>CABPRJ010000013.1:514947-958749 GCA_902439185.1 Cinara cedri
ATGATTATTCTTATTCTGATAACGCTGATTATTATTATTGTGCTGATTATTATAATTATGTTTTGTTTTATTTTTTTGATGATTATTTTTATTATTTTGCTGATTATTATTATAATTTCAGTGATGATTATTCTCATTCTGATTGCGCTGATTATTATTATCATGTTTTTTTTTGTTTGATGATTATTATGCTTCTGCTGATCATTATTATTTAAGTGATGATTATTCTTATTATGTTTTTTTTGTTGATGATTATTATTATTATTGTGCTGATTATTATTATTTTTATTATTTAAGTGATGATTATTCTTATTCAGATTATGCTGATTCTTATTATCTTGCTGTCCCAGCAAGCGTTGTTTTGCCATATAAATTATTTCTAGGGAATCTATAGTCTAGAAAATAAATAACTAACTTATTGTAAGTGTTTAAGGATGTGGTAAATTAGTGAATGAGGCATGGAGTGCTGTGAATGATGAGGGAATATAAAAATAACAAAAGGCAAACATTATTTTTAAGTTATTATAATTTATTCCTTAAAAATATCAATCTCTTAATGCTATAGCGTGAACAATATTTTTTGTTAGTCCATTTTTAGCTAACACAAACAAACTGGATGGTTTACCCACTCGAGAACATGCCACGTATAATTGTCCGTGTGAAAAACATGGTGTTCTCAAATCTAAGCCACAAATAGACATCGTTTGACCTTGGGATTTGTTGCCAACCATGATTCCAGCAACATCATCAACAACGGGTGCATTGAATCTACGAATATGCTCTCTAGCTGGTGTTTTATCAGAATTAATGACGATAGCGTGATTATCGCTTTGTAATTTGTGCATGTGTGATTTGAATATTTTCAACAATTCGTTGTGCTCATTCAATAGAGCATCCAGCTCGCTGACGATGCGTCTGGCATAAAATGAATCAAGGTTATTATAATCACAACGTGCATTCACGCGATTGGCAAGTGCGCTTCCGGAATCCTCGCCGCCCATGAAGTAGATTTGTAAAAATGTATGTGGTTCGTTTGGCATTGGCAGCAGTGAGCCCATTTTATGATAAACTTGGCCTCTGATTTTGAATGTAGAACTGTATTGTTGACCAGTTGCATTAGTATTTCGAACTATTTCTGTTGCTTCGAACGATGTCATTTGAAAGCATGAATTGAATGTTCGAATTGACTTCAGGAACACGTTAGAATCTGGATCCGTGCCGATAAGTAAACCGTTCAATGGTTCAGATGGTGTTTCAATTTCAGGTAGTTGCACTTTTCCTGACGCGCAATACACCCCAGCTGGCTCATTTTTGAATTTCAGAGCATGACAATGCGGACATTCCTTGTCCATAGCATCAATTACCACTTTTGAATGAGCATAATATTCAATATCGGGCTCATACTGGAATGCTAGACGCAGGAATGAATCAGATGTAAATGCTCGATGTACCTGTTGTCGTTGTTGGTCATTTGTTCTGCGTCTATTGACTGTGAAACGGCGTGATTGTCGTTGTTCTAATCTTATTACTTCATTGCGTTCAGCTCGTGTGTCTTCTGACTCTTCTTGACGCAATTGCGCCATTCTGACACGTGCATCAGTATTTTGTTGCTGGATTTGTTCTTCGGTTCTTTCGGATCTTCTATTTCGCAAGCTTCGAGATTTACTTGTATTACGGTTCAAATCAGCCCCTTTGCGTTTTGTTGGCATTGAAATATGTGCAAAACACACGTACATAGGTTAGGTTAGGTTAGCAAAATTAGCCAAATCGGCCCAGTCGTTCTCAATTGTTATTGGCACGCGGGTGCCACGGAAACCAATAATAAAAAATAACCACATAGAGTGTATATTATCTCTCCATGGCAAAATAATAATTGTTAAATATCGTGCGTGCTAGTATACTTTGACTTAAGAGGCCATAACTCCGGAACCACTTATCGCAGAGCATACAAACTTAGATAGTAGCCGATTCTCAGACCTACTGAATATGCATATAAAATTTCATGAGAATCGATCAAGCCGTCTCGGAGGAGTATGGGAACGAACATTGTGACACGATAATTTTATATATAAGATTAATGATATTTGTCTGGTACAGAAATAATAACCTATTTTTGTTTGAAAAAAGTTTAACTTTATTTCAAATTTGGTTTGGAGCTACTGTAAACGAGGCGTATATTAATCGATCTTAGAGTACTTCATATTAGTATTGTCCTTAAAACATTCCCATTAGTGGCCATCCCTCTTTTTCATACAGGCTAACTCAAGGCACCTAAAGGAACATGCTTTCAAGGTGTTTTCCTGAAAGTTTAGTGCTGATGTCCACATGTAGACATCAACCTATACATTCTCAAATATATTTACATGTCTATCGTCTATGGAATAAGCTTAATCCCGAAATAGGCAATTCACTTTTAACGAAGACATTAAATTATTGGACATTTCGTGGACTGTTGGACACTAAATTTGCTGTTTGGGTTTATGTCCAATTCAAAAACTGGGATCCTTGGATTGTTGGTTATAAATTATAGTATTCGGAGTCCTACAATCCTTTAATTATTTAATGTTTTGTCGTTTAATCTATATATTGTATTCTTTTTCTACATTATTATCTTTTTTTTATTTATTTTTATTTAATTTTTCGTATCCATATAGGTACAATTAGGTATTGTCTCAAGGGAAACTTTCGCGAAAATAAATAAGTAAATAAACTTATACCTATAATACTTATGTTAATAACCTATTATTTTCCCATTATGTATATAGATTTTGAAGGGTTTTAAAACGATGTTAAATAACGATTCCGAAATGTATTCTTTAGAAAAATTACGGATAAAAGTATAAATATAAATAATTAAAAAAAAAAAAAAATTATTTAGTTTAGATTTAGAATAACTTATACTATGTGGTCCATGACAAGTAATTTCACAAAAAGACGAAAAAGAAACTGTGTTATACCATAAAAGTGTAATCGTATGAAAATAACATTTCATTTTATTCCCTTATTGCAGGTTTTGTCAACAACACAATAAACGGTTGTGTTGTTCAATTGATTTGAATAAAAATACCATTGCATTTTGGTGGGCAACTTGTTGACATTGAAATAAACATTTTGACTTGTTTTATTCAAATGGATAGGTGATTCAAAAACATATATTATATGTATTAATATAGTATATATTTAATTAATAATTTATTCACCGAAAATTATAATATACAATAGTAAGTTTTACACAAATTATTAGGAAGTTTTTGTATTTCTAAGAGTATAACAGATAAATATGTGTATAATTTGAACAAATGTACTTATCATCTCAACTGAATAATAGGTAAAACTCTTTTTCCCTGTTATATTTTAATACCACAATATTTCAAGAGGGTTTTTTTTTATAACGTTAAGGTATTTATCATATTTAAGTTTAAAATGACTTTTTTTTCAGTTTAAATGCAATTTGTTTTAGAATTTTTAATTACTATTGACAATTCATACATACCTATAAAGGCACTATGTGTTAATAAATTATGGAAGTGTAAATAATAAATCTGAATAATTTACCAAAACAGTTTTTGTCCAAAACATAAAATATACGTGCATAATAATTTTTCAAGGTACATTTTGTGATAGATAGCGTTTCTGCCGAGAATTATTGTCCTTTTTCAAATACCGAAAAAAAAAAAACCCATTATCTCAGCTCTTGTATAATCTTGTAATAACGGATGGACCATGATTTTTATTATATTACATAAACGTGAAAAGCTTTAGACATATCGACGGATAGAAAGTAAAGCGGAATTTATTTTTGAAAAAAATAGTCTGTCAAGTTTTTGTAAATATAACACGAAGTTGTATAGCCTCTGATTCTCGTTCTGTTATTTATGTGTAAAAATAAAACATCGAAAACATAAAAATAACTATGACAGTATGTACAAAAAAGCTCTTTGGAGATGGAGGGCGATTGAAGAAATTGATATTATTTTTATTGAGTTTAACATATTTATTTCGATTAAATACGGTTTGTTCTGGACATTTTGTCATTACTGAAATGAACGCGTAGTGTACGAGACAAAAAAGACGACCGTCCGATTAACCGGAAATATAATTTAATAAAGTGACATAATGTTGTATCATTTATAATTATTTTAATTATTTTTTTTTTAAAAAATGTATAAGTCGTAACTGTAACTGAAAAAATTATACAATAATAAAACATAACTATAAACACTTTTTTTTTGGTTTTTTTTTTTTTACACGTTTTATGATTTTATGCTACAATGACAAAACAGTTGTAATAAGACAAAGGTACACATATTCATTATTTAGAATTTATTAAGAATTGAATTTGGGAAAAGTTCACAATTTTTTTCGAAATCATCAGTAATCTCTTCGTCTATTTCTTGTTTTTCTCTTTTTTTTTATTTGGCTGCGATGTCGTTTATGTACAATGATTTTTCGTTGCTTTTTTCAATGGTTCATTATTGAGTTATATCTCTGTTATTTGTCATTTGAAATGCGTGGTACAGTATTTAATTTCGTTAAAATTGTCTTGTTTTAACTTTGAAGAACGAGAGTATTTTGGTTTGAGAATTTAAGAACGTACCAGCGTTCTTAAATTATTTTGTGTACGGACCGCAAGATTATGGACGTATTGAAAGTGATGAGAAATGGGGGTAGAGTAAGAGAGAAAGAAGTAAAAAGAGTGAGAAAGAGAGAGTCGTTGCCATTAAACATGCAGTAAACAGCAAGTATAAACTATTTTCAAAAATATAAGAGTATTATAAGTAATAATTTATTGTGTAGATTTCTTTAATTTTCCACCTAGCTGATGTTGTGTGTAGGTATATATCTACCCACATAATGGGGATTATACTATATAAATACTGTTTGATCATGTATTACTTTTTATACGGGCAATACGGGATTTTCTTATACGGGATTATATCGTTATAAACCGAGAGACTGGGCGAATACGAAATTCTATGTTATAACGGTTTGTCCTATATTATATTATATACGAGCACCAGCGGAAAATCCAGAAAAAAACATTGCACTATAAAACCTCGCAAATAAATACACAATATTATTCGATATTATTTAAAATAGTTATTTTTTTCGAAAAGTAAATGCCATGTTAGATGTGAGTATGTGACTTACGTGCACAGATCGATATATTATATATTATGTTTTTGAAATCTGTCAAACACACGTTGCTCCAACTTCCGCTATACGAGAATTTGTATGACGTGGGTTCGAGTTAACTAGAAAAAAAAAAATAAATCCATTTGAAATCGAATAATCGTTTACAATATAACATAGAGGAAAATAATTCGGTTACTACCACCATGATGATAAGCAATGAGGAATTTAATATGCAACGTATCTATAATACATATTTTATCTTATCGATATTATAAAAAGTTTGATTGTTATGTATGTATGTATGTAAGTATAAATGGGATATGTTTTAAAATACAAAAACTTCAATATACAAAATTCGAACAAAACGAAAATACGATAAAATGCCTAGTTATGATTGCAAAACTAAAACGATGCGTATTTTTCATGAAAAAAATAATTTAAGTTTATATATGACTGGAAAATCCCTCTGCAGTGGAATATACAGAAAATCACTGGTAAAATCTAAGATAGAATTAAAGCTTCAATTCCAGAGAAAAACAGCTTAAGTCAATGTCGTATAATTTTCAATATAAGCTAATTTTAAAAATACATACTTATTTATGATATTTATACAAAAAATAAACGAGAAAAAATTTCATACGACAAAGTTACAAAAAAAAAAAAAACCCTTAAAAATTTACTCGGGTCTTCTTTCCCTACCAGAAACATAACACATTGATATTGAGAAAAATACATTGGTTTATTAAACTATAATGTCAGTTCGTAATGTTTGTACGCTAGGGTTATTCAAAATTCTACAATATAATTAATAAAGACGATGAACACATCCGAATTTTAGGGGTTCCGTATATGCGATTTCAACGGCTTTTTGAAAAATTTATTACGCGAATATAATTAAATTTGCTTTTAAATAAATTTAAAAACGGTTCCGTATTGTTATCACAAGTATTATGAGTGTGTCATCATGAAATTTGAATAAAACACGTAAAATACACGGACTTCACGGAATGTAAATACGCGCAATACACACACAAGTATTCCCCCAGTGACAGCATTCCCTACATAAAATATATTATTACTTTTTTTTTTCTTTACAAAATCTACTAATTCAATTATTTAACCTTTATTTTCTATTGGATACGTTATAGTAAACAGTCTTACTCCACTGGGAGTTCAATGGATTTTACCGCGTGTCCATTTGGACACATCTCCCTCTTAAAATCTTAAAAAAAATGTCCCGTCGCGTAGAATTCGTTTTTAGTTTTGACATTCGGTAATCTGCGTCAGACTGAGCGCGCGTCACTATTTAATATTGTTTTTTAAACGAATTATTTTAATCGACATTTTGATCCAATGTTTTATGATAATTTTACATACTTGTAGTAGGTAATGTATTTTAAAAAGAGTTCTATGAATTTACGTAGCTACATATACTATAATAATATAAATTCGAATTAATTGATATGCATCTATATCTAAATGTTTTTTTTTTTCCATAAAAACTTTATAATTCTTTTTACGATAAAATAATTATAAACTTAATGTTCACATAATTATACCGATTTTGTTTAAGTTTTCAGCCGTAAAATACGCGAATTTAGGTTAAACAGATAAAATAATGACGTTAAAAGAATGATTAAAAACCCGCATCGAAATGAGATATTGTTCATCGTATTTTATCACAGTAGACCATAAAATATTTCAACGCCACTTTGGAACGAACCCTGATACGTACACTGTCAAGAGTCTTCATTTCGTTATTCTTTATAGTATGCTCGGCTCTTTGAGTTACTTGAAATATGTAAAAATATGCAATGTTGAAAATAAACGTGTGCAGAATTTGCAATTCAGTGCAACAAATGTATTTCACCGGAACGTGTTCAGCCACTCGAATAAAATAAAAATATATAAATCTAAGGTTTTCTAAAATTATCATATACGATTACGTTTCCTAATTTTCAACTGTTGATAAACTCACACACATATTTCCACATTGCGTGAGTGGTTTTTCAAAGACAAATTCACCGACAAAATAAATTAGCATTTTCGTTTTTGGCAAATTGTTGTGCCTATATCTAACAGAGCAATATCAAAATTTGTTTTATACTATTTATTACTATTGAACTCACAATAATTATAAGTCGTTTGATTGTAAAATTTGAGATATACAAAGAACTTAATGGTAATAATACTAATACTATAGATTTATTACGATACGTAATCGTGTTAGACATATTAAAATTTTGAACTTTCGTTCATATCTTAATAATTTAATACGATTTATACGTAGTTTAAACCGATATTTTTATTTAGATTTACTAATGAAAAAGACGCGGCATAAAAAGCCGCAAAAGGTTTCTATGTTACTTTTTTTTTTTTTTTTTAAAGTTATATATTTTATAAGGTCGCCAAAGTGAAAAACACAAGAATAACTACTATAGTTCGTTCACACTCTTTGTGGTTCGGCGTAAAAAGTTGTTTCGTGTTATTGCGTGACACGCATGTCTTTACTTTTCATCGGGTAATAGTGCGCGATATCCTTCATCTCTGAGAAAAAGAAAAAATAAAACGTTTTGTTTCTTGTTGTGTAACGAAAAAATGTGCCGCGACTGCGGGAAGGTATTGATTTTTTTTTACACAGCGTGTATCGCAATTGCCGTATAACAAACACGCAAAGAATCCAAACTTATATTCGCATTACATCGACATGTGGTTAAACACGAAAACGAGAAACTATTTTTTCCTCGTCGGAAAGTTAAAGAGTTGTAAAGTGTTCGTTGGTTAGGGATCAGTGCACATTTGCACGGGACTTAGAACACCTTGAACGCTTAAAGTTGTTTTCCCATTCAAAACTTTCGAGTGTACCGAAAGTAATGGTATCCGGAGGGTTGAAAAGATGAAAGCTATATTAATATTTGAAAAAAAATTCCGGTCCGGCATATTTTTTTATTCATTATGATATTAATATATCATACCCTAAACTGCTAGAGTTAAACAAATTCACATCAACTGCGTACTAACAATAGTAACGTTACATATTTTTTCTTTCTAAAATTTGCCTAATTGATTAGGGATGATTTTTGACTCTGCAAACACTGAATGTATTCTTCACTGACCGCGTTCTTCATTATCCCGATTGCTATCGATCAGATGCAAACTGTCGTCATAGTTACTTTGAATTATACAACCACAGTGACCTTTTATAACGACTTTATTAAATATTTTACTTTTTGAATGTTACAAACGAGCTAATATTTAGGTATAATTCGAATTTTTCACTAACATAAATCAACGTAATTACATATTTATACATATAAAAATATTTGTTTCTTATTATCACAGTTATCACATTTATTCCTATCGAGCGAAAATGATAATATTATTATAACGAATCAATTTCCAAACAAAGAGCCGCACATATTTTGCGTCATAGGCAGGCCACTGTAGTAAGTGAGAAGTTTAGAAAATACATTGCAATAGTAAATTTAGTATAGTTGAAATTGTAAATAAAATCATTTTTTCTAACACAAATTGTGTCCCCACGCACACACAAATAAAAACATACGTCATTGTAAAATCGCTCCGTTCAGAATCTAAAATCACATGTACATGTAATAATTAAAAAAAACTTAATTCAAAATATATATTATTTTGACGGGCGCCAATGCTATCTGTAATCTGTAGGTAATATACCAGTCGTGCCCGCCAACAGTAATTTCGCTAAGGCAATGTGAGTGTTCGTTTAACATTCTTCTAGATATAGGCACAAATAGTATTTGAGATTTGGGTTGAAGTCTGGGATCTCAGAATTTGTAGAAGTAATAACCACTTAAAAACTGTCCTCCGTTTTGCTCCTTTTAAAATGTAAACGCGTTTACAGTTACAGATAACATTTGATTACCTATTTAAAAGTCTTTAAAAAATTTAAATCATATTTTATAATTGTAACTATACGTTACACTATTTGATGGCGTTAATGTCGCATAAAAATTTAGATTCCGGAAATACACGGTTCGCAATAATACGGTTTATTTTTATTTTTATGTTTATTTTTTTCGGATTTCTACAATCCGGGACTAGTGTCCCTGACTGTAGATGATGTATGTACATATTTTTTCCGACAGAACACGGTCCATGACTATACGATTAAATATTTTCCGGATTTCTACAGTCCGTGAAAATACAGTCTACCTACGATTTCGGAATTCTACGGTCCGTGAGATTACTTTCCGGTATTACACACGCGTCTCAGTCTAAGTAATTCGTAAATCCCCGTTAAAGTTTTTAGTTTTTTAGGAAACCGATTGTGAATTTAGAATTTTCATTATCAAATAAAACACCACTCTGCCAAAAATCTGCATTATCCATGTAAAAATTTTGGAGCATTTTTACTAAGAAGTTTTCCGGGGGAAGGGAGAGAGAAACCCATCTTAACAACACGATAATATAGTATCTCCGCTAATACACTCAGAATCTAAAAAATATATATATAAAACTAATTATTTATACGAATGTTTTACGAATAAGTCTGAAAAACAATTTTAAGTCGTTCTGTAAGATTATAAGCTGGAAAATTAAAAATAAACAATTTTGATTTTGTTGATTTTACAAATCGTCACAGTGTGCAGAGATACGTGATTCAGTGTTTGTGTGCATCATACTGTCATAGTAACATACGTAGTGTAAGTTATAATATTATGTCATGCATTCGGTACCAGATCAAGTTTTATGAGCATTTTGTATAGGTACCTACAGAATGTATACACGAGACCGTGTTGGTCCCTAAGCTCATTGTGTAAGCGTTCCGCATATATTATAATAATATAGAAAGTACGACAAAAAAAAAAAAAAACCAAAAACAAAATCTATACATCTGTTCTTCACCACTGCACTATACAGGGTGATTTTTTATTTACCAGGGTCTAGTGATTGTCTTCGGAGGATTTTTTGTACATTTAATTTCTGTTTTTTTTTTTTTTTAAATTATTTTATATGGAATTGTAAAAATAGCAAAATAATTTTTAGCGTTATGTATAATCAAAATGTATAAAAAAATTGTAATTTTTCGAATGCGGTTTGAAAAGAATGGTTGTCATTTAATAATCAAAAAGTTATTACTCATTACACTAAGGTATAAAGAATAAGGGTAACATTTTGACAAACCATCATGTAAATATTCTAAATTCTATATAATATTACTGGAAAAAAAAAAATAAATTTTACTCAAAGTCTTCATAGGTATATTATCTATGTATATAATAGTTTGATCTCGATAACAAAAATAACCCTGTATATATGAGAACAGTTTTGCACCGCACGAAATCACCTTCGTCGGGCTAAAAAAGGATTGTGTGCTGCGGGGCTCGTACATCAACTCTCTTGAGTCTCGTTACGGCAAGTGGTCGTGATGGAAGGAATGGGAGGGGATCTTTTCGTTAGAGTTATGGCGTGAAAATGGAACGAATCGAAAAATGCGGATTATAAGAAGACACGTGGACGTGCGGTGTGATAGAACCTCTGGGACATTTTCCCTGTAAAACAATGAGAGCTTTATTCTTGTTAACCGGCGGTGGCGGGAAAACTAAAGTAGATTCCTGATACTCTTATATATGTACATCGAATGATAAAAAAAGAAACAGGAGATTGAAAAACGAGAAACATAGTGTATTTGTGTGCGTTCGAGTGTTTTCGTGTGTGGAGGAAATAGTAGCATATACAGGTTTATAGGTAATATTATGTATGGATAAAGATAGCGGAGGGGACGACCCGTGCCAGAGATCGAGAGAATTCAGAACGAAAACGGAGCGGAAAATTCCTTTGGGTAATTTGATATCCTTCGGCAAGTCTGGACCTTTTGTGTTCTGCAGGTCTCGCCGTTGTTTTACCATGCACCGACTACCGTCCACTGCGATCACCGCAACAACTGCCTTATTTATACCACGATTTCGCAGTGCAGCGCGAACTATATAATATATTGATTTAATAATATCAGACTAATATTTTAGATTCTGATAATGTAATGAAGAAGGCGTTACAATTTTAATAAGATAAGTGTGTTTTTTTCCCGGAAAAACCTTTTGTGGTTAGTAAAAACTCTTGGACGTTTGGATGCAATGCCTTAACGAATGCAACATTTCCACCCAATGACATTTTATTCAAAACCAATTTCTAGATTCCTAACATTTTTTCAACAAAAACAACTGACAATAGATGTCGATGTATTGGTTTTATTCTTGGTGATTTCCAGGTCACTTTTAGTTACAAGAGAAAAAACGACTACCTAATCTCTACCCTACCAGTACGCCGAACTCCACCCAGAATCATTCTCTGAATGCAATGATTCGTCATTAATTTTATTGGATGTATTGTAAATTAATATATTCTATTCTATGCCTTTCAAACTTTTAACCTACAACACAGTGACATACTCAAGGTGCGAAGTATATCTGAATTTTTACATTTGTGTTTCAACCGAACCACGAAAAAACGTGTGCGCGTATATTTTATTTTTTATCCACCAATCAATTACTAATTAAACCTAATCAACTATAGAGACACGCGGAAGTCAAAATTATTTTATGAAACCGAATATATTATCCATAATGAAACAATAAAGTAAAAACAAAATTATTGTAATGGTGAATACTCGTAAATAAATATAGTAAATAAGTATATAAATAAAAAAATGTGCATATAAAAATAAAGCAAATAAATGAATCAATGGGTCGCCTGGTGTATTATGATAAGAGAATACTCTTATATTATACGACCGGTTTTGAATCGAAAATTCATCATCAGGTATATCACAGTCAAAATGTAAAGCTGCGTTTAAAGTCGCGTTTTATATTTTGACTGTGATATACCTGATGATGAATTTTTGATTCAAAACCGGTCGTATAATAATACACTTATCATAATACTCCAGGCGACCCATTGATTCATTTATTTATTTCATTTTAAAATACCTATACATTTGTTATTTATTTACTTATTTACTTTATATATTATTCATGATGGAGTAAAGCGTTCAAAGTTAAGACGGCGAACAACTCGCGCTAATTAACCCTTATAAAATGAATTAATGCTTTTCTGTCTGTATTTAAACTTGGAAACAATCATAATTTGACAGTTAATGTCTTTGACAATCACCTGAACGCAATTAAATATAGTAATTTAATGATTTACCCTTTACAATCGTAACACATTTCCTATTTATAATATATGCGGAGTTATACAAAACATTTTTATATTGTAAACGGAGCTCAAATTTCGGCTGTAACTAGCGGGTAAGAAAGTCGATTTTTGATTTTCCTTGTCGGGAATAATCGAGAAAAAAAACTGAGGAAATACGATAGAAATTGGTAAGTTCGTGGAATAATGAGAGATATAACGCAAATGGAAATGTAGCGCACTAAACTTGATATTATTTCCACTGCACGGGAAAACAACGTATCATATATAGGGTGTTTCGTAATATTTGTGTCGTCCCAAGTGTAGCATACACGGTAGAACGATCCAATAATGAAATTTTTAAAAAAATATTTGCAACCATCGAAACCGGGGGTTCTTTTTTTATATTCTTAAAGAATATTTGAGTGTGTTTTACACGAATCCATGATGTTTTTTGCAAAGTCCTCATACAAATCGATATAATCACATCATCTCCACACTTTATCTCTTGTACACATTAATATCAGTATCATCGATTATGTAAAGTGCCCTCGCCTTGTTTATCCCTATCACTACCACTTTCACCGTGCGACTTTACTCACTTTTTCACCTCTACCATCTTTCGAGGGGACTTAGAGGAAGGATTAATAGAGAAAGTTAATTAGACTTTGAATGGGATGGGTAGGGGTAAACTCAGATAAAGGGCGTGAGGGTTTGAGGGTGAGATGTGGAGGGTTTAAGAGTATTGTAGCTGAGGGCCTTGAGAGCTGAATGGAGATGGGTTGTGGGAAATTGTTATTTTTTTTGTTTTTTCTTGGAATTATAATTGAATAAGGAGAAATAGTAAAAAAATTTTATTTAGAGACAATATTTAGATCTGTAATAAAGGTTCCATTCATTTTTACACTTATTGCAACATATAAATATATATATACTTTGAATTAAATTCAGATTGCTTTAAAACCACGCATTACAAACCTCTTGTGGCACATGAAAGGGGCGAGTGGTCATCACTAAATTTAACCCGAGTTTCATGTGGTTACAAAAAATATGGAAGAGTGAAAAATAAAAAAAATGAATCGTAAAAAATAAGGACCATTGATAAGGATCCTGATGTATATAGTGTTCAATGATCATATTATACAATTTTACATTGGAAAATTATTACACTAAATTAATATGGTTTGCCTATACTTAATAAGTTACCTATACACTTTCAATAACTCGACATCAAAAACATGCATTTATGTATGCCAAATTTGTGCGAACAAAGTTTGCCGTATTTTATCGTCTTCATTTATCGCTGCTGCATAAAATGTAAAATAAATTTATTATGTAACGATAAAAAGGACGTTTGGACCGAAAAAAAAAATAATCCGAAAGATAAAACCGTGTTGTATACACATTGGTTTCAATGGGAGCGGCATAAAATTATGAAGAAAGTTATTCCTTGTTAAAGCCATTAAGAACTGTCCAGTGTTGAAATCTGTAAGCGAGGAGACCTGTCACATGCCTGTTGGTATCCAAATATTCGTGTATATATTTGCGTATAACGGGGTTTTTAAATAAAAACTTTTAACGTTAATCCATATTTTTTAATCTTACAGATGACGGTGTTTAAGAGGATGTCAGGGTAAGTGTTTTTTAACGTGTAAAAACTTTACTGCGTCGAAAAATTGTTTTATATCGAAATGCGTGTGTTTAAGCGTTAAACGGTCTTTAATGAAAATAGTAGTCAAAACCATTTTTCCTAAGAAATGACAAATATTATCCATTTAGAAAAATATTAATTTATGAAAAAAAGAAAAAAAAGAGAATTCCTCTAAAATCGAGTTTAGTGATAGTAAGCCATTTATACAATTTTTAGATGACATCCTTTCAAAAAAAATTCTCGTCAGAAATTTAAAATATTTTTTTGTAATTTTCAGAATCACAACTAGATAAAGTCCTCCATCAAGATGACAAGCGATTTTCCCCATCGCTTCAGATAGAAGATAATAATATTATCCGAGATGCATTATCGATGCGGATTAAAATTTGATTCTATAAAATGATTACGGTATTGTGTTATTAACTATAAAATATACCGTGGTTATAAATGTGGCCTATGCTTAATTAATTCAAGCCAAAGGAATGAACCCAAAGAGGATTTATTGACGTAAGACTTTTGAGAAGCGCGAGGTCTTGGTCAAAATGTGTTCGGTCTGCCCTGATCTTCATTACTCTTAACCCGCCTAATCCAAGCGCACAATTTGCACATATCTTATTGAAAACTAATAGCTTTTTCGCCCATACATATTAAGAACCATAACACAAATGTATCGGATTTGTCACGGACGTGGTACAAGTTCTATATTTTGAATTGGCCGGAAGCGTATTAATTCGTTTCCTGCTCGAAACGTGCCACAGACGCAAATGGATTCATCTGATACGGCGTTATTCGTTTTAAGTAGGTGTCTTATTACAGAACTCGATGTACGTTCTGATGGTGACAATCGATGTTCGAACGCGACGATCGTAGACCAAATTGTTCACGTTCCCCGTCCCCCTCCCCTACGCGGTTTAACAAAACCAGTCGTGGATTTTCGTCTATTCGATTTTGGGTTTACGCTTAGGTAGTTCTGACGACGCTATCTGTCTCGGTATAGCATCCGGAATAAGATGGGTAAACCGCGGTGTACTGCAAAACTACCGGGACGCCGTTTGTATCCCCGATACTTTCAGATTATAAATCCTCGTATATATCGGGGTGACCTTTGCATAAATTATATACACACACACACACGCGCGCACAGTACACGTGTGTTTCGCGCGTATACGCTGCGACTTGTATCCCGAGACGCAATAAAATATTATATTCGTACCGACCTATATTAATCGTATGCAAATTCGTGGTGGATTATACGACGGCGGGCCGCGGCGGCGTTGTTATTTTATTCGTTTATCGCGTCCGAACCGCGACATAATATGGGTACGGGCAGGTAACGAAAAGAGGTTAGGGGGACACGTACAAATACAACGCGACAACGTCGCGCTCGCGTACGTTATTATAACTATAAGGCTTATAAACGCAAGCCGCGACAAAGTTTCGCCGACACTCTCGAGAATCGAAATCGTATTTAATATTATACGTATTATTAATCCTGCCTACGGGCCGCAGCAGTGATGACGATTTCTCCGTTCATCCGACGGTTATTGCAACACGGGTTACCGATGTTGTAAAGGCTGTGCGTTTAGCGAATAACAAAAGCTGACGAAACACGCTCTCCGAATTCTCGGAGTATGCGAAACCGTGTACCAAATTCTTTAAAAATACGCGAAAAAAAAAATAAAAAAATCCGAAAATACGCTAATAATTATTTCTAAGTTATCTATCGACAATCCGTAAATATCATAGGCACGCATTCGTGATACTGCGGACTGCGTGACAATTAATCGAATTCCAGCAAAGTTATTTAGCAACCAACAAAGGTTATAGGTATAACGCACAACAACTAGTTAAATACCCTACTAATAATAATAATTGAGGGGCTGGAAGAGACAATTTTAGTTCGACGTTTTAATTATTGAGCACTGTAGAAGAAGCGTTTATGTGATTGTGAGTAAATGCCTTTTTCGCATAGAACCACATACTATGCGTACGTTATTTTTATAAATAATGTCGTTTTAATTTTCAGCTATTTAAAAATAATATTATGGTAAATAACCTAATTATTTTCCGTCGTAGATTAATAGGTTTGGTAAAAACCGTTTCTACATTATTATCAGTAGTCTCGTGTTCTCGTTGTAATGTGTTGCACTTCGTGAGTATTGCATTTTTGTTTATTAAATAATAATAGTTTATTATTTATTTGTTTATTTATTAATATTATTTTAAAGTTTTGAGTAAATTAATAAAATTCAAGTTCTTTAATCATTTTAATTGAACCAGAACAGGTAATTACTGTTTGATGCAAGAAGGGCAAGAGGGCCGTTTCACCTATCCTACTCTCGTTTTCTTTCGGTTATTTCTCGACTGTTTCGAAAACCCATTGGAAAATGACCTCCGCAATGTACCAACTAAAGAAAATTACCTTTTTGCAGAAAAGGTGCAACACTCTATAATTCGGAGCAATTTTTTTGATAGAAAAGTTGTTCACAGACAAAAAAAAAAAAAATAGAAGAAAAAAAGACATCATAATAAAACCAAGTTTTGTAAATTTTCTCGTTCTTTCTACATTTTTTTTTTCGCTTTTGTTCAATTATTACAAAACAAAAAAATTTAAAAATAATCAAAAACGACTTTTTTAGTCACCAACTACATTAAAAACGCAACAAAAAGGTTTCTTTTTTTTTTTATTGGAGCAATATTTCTGGTAGATTTATAATGCCTAATACGTTAAAATAATGAAACCGTCACGCCATAAGTTTTCATTTTTCGTCTTCTACTTACTTAAAAAATTGAAAAACGACTTTCTTCTAGATCCAATATGTAACAATAAAAGTCTCCTGTCACGTTTTGAATGACGTAAGATTTCCAGAAGAAAACATAAGTTGTCAAATGTAAAATCATGAAATCTTTACGACGTGAATATTTGTCCGTTTATCCCTACGTTTTTCCCCTAAGAAAATGAAAAAAAACGACCTCCCTAAAATACCGCCCGGATAATATTTCCATTTAGAAAAGGTCTACACTGGAAAGTCGGTGTAAGGTTTCTGGCATAAAAGTTGTTCACGGATAGAAAAAAAAAAAAAAATAAAAATAAGTTACCAATACGTTCCTTCGTTTCGCCCGGAATCTTAAATCGTATTATTGCCAGACACGGCCCACAAAACTTTTCGGATTTTCGAAACGCGTCCCCAGAGTCCGAAACACTGCCGATCGCCAGTTTTCGGGTTAAAAGAGGTTGATGTTATGATTATATTCAGTATTCAGTTTCTAATAATTGTTACGGATTATTGTTACCGGCGGCGGCTGTCCCGCGCGGGAAAACTGCCGATAAACGTCTGTACGCGCGCGTATCGGCGTGAAACGGCCGTTTTGCTCCGGCGGCCCGTCGGGAGTTTCCGCGGAACGGCCGATCCGTCCGCGCACGCAAGGTCACCACGCGGACGCGATACCCTCTCGCGGCGTCCGGGACGATACACCGCCAACCAACCGTCCAGCCAACAGTGGCGATAAACGAAACGGAAAATACGTCGAAAACGATTGTTTTTCGGATTTTGCGGTTTTCGGCCGCCGCCCGGAAAAGCCGCCGGCGACGGCCGGCGCGACACGCGCGCGCGACGCACGCGGTCCGGTTTCCAATTTGGTCTCCGCGTCAACGGCGATCTGCCTGCGCGCCCGCCTCAGCGCGGACATTCGAACGCGACGTTTCACCGCCCCGGTCGTTTTCACGCCGTTAAATCGGATCGACCGCCGGGTGTCACGGCGTACCGCGTCTACTGCTGCAGTTCCGCGCAGTCATGTACCGTGCGATGTTATTGCGTCGCGCGTACACCGCAGACGCGCGGCCAAACGAATAATCGTCATTATTTTCCATTTATTACCTACAGAGTGTGTAAATAAATATTAATAACAATTTATTTTAAAAGCTTTTAACGTGATACCCGTTCCTAAGTAGAAAATATGCCCACGCTCGCAGGACAATAAATTTACACCCCGTAAATAATAGACCGTAGTTTATTTCACTCCGTTTTTTTTTTTTTTTTTTACCGCCGTACAACACGGTGATGCGTAAACAAACGTCATAGACGTTTTGGAATAAAAAAAAAAAAAAAAAAAAAGCCGATAGGACTTTAGGACTTCAGGACGTTTTAAATTATTATTTAATCGGCGCGGAATTTAACATTTGTATATTCCATCCTCCAATCATTTTGAATACGCCATCGTTTATAATTAGGTATGTTAGTGAATTGCATTTGGATTAAAGGGGGAATAAAATGCGTTTTACTTATAAGCTAGGAAGCGGGAAGTACGAAAACCGGACGATTTCATAAAATCTGTGTGCGACCACAGCCCCGGATGTCTTTTCCAACTCGATATCGGTAAATCCTCACGGGAAACTATATAATATCTCTGGTCTGTATGTACCCACAACCGAAAAACCAAACGAGTCGTACATAATTGGTTCAAACGTACGAGAATTTCATTATTTTCTGTATAGGTTAATTGGCCGAACATGGCCATCCCTCGAGGCGAACTTAGATCAGGGATCACAGCGCTCAATACAAACAAGTAAATTTTATATAAAAAAAAAATTACAAACCGAAAATTCAAGCAATGAGAGCAAACCGCGAAAAATAACAAAGCAAAACGACATTTTAACGTTGTAAAAAAATATTACGTATCATATGATATTATATTTTTACGATATATTACTTTTTAAAAAACTAACCGTACTCGTGCCCCTTAAAGGGCAATATCCCAACAGTGTATTCTTGTTTAATTAATAAAACAAGTACCTACTTATATTTAGTTATACTTATTTTACGACCAAAGTAAAAATATTTAAAACAGTTATTTGTCGAATTATTTAATCAGCAAAAGCAGGTTTGAATTTTGCATTTTGAATTCTTTCTCAATGTACCGCATTTCATACGGTTTAAATTGTATAATATTACTGGTTGTATGCGCGTCATAATATGACGGGTTATAGTAGTCATTGAAATATTTTCAAATGGTTAAGTGCTAAATCCGAATGATATAAAACTTTACGGTGAAAACTTTTTTTACACATGAATTCAAACCACACGTGTCAATACGAGTTTTATTTCGTCGTTGTTATCCAATCATAACGAAATATTGATAAACAATTTACATAAGAACTTAGGTAATTTATATAACTGATAAACGATAAAATTGATTGATAGTAGATAAATTATAAGAGATCAGGACTCACCTGTCATGTGCTTTGCCACGGTGACTAAATCTAATAATGTTGATGTTTTCACTCTGGCAGTCGACGATCGACTGAGAGGATGTAAAAGCCCAGATCCGTCTACGTTTATCCATCATGATGTGTCGCTTATCTCTTATCGCTTACACATCGCATTTTATTTTTTATTATTATCCAGTGACGCGGTCACGGCGCAGAGGAAAGTAAAAAATAAAGAGCTCGCGCATCGACCGCAGTATATTACACGATACGACCAATCACGATAAACCTTCCGTTTAACCTGTGTAATTTTACAGCAAATGGTCCGACCTCTTAACAACCTAAACTAATGGACTGATTGTTTTGAAATTTACACGGGGTTGATCTGTATGTTATTAAGATGATAATTTTGTTAAGTCAAAGTCGATCGGACGATTACAACCCGAGTAATATGCAAAAGTATTAGCATAGTTTTTACACGAAACGCCATTTTTTTCAACAATTCAATAACGTAGGTATGATCATATTGTGTTGTACGCGTTGTCACCACCTGTTTGCGACGGCGGCCGTTCGCGGCGAATAAAAAAATAATTTTGTTTGTTTATTTTATCGCCGTATTACTGTAGTATCGTTTTCCAGCAACATCCATAAGCTATATTCATAGCTAAATATCATGTGTACATATACTTAGTCCATAAATCAACCTAACCGTAAATAGTTTTGTAGGTCTGTGGGTTAGGCGTATGGTCTAGCGGTACCCCGCTGTTGTGGCGAAATTGTACGTCTATCTCCCAGAGGGTTCTAAACGAAATAATATGTAATATGGACTTGACATTTTACGCGTAATAATCTTAGGAAAACTGTGTTTAAAGTTATAAAAAAATATGTTTATTTAACTGTATAATGTAACGACTATACAAATAATATATATGTACGATTCTCGCAGCAGTTACAGTTAATAATTCATTCCTTTAAGCATATTATAATGTACACTATACCTGATCTCCCCTGGGAGATTTTTGGTTCGGCGCCCAAACGAGCCGAGTTTTACTCCTCCGTTCCGTTTCCGTGGAAGTCGCCTGAAATACAGCACGTGTACATTTTATCGCTCAACGATCTCGCAATAGTGCACAACAAAGATCCTGAAATATCTTACATAGTACCTTATTATATATTTTCCAGTATTGTTAGCGGAACTGAGGAGGCACGTTCCACGTGTGGCGTTTTATCTAAATTTCTCTGCAGTATAAAAATTCTTTTTTCCTGTTTGACGTCGTATTAGATAACAACAGAGCAGTAGAAAGAGGGGATGGGCGAAGGCCCCATGCGCAATCAACCAAGGGCGTAAATATTTTAAAAAGGCCACGAAAACCGCAGTCCATTAAACCGATTATTTAGCTGGACAAAAAGCAAGGCGAATTGTATTTTAATTATAGATTTGTGTGAAGCGCAGAAGCTGGTTTTACTAAGACGCGGTTTTTTTTCAGAAAACACTTTTGTGGTTTATAGAAATGCTCAAACTTTTTTATTTCGTATCTTTTAATATGTGGAATTGACGCCCAGCGGTACCTTATTCGAAACAATTAATCAAAATTTTTAACAGTTTGCCCCTACAGTTTGCCTAGGATTTTTTTTTTTTATTTTTAGTCGATTTCCATGCAGGGTTTCCTTGACAACGCGGGAGAAAAAAAAAACACGACCAATACTACTCCGGCTCAAAATCGGTTTTCGTTTGCAATGATTTATCGTTGGGATTAGAATATAAAGGTTAAACTCATCCCTCCCAACTGCCCATCTATAACATTGCGTGCCTACCCGTGTAGCAGTATCGATTTTTTCGAAATGTTTACCATAAATTAACGTCCTGTTTCGACGAGTAGGTGTGATGTTGCTGCTCTAGAGGGGGGGGGGGAAGAGACGCGTCGGTCCCGCGATAATATTATTAATCGCGCGTTGTTTTTCAATTTCGGGCCGAAAAACAGAAGAAACTCATCCTATATTATATTATGTAGGACAGGACAGGGTACCGTAACGCTTTATTCATTACATTGGACGAGGTCTGATGAATATTGCCGCTCCGAGAAACGTTCGGCGTTTTATATATTATATTTATCATATTGGTACACTACACCGGGCCGGAGCGGACGTTGTACACCGGAAACTTTTGTTTTAAATCGTACGCTCGGTCGTCGTAAATCTAATCTCGGTTAAGACCGTAATAATAATGGGGAAGCCCGCGCGGTAAACGAAAATCAATTTTCCAAACGGGATTATATTATATTAATCGTGATCAGCCCCCCCTCCCTTCCCTAGCTTTCTCTCTTCGCGCCTGCCTTCATATTCGTAAACATAAATTTGAAACACATTTTGTTATTTTTTTTTTTTTTTTTTTTTTTTAATTCTGTTTTAGTAAAACCGTGAGCTCCATATTACAATATTCGAGTTCCGCCCGTGCAGCAAAGGCCCTTGCCAACATTTAATTCCCTTTTATTTGTTCGTTTAAAAGCGGACATTTTTTTTTTTTTTTTATCCTATAAACAACCGAAAACGATTAAAAGAAATTTGTTTTTTAACAGAACGCTAACGTTTAAGATTTACGTTCTACACCATGGAACATAAATTGCGTGGAGTTTATGTTGAAATCGCAGAGTTTAAACACAAATAACACAATGTCAAGTGAACAGTACATAATTTTTGTTTTTGCTTTTTTTTTTTTTTTAATAACTTTTTCTGAACAGCAATTCGCCATCCAAAATGATTTGCTGTTTAAATTTTGTTTTTTGTGTTTAATTTTTCTATTTCAACTTAAACGTCACGATTTATGTTTACAAACATGCAACTTTACCGTGTCGCCCGTGAACGTTCGACTAGTGATGGAAAAAATGACTCACTTGAATGATTCGAATCATTTAAATCGATCCACTAAAATGGCTCGTTCAAGCCTAGTCCACATTTTGTTGGCAGTTTAGTCAAGTAGCGAGTGGCCAGAAAAATAGAAATAAATGGATCCACTAAATTACATTACAAAACTACTCGACTAAATCGGTCTGTTATCCATACGCGTTTAGTTGCTAAATTACTCGCCACTTGACTAAACTACTAACATAGTGTAAACCAGGCTTTGCTGGTTCATTTGATTCATTGGCCAAACCGAATTAAATTCCAATCGGTGTTATCAATATTATCACGATCTCGTTCGGAACAATAGACCTTTTAAGAGGACGTTACACCCGCAAAAGCCAACTCTGTTTGATTATAATGACGCGGACATGGCGAACTTCCGTTCATCAGGGCCAACTCTGTGCCGTTAGTGTAAATATTGTAGAGTGATCGCTAATGCGAATTAAAGACAAGAACGTTGTCCGCGTCGTGTCGTCGTTTTTGTTTTCGTGATTGCATAAACGAAACTTCACGCCGTTTTTCGCGGGCAATGGTTAATCGTTGTGTACAGACACCCTACCTCCTTAATTTCTCACCTACAACAGTGGTCCAAACGCCGTGCGAAATATGTCTTTGATGTTTCACACACACACACACACACGCGCACACGTATCTCACTTAAAATTATTTAAATTAGACGTTAGACAACGAGGCAGTAAACGCGAGTATAGCCGTCTCCTTTTCATTTTATCCGTGTCGCCGAGGTAATCCGGAATAATGAAAAAAATAAAAGTCAATTTCCGCAGCCTAATACCGAACGTGCCGCGCGTGCCGCTCTTCGGGGGACGAATTTCGAAAATCCCGGGATTCGCGGCGCACCACCGTTCGTCCGCTTCTGTGCGTCGTATGCAAATTGTCAGACTATCGCGGCGCGCGAGCGATTTGGCTGCGGATTGCGCACGGGCGCGTTACAAATGCTCCGTTTTATTATTATAAAGTATAGATAAAATTAAAAATCAAAAAAAATCAAAAACTCAATACAATTTATTTCAGCTCGGGTTTTTAAAAACTTAAATTTATTTTCACCACAATAATAATTTTCGTTAAAAATAACAATTTCGTAAAAATTACATATACAACCACGGGTTTTTTTTTGTTTTTTTTTTTAGAGTGTTTTACGCTTCGTAATACATGTATATAATAATAATATTAATGCATAATATGTAGGTTAGGTTAAATTATTATTACACAAATATTGTACACAAATGTCAAACGTTAAACGTACGAATATTTCAGGGTTTTTTTTTTTTTTTTTAAATCTAAAACTAATAGTGTATAAATATAACGTAGTTACATGCTAGATGTTTTTTTAAAAAAAAAAATTAAAAAAAAAATATATATATATAATTGCCAAGCATTATACATTACGAACAATTTACAATTAATCGCCCGTAACGCATGTTTCTCCGTGATCGAAACGTGCACACACACCTGATGCACAACAATGCGTGTACCGTGCGCATCATTCGAAAATGACAGCGTACACGGGACGGTGTTCCGGTCGGCTGAAATCGTATTGTTAATTTCCGATTTTCCGCACGTATATCACGAAAACCGGGACGAAAAGACCAAATTCGTAAAATATACGAATAAAAAAAAAAAAAAAAAAAAAAAAAAAAAATGATCGACTATAATTTCGAGAACGGTCGGCGAAATATGAAGTTAACAGTAATTAATGACAGCCGCGTATGGCCGTGCGACAACCGCGGACCATATTTCATCATAATTCGCGGCCGATATCAACACGACTGTACCGGTACGCTGCCGTTTTAATTTCGATTCGACAACGCCAAGTATGCGTATGGAGGCATGCAATAGCCCGGTGTAATTTCGATCAAGTTGTTGTCGTACACGATTTTCGTTATCGTCGTCGTCGTTATTCGTATGGCAAAAAAAAAAAAAAAAAAAAAAAAAAAACAACATTTATACAAATCAAAAATCGTATAAAAACCAAATTTTTTTCGTCTGTCGATATTCGAACACAATGTTTTTGCGATAGGGGTAAGGGATAGGGACGTATTCGAACTGTTGGTTACCGAGCTCACGCGTCCGGTCATGTCGAATCGGTTCCCGTTTAATACTTACGTTTATACGATAAACACAAACGCAGGCGTAAAATGGTGCATGTTTAAACGTGCATTGTGCGGGCATTTAACAGTCGGCGGCGTGCCCAGGAATTATCAAAGGGATGGGCAGGGAAGGTGGGATGTAGCGAATAAGAATCGCGAACAAATCACGAATTCGCCTTCTCCGTCCAAACCGACTGCGGAAACTGGTGATTTAAAATCCGGAACCTGAAAAACGACGATTTCCAATCGATACGTCGGGTTTTCCGCCGTAACTTGGCTGAAATATACGCGTTTCGACGTTATTGTACTCGGGTTTTTATTCGTATTTTAAGCCGACGGGGGAATGGGCGATATAACCCCTAATCTCCCGCCCACGCGCGCACGCCACTGTTCACAGTTATCGGGGTAGGTAAGACCTGGTAAAACGGTGTTGCATTATCGGCGGCATATCGCCGAGATGCCGCGATCGATCAGCGTGATCCGTCAATCCGTCTGGATGTACGTGCCTACACCGGATGCGAAACGCCGAAATGTTTCCCGTTAAAAAACCTAAGTAATTCTAAGCCGACGGTCCCTGAGCCTGCAGCGGGGACGAGAAGGGAAATGCGCGTATTAGACCGTCTCGCCGCGAACAATGGGCACCGGCAATCGGCACGCCACGAATTTAAACGGGAACCGTTCCGCGGGCGGGACGGGAACCGGCATTCGGATACGCCCCGGGGTAGATAGTTTATAATAAATGGACAATGTAATATTATTATTATCATTCGGCAAAT
Source organism: Cinara cedri (assembly GCA_902439185.1). Classification (NCBI taxonomy): domain Eukaryota; kingdom Metazoa; phylum Arthropoda; class Insecta; order Hemiptera; family Aphididae; genus Cinara; species Cinara cedri. The sequence goes on from CABPRJ010000013.1 coordinate 539,896, forward strand.
TCGGAATCGTTAGTGTATAAAAAGTATACGCGTAAACACGTTTTGTCGTACGCGGTCGGATGCGGTCGCGCGCGGTTCTCGGGCGTTCGATATCGTTCGATATTGTTGTCACGATCGTAATCACCGTCTGCGGCGTGTGGCGGCAGTCGCGGATGATATCGCCGCCGACGAACGCCGATCGTCAGACGGCGTGTTCGTCCTGGCCGAGAACGACGCGACACTTACGTCATACCGAGCTGGGCAGCACGAGCCGGGGGTCGGCGGCGGGCGGACAGTCCAGGGCTTCGAGGGCGGCGATGGGCGTCTGCGGCACCACGTAACCGCCGACGGACGCTTTGAGACGCCTGGTCGGCGGTTCGGGTTTCCGGTGATGCAGACTGGCGGTGGTGGCGTGGTGGTGGTGGTGATGGTGGTGCTGCTGCTGCTGCTGCTGCTGCTGCTGATGTTGCACGTGGTGCTGCAGGTGGTGATGGTCGGCCGGGCCGCCGACCGTCTCCTTGATCGCTGACAGCGCCGCGCCGCCGGCCGCCGATCGGCCGGTCACCTGCAACCGTTTGTTGCCGCCACCGCTGCCGTTGCTGTTGCTGCAGCTGTTATTGGACGCGGCGGCCGTGGTCAGCGCCGTCGTCGTGGTCGTGTACTGCAGTTTCCCGCCGTTGTGCCTGGCCACGCCGGCGATGGTCGCGTACCGTTTGGTGGTCGTGGTCGCGGCCGAACCGCACGTACACGGTTTGGTGGTGTCCACCTCGTAACACGACCCGTTGCCGCCGACCGCCAACGTCTGCCGGTAGTGCTGGTGGTGCCTGCTGTGCGCGGAAGACGGGTGGTGGTTCAACGTGGCGGCGCAGTAGGAGGCGGCCGACTGCAGTCTGGTGGCCGACGGCGGCGGCACGGCGACGGACACGGTCGCGGCAGCGGCATCGTCGCAGCCGATTTTCGGCGGACATATGTCGGGCGGTGTTTTGCTGGCGGTGCCGTTGCAAGCGTCGGCCGTCGCCGGCACGCCCGACGACGGCGCGCCGCCGGCCGTCTGACTGCAGTCGCCGGTGCCGCCGTTCGCGCACGGCGCCTGGTGGTGTCGTCCGGCCGCCGACTGAAGATGATGGTCCGACGACCGAGACGTTATTTCGGTGGCGGCGGCCGCCCCGGAACTGGGACCGCCGTCCGGCGAGTCGGCCCGCGCGTCCGTCGAACAGGCCGACGACCGGTCACCGGCCGCTGACGGTGGCGTGTCCGGTGACGGTTTTCGGTCGACGGCCGTGTACTGGACGTGGTCCTCTAGCCGCCGGAAGTACGCGGTTATGGTGAACACGGCCGACGCTTCGGACGTGAGGAACGCCAGGCTGCACGCCACGAACGACCAGCCGTACCGGTAGTCGTATTCGGACCGGAGTTCGCCGCCGAAACCGTCGTCGTTGTCGTTGGTGTCGTCGTCGCCGCCGTCCACCGACTGATGGACGACCGGTGAGAAGCTGTCGTTGAGTACCGAGGCGAACACGAACAGCCCCGCGGCCAGAATGAGACCTGCGAACAGACGTCACTCACTGTTGTATGCAGAACAAAAAAGTTACAGCTAATAGTATTAAAAAAAAAAAAAATTAAACATTTACTACATAACGGTTTCAACATGTTTGGCAATATACGGCGGGAAGTTGTGTATCTATTTCCGCATACGACGTGCAGTAATTGCGTAAGTGTGCTTCATTCGTGTAACGAAAGTAAGTTTTATTCAAGTGTTATCCGTTCGATTTTTCAATTTTTTTACGATAAAAACATCTTTTAAAGTGTACCATTTCTATTCTTTCATTGGACATTGGGCTAGGAATATATTGGTTTTACAATAGAGATTTTTTTTTTTTTTTTATTTGTGAACAATTTTTCTATCGAAAATCTCGCTCCGATTTTCGAGAGTAGTACCTTTAAGTAAGGAAATGTTATCCACTTGGTAATTTTTCGTAACAATTGCGAAATACCGGGAAAAGCCGTAGAAAAAACGGAAAAATGCACGTGCGCGTATAAAATAAATGTCCCTTTTTATTATCCTACCTTCCCAACTTTTCACCAACAACAGTGGCCTAACCGTCGCGCGTAGTATGTCCGTCTTTTTTTTTTGCTGTATTGTAAAATAAAAATAAAAATTGAAATTATCAATTTGTCCAGTTGTCCCTGTTGGACGCACTGTACAGCGTTCCCTTAAGTATTGCGTGAATATATACAGTGGACGATTTTTAACGTTTTCTCGCCCTCTCTCCCCTTTCCTCGGAAAATAATATGTATTTCAAATAGGTATATTATTTTGAATAGAAGTCAGTTTTTAGATGACATTTTACTGAAATTAAATCGGTGGCTGTAAGGAGAGTTTCCATACCTCATGCTTCCCCCAACTAATTTGCCCACCGGATGTGCGTTTTGATATAATAATTATTATACGTAATTAGTTATTTTTAATGTTTTTTTTATCTTTTTTAACTGGACACAGCAAACGATAGTTATCCGCATTGTTACGTATATATATATATATATATATATATATATATGATAAAAAATTAAACGTCATTTGCATCGTTATATTGTATACAACATTAAATTCTAGAAACTTTTTTTTATTATTCGAACAAAGAGTCGTAGTCGTCACAAAAATCTACGTTCCGAAAAACGTTCAACGCGTTCAACCTCCAGCCGTCGTTCGTGGTCGCAGTATTTTATTATAATAATGCTCTATTATCACTTATCAAAAATGACCTTTGTCGTCCGTTTTTTCGGAGTGAAATACATTATAATATACGGTTTGTATAATACACGTACGATAATATTATTAAAACAGAATATTAATATGCAGACGGTATTTTCGTAATTATAAACTGAAATTTGCCCGCATAGACGACACAAAAAGAGCTTGTTTTGATATTATGTTCTTTCTTTAATCTCGATAGCCCGTATATTATCATTTCCCGTATATTTCGGTCGGTCTAATTACAAATATAATAATATTTTAATTTAACGCATGGCGGTGTCACTGTATAACTTTTAATCCAGCCGCGTAGCAGAGGATCAGTTTATAAGAAGGTTTTATTTACACGTAATAAAGTCTATCGGGCGACCAACAGAGTGAGATTTTGTTCACTATTTGTTCGCCAGAACAAAAATCGTAAACGATTGTGTTAGTCGATTTTTCTCTGTGTGTTGGAATCGGAATACTTCCACGGATTTTTCTTATCCGTCGTAAGATGCGACAAATGGGAACACGTCATGTCGACAGCCAGTGTACAATTTGATCAAACAGTATGAAAAGTCCTAAACAAATACGGTTCAGAATGTTGGGCGGTAGGCAGAAAAAAAAAGAACAGAGAATGAGTGTAGCAGAGATCAGAACGATTTGATGAGTGGAAGGATTGACGAGAAAAATTTGGATAAGGAATGCGTGCATAAGAAGTAGTATCGGTGTTGTTTCGACAGTAGATATAATGAAAAAAAATAGACCCAGATGGTTTGGACATGTCATAAGGAGAGAGAAATTGGAAACAGTAAGAATGGTTATAAAAATAAACGTAGGTGGAAAGTGGAATATCGAATAAAAGGTGATTGGATGCATTTGAAACGATATGATAATGGCCACGGTATTACAGAGATGATATGGAAAATCGAGTCGAGTGAAGTGTAGAACGGTGCTGGCTGATCCCGAAACAAAGGGATGAAGGTAAAGGATAAGAAGAAGAGATTTAATTAGTGGATTGTGTGTAAGATATTATGATATTGGATATTAGGATATATTGTATAAGATATTATCTTTTATGTTTTAGGTAGAAAATAGTCTCAATGCAGGGGGCGTATTAGGATGATAAAAAAGTCAAGGGGAAAGTTTGGTATATCCGCTCATAGAGCTTTTTCTAAGGGAGGGACGAGTGGATGTTCACTAAAAAATACTTTGTGCCGCTATAATACTGGGGGCCTCACGTTTGAATTTTCGACTTTTATTTCGGGGTTTTGTTATTCTCGATTCCTTTGAAGGTTACACTCTACATTGGGCTGAAAAAAAAAAAACAACGAGACGTATACCAAACCTATAACCGGATACCACGGTTCGTTTATGGTTTACGATTATTTTTATCGCGTTGTTTTATAAGAATTAAATTTAGGGGTGGAACGTTCCCGGAGTTTAGTGTTACGCCGCCTACTTCCGTTGCAACGCCGAAATTGCCGGAGAATTGCATTTCGCGAACCATACTGTATTATACGGTCGTTTTGTAATACGCGAAAACCCTTTGATCGCGCGTTCACCCGCAAACAATTTAAGTTCAATAAAAAAAAAAAAAAAAAATAATAATAATAATAATAATAGTCGGTGGCAGTTCGGGGAAAATGTAATTTCGTCGAGAATACTTTGCCGAATATTGAAAACAAACCCGTGTGTATATATATAAATATTATACCGGGCGAAGAAATGAACGAGTATGAACGGTGTTCGATACGATTCAATTTGCGAGGGGAAAAACAGCGGAACACCTACAGCTAGTGCGCGTGCATTATAGCGCGGCATATCATTTTAACATTTTCTTTTTGTTTTCGCGCGGTGTACAATATATCGTTATCCGGTATGTAGTCGACGGGAATTCGTGTATTTTAAAAGGTGAAAACGGCGTTCGCTGTACGGTGTACGCAACAAAAGTCGTCGGTGTTCCGTGCACATTTTTCACGCCACTCCGTCCCCGAAACCTATCCAAGCACCGGCGAACAATAACAACAGTATGGAAACGTGCACGGTGCGTGCGCGTGTATTGTTAGGTGCCGTAAACGCACGAAATGTCTTTTCTGCGGCAATCGCGCTCGAAAAAAAAACGAGTCGAATTTAATAATCGTATTAATTCGTACGGTCCGCCCGCCGCGAGGGGGAAAAAAAAATCGAAACGGTCCGCGTATTTATTTTGTATTCGACATCAGAACACGTACGAATTGATACGTTGAACACGCATACGTGTTGTGCGAAACAAAGTTGAACGCGTAACGCCGATACCTACTGCCCGTAAGCAATGCTTGTGGCTGGATGTAGGGAGTCTTACTTCATTTTGAGAATAAAAATGATATTAATGGTACACGCGTAAACAACGCGATGACATTCAATGCAATATGATAACAAGATAAAACATAATAATTTTTTCCGACGACACATTCAACGTGCATTCGAACAGAGGAAATAAAAACGAAAGATAACAATTAATGTGCTATAAAATTCGGCATTGTAAAAAGGAAAAAAAAAAAAAAATATACAACAAAAACATAGATTCGTAAGACGACAGAGAGAAAAATTGGACATTACCGGTATCGATTTTCGATAAGGAATTATAAAATAAAATACAATAACAATCGGAATAAAGGACCCGAGGGGCTGGTCGGTCTCATCGCGGCTCATCAAAACGCGCTTGATTAAAGTCCACACTCGTGCACCGTCGTCGGCCCGGGAGACGCGGCCGACGCGTCGGACTGGGCAAAGCGCGTGGGGCCGTGAGAACGGCTCTGTCTGGCTGATACGTCTCCGAGGTGACGTGGACCGCAGTCACCCGTACCGTGATCGGCCGGGGCGTATTAGTCAGGTTACGGCGCCAAGCAGCGAAGAAGAATTGTGAAAACAGACGTCTCACTGCACAAAAAAAAAAAAAACCCGCTCGTGTCGACACGTTTCGTCTGTGCAGGCGGCCATTAGGACTGTAGAGCCCGTTCGCGTATTAGGAGACCCCGGAATCAACGCAGATTGGCTTCCGCTCCAGCATACTGCTGCGGTGTTTTCATTGGTAAATTACGAATTTCGCGCAGTTTTCGTTTTTTGCTCGGGCTCCACTACGCCGGCGCCGAGCCTCTATAGGTGCGCCGCAAATGCATTTGTTGTTGCCCAGTTACCGATTCGATGCGGGTCGTCGCAACATTTCGAGGGGTTTTCCGTTAAAAACAATCCGAGCGAGCTGTTATCAATGATTACACCCACGGTCCGGGTGACGGTGATCGGATGATTTGACGTCGGGCTCCGGACAGTTTTGTTGATGGGAACTGGGTCACGTAGATTCAACAGGTCATTGCGGTTGGCGGTAGAACGATGTTGCTGTGATTCGTGATTGATTGAACTGGTAAATATTTCTCACCGGTCGCTGGTTCTTTAAGGTTTTCTGTGTTTTATTTATAGGTGTATTTATTTACTGGGCCTAAAAAGGGCCATTTCGCAAACGTGGGAGTTCAGCATAGATACAAGATCGTATATTTTTTCCGGCATCGCCCACGGAAAATCTCCATTCGTCCAAAGAGATTACGACCGGAAGGTGGAAAAAATAGATACGATGTTTTTCGTTGCGGCAGGCGAATTATTTACAGAGTGATTCTTCCTTTATCGTCGACCAGTCCCCTGAAACTCGAGAAGCTTAAAATAAAGAAGAAACTCAAGGTTTTTCTATAACGGACAATGTATCAAAAACGTAAAGCAAATGAAAATATCTTTAAAAAAAAAAACAACAACAACATATGTTTTACAGATTAAACACCCGTTGTATTATATTTTGTCGGCGTTTTGTTATTCTCTAAATGTTCAACTTATCATCTCTAGCTACAAAAAATATATATTTTTTTTTCACATTTTAGTTTTTAGAGAGAGATAATATACATTATATATTACGAGTATGTGAAATATCACAGCTGAAAAATGTTTACTTGTCACATACAAAAAGGAAATATCGAAAAAAAAAAACCAGACATAGTTGCACACGGATATCATTCTTATATTGAAGTTTGATAAAAGATCAATTCACCCTAATATTAAAACTAACAGCACGAAGTTGTGTCTTCTGAAATAAAATTTGCTATACCGTATGTCGTTTGACGGAGACAAAACTCTTAATGTAATGTTGGTACGTTAGTATACATTTATTTGATTCAAGTTCAATTATTACGTTTTTTATAATTATTTAATTTACAGGCGCTATATTTTATCAAAATCCATTCAACCTTATTTCATATATAACAAATGAATATTTTCGAAATATACAAAGAGCGATTCATTATTATGGACTAGCGATTTTCTCGAAATATTTTAAGTTTATAGTATTTAAGTGAATTTTAATGTTTTTTTTTTTTTTTTTTTGTTTTATCAATAATTATGGAACAATTTAAGATTTTAACAGTGTTTTCAAATTTCTATCCCTATTCTTATTATAGCTCAAATGAATATAGATATTGGCTTTTAAAATAATACCCCCCAACACGGATTCAAATATATTAAACATTTTATATTCAAATTTTGTTTAAAACGACTTCTTGAAAAAAAAATCCTAAGTAAATAATATATTATACGCACTCATTTGAGGTGGAAGGGGAAATAATGCGTTATAACAAGAATGTGCATTAAAATGATTGAAAAAAAAAAAAAAATCAAAACGCAAATCAGATTCACAACAATCCTCCGAGAAAATGGCCATGTTGTGAGTATAGAATCCATCCGTATAGACTGTACAGATTCAAATATTGTCGTGTTCTCTACGGTATACACCGCAATATAAATCCATTTAAAAAAAAACGAACTATTATATTATTTTCTCGTTATAAAATACATGTACGCAATTAAAGAGAAAACTTTCTCGTTACATTTTTTGTTTCACGTACCTACGAATATAATAATAATAAACGAGGGCGAGACTGAAATCGTTCGAAACACTGCTGACGGTTCGCGTTGCTTTTCTCGAGAGACTTGAACATTTTTTCGTTAAGAAAAAAAAAACATTTATTTATGTACTTTCAGAGAACTTATCGGAATATTATAGTAATTACAATTTTTTTAAACGTTTCGTTCGCGTAACAATCGTAACAATAACTTTTCGACTTTTTATTCTTTGTCTAAGAGACAAGGGTACCTATATAAATGTTTATTTTGGTCGTGTCGCGGTCTCGTTTATAATGTAATAATGATGGCGTTTAAATTAAAAAAAAAAAAAACAAAAAAAATCGATTTGTGATGCGCACATCAAAATAATTATTACAGATAAAAACTGTAAGTAAAATGCAATTATCGAGAACTTTTGTTGTTTTCTTTTCATTATATTATACACATATTTTTTTTTAATTTTTAATTATAAAAAACCTCAAAATACAAATTAATCATTATTATTACTTAATAACTTACTGAAAAAAAATTGGAACATATTTAGCTGATCATTAAACGTAAAATATGAAAAAAAAAAAGTCAACACAATAAATGATGTTTAATCATTAGGTAGGATTTTTATTCTTTAATATCTACAATCCATAAGTAAAAAATAAAAATAAAACTTTGCAAACATAAATATTTTGAGTTCAATCAGTATGGATGGTTATTATTATTTTACATTTCTAAGTGTTTCCTAACCTAACATATAACTTTTCTTTTACAATAACAGTATTCCTTTTTTACATGCACTGATCATACCCAGTGTTGATTTAGACCTTCTATCCCCTGGGGGGGGAGGCAATGTAAATTTCGAAGGGGTACGTCAAACGTAGAGCCGCACCTAGGAATTGTCACACCTTTTTAAACAGGAAAATAATTATCGAAAAAATGATAAGTATTTACGGCACGCTGCTGTATTGTTTTTAATTTTTGCAAACTATGTTTTCTACCAGAAATATTGTTCCAATCAAAAAATAATGAATTATAAATTTCATTCTTTTTAATATATATCCATTGCAGGCAGGGTAAGTCGTTTTTTGATATCTTAAATGGGTTTCATAACAATTGGAAAAAAACCGAAAATTACGATTTATAAAACTTCGGCGTAACAATTTCATCAGAGTTTGTAAGATTATATTTTTTTACCAGAATTAATCTTTGTCAAAATTTCAAAAAAAATTTTGTCTAGTTTGTGAGTAAGAAAGTTGTTGTTTGATTTTCCATAAAGTTTTTCTAATTACGAAAAAAACGTATGAAATACGGCAAACTGTACGCCATTTGAGTTTTTTGTTGTTATTTGATTAAAAAATAATTGTGCGACTTGTAGTTTTCACAAAATAATTATATTGGCTTGTTAGGCATCTGTTATTAAAAGTATATGACTTAAAAGAAAAGCTTGACAAACTTAACACAAGGGACATTATAAGTTGTACTTTGTGGTCTGAAAAATAAATTTAAGTTTTTTTTGTCATAAGCGTTTTAATATAAAATTTTAACGAAAATCGTAAATAATACGGTCTTTTAAAACATGTGTAACCGAACTTCGCTCCAAATCGTTTTTCGTTGGAAATATTTTGCCGTTGCTTACAGATATAAATTAAATAACTTTATGTATTCTACTTTCCCAACTTCCCACTTACAACAGTGCACACCCGTCGCTAGTATCAGTTTTTTTTAAATTTCATTTAAACAAAATGACTCATAATCGGCCCAAAATTCATTTCACATATTACAGCACATGTAGTTTACGTAGGTAGTCATGTCATACATTTTCAAGGGTCGGCATATATTTTTATGTGACGGGGAGAAAGGGGGGTTATACTTCCCGGTCACCCTCTGAAATGAACACTGCACAGGCCAAACCAGTATCAGCCATTCGCTGTTCTGAAAAAATGCTTAAAATAAGATCCGACACTTGTGTTAATAATTATGTTAATAAAATTAATAAAATTATGCAGACGTACAGTTTGCAACGGCACCGCAGTGTAATAAAAAATTACCATTGCGAATCCGACGAGCTATGGTATTTTCAAAACGGAAGTTTATTTTGCCGATCAAACTTCGACCGCGAGAACAAATATTATGATATACAACGACCGCAATACCATTTACACGATCGCGTTTATAACTATAATTAAATACCATCGGGTTAATGTTTGCCATCCCGTACATCGAGATGCGTTGCCGTGCGGTATATAAGTAAACAATAATTTAAGTTTTCCACATTTTTTTTTTTTTTTTTCCCCCTAAGAGGAAGCAGCTATACCGGCGTTAATTTACTGTCTTGGTCTAACTATACGGACGGCGGCTACACCGGACAAATTGTACGCTACTCAAAACGTATAAACTGCGGAGACGTGTCGATTGGAATTACAGTTTAAGCCCACGTAACGTTATTTTTAAATAACAGATAAATAATAGCTACGTAAACGTTGCTGTTTTTCTAAATAGTCGTCGAAACAAAACGGTTACAGCGCAATGTAAACTTTCGGCTTTTCCGAAAATATTTTAGAAAAACAGCAACTGTCCTCGCTGCTCTTTAAAAAAATGTCACGATTTACGTTTAAACTACTCTAGTTAACCATTCTGAACGCCATAATCTATGTTTTAAGAGTGACGCGATTTTACTATGTTTCCCGTCTTGGGCGGTGAATGCCGAGTATAGCATCCTCTTGAGGCCGAATATTTGTTTGTACACGATTTACTTTGTCAGTCGACATTTTACACAGCAATACGAAATAAAAATTCAGTGGCGCTATTTGGCAACTATATCATTACGACCGCATTCTTCGGCACTTATTCGACTATTATAGTCCTCTAGTCATAGCGTTTCTAACAACGAAGTTCTGTGGATTTTTTTTTGTACAGAGACCGCAAAATGTGAATAAAATTGATTAGGTATAGGTCCCTAATTGATTTAAACGTTATGATAAAATAAATTTTATCACATGATTAAAATATTATACACTTTTGTACTTAAAAGAAAAATAATATTTGAAAAAAGAAAAAAAGTTATACTTATTATTTATTGGCAAACAGATAATGTGAAACGTATCACTTTTTTGTTATAAATTATAATAAAATTATATTTGTTGTCGAAATTTTTTCAAAAATAGAGACTGTTGTATTAAAATAGAACTGTATAGACTGCATTGTGTTTGTAACATTTATCTTTTTCCCTCTAAATTTGAATACTTTCTGTGGCTTCCTTATTCGGATCAAATGCGCTCAAACTCAGGAATTAGCTATTGTTTTATAGATTGACTGAAGTGATAATAATGCAATTGAATTTCAATATGACTTTCACCATTTTATCAATATTGTTGCCGGAAGTGGTTTTTTTTGCCTTTGAACACCCCAATAATACTTCCCAACTATGAAACCAGGGGGGTGATATTTTGTAAGCGCATGTTGTTAGTATTACAATGGGGATTTAGACTTTTAACCACAACCTTTTTAACATTTTTGTGCTAAAATGTTATCATTTTAAATTCTGAGTGGAGCGAAGAAGTGTATGGTTTTACAATACAAAGATGTTTATTTATGTTTTTTTTTATCTGTGCACAACTTTTCTACTCAGAAAACTTGCTCGGATTTCTACGTGTAGCACTTTTTCCGGAAGGAAATTTGCGCGGGGAGGTATTTTAGAAAGGTCATTTTTCGATTTTCCCAAGAGTTTTTCCAGCAAATGTGAAAATTTGGGATAAGACATGAGAAAACCTGGAAAAACGTAGGAAAACTGGGAAAATCGGTACAACATTAAACATACATTTTTAAAGAAAATATATAAAGCCTATTTAATTATTTTACTATAAAATTATATTTATACATATATTGTTGACAAAGCATAATTATCAACTGAACTCCGCTCAGAATCGTTTTTTCGTAAGTAATGGTTTATTGTTGTTTACAGGTATACATTAAATTATCTATAACTGTGGCTGCACCCGTCCTCATTTCCTAGGATGTCTTTTTTTATATTTTGAAGTAGCATAATTATGTAAAATACGAGGTTTTCGTTCTTAATAATTATACAAAGAATATTTCTATAATATAAAATATGTGGCGGAGGAAATTCGGTTCTAGTTACGGAGTTCTGCTTCTGTGTTTTTATTATCATGTTGAGGAGACGAATATAATTATTACTACGATGTTGTTAATAACTGTTAATAATAACAATTGTTACTTTATGATAATCGTTGCAGTAAATTCTGTAGGCATTTGATCACCGTTAATAAAGTGAAAAAAGATATAATATTTCTTCAAAGTTCGTAGATTTGATCATTTAAAATTGTGATTGTTATCCCGCGTGATAAGTTTTTTCAGTGGCCGGATAACAAGAGTGTTTAAAAAATAAAACAAAATGGTTAATGTTATATAATAATAATATTTTACAATATATTAAAATAATCTTCTAAACTGCGAGTAAGTCGCGTTTTAATCTCATAAATTATTCATTTTATACATTGTTATACTGCGGTAAAACTTTACGCAGACTTAAATATTAAAAACTTAAACTCGTAAACAAAAAAAAAAAAAAAATATTTATATGATACATATTTTAATATATTGAATATTTAATACCTGTAAAATAAACGATCAAGGTTACACAGCATAATTACCAGTTCCATCACAAAAATATCTTAAACAGTGTTGCCACCTTAATACGGCACATATTAATTCAAAATGTTAATTACGCGCGTCGTTCACACAGAAACGTTCTTGTAATTACCGTGGCGAAGTGGGAATCATCTGTGTGGGAGACCGTGGAGTGCATAAATACGCCATACGCATCACTCAAAAAGTCATTTCTAACAGTCTGTCTGACAGTCTGACCGTCTTCGAGTTAGTTGTCACTTCTTTGGGTTCACCCAGCAGTAGCAGACATTTTTTGCTCACTCACTCCAACCATACCTTTTTTTTCCAAACTTATACAGTAGTTGAACCGAGGGCGGGCTATTGTATTTGGTTCTCCCTATCCTATATACCTGGTAATTGTGATTGTTGTCACTATTGTTTTACTTTAGATTGTGTTTATTTCTAAAAAAAAAAAAAGCATATATAATATTCCGGTACGTAGACGGCTACACAAATTCTGAAAAACGGTTGTCTATACGCCTAGAAAAGGGGAGGGGTGTAAAATATACAATTCTCACTAACACTAGCATTGTCTATACACCTGGTTGTCGCGTTGTGAGCCGAAGGCAAAAAAGAGTATTCACACGTCTATATTGGATACCTAACCAGGTGTTAAACATTGCAACGATTCATCGATACCTATACCCCTTATACACTGCACCATTGGCGTGTTGGCCGTGATTTTGAGGGGCAATCGCCCGATAATTTTAAGTGGTGGGTGGGTGGGTGCCTGGTGGTTGAGTACTGGAGTCTGTGGAGAAATTGTAGTACAAGATTAACTTCATCAGAATATGTCATATGATATTAAATAAGAATAATAAAATTAATAATAAGTATTCTAGGAAAAGCCATCAGCCCAGAATACTGTATATTTATTCATGAATAATGATAATGATCAATGCCTAAGAGTCGAGGGGTGGTGGTAGGTCATTAAAAAAAAAATGAATTGCCCGATAAAGTATTTCACTTCGCCACGCCACTGTACTGCACCTATTGCTCCTAATATTTTGAGCAACGAACTTCTTGCGAAATTCAAGCAGAAAATTTAAGGTAAGAGTAATTTTTACATATTTTCGTAGTAGAATATTAATAAGAGTAAAATAGGCAGAGGAGAAATGTAACTTCTTACGATAGGCAATAGCCATCGTCAATAAATATAACAGGTACGTGTTTTTATCGACACAATATTGGTGTACGTACAAAGTATATTACATTACAATCCGAACGACCGCGCACACACGCACACACACACTATACCAATTTTGTTAACACATCACGCTGCGAGTCTATTGAAGGTCTTATCCGACCGATTGCGCGTTGTCACAACACTACCGTCAATCACCCTATCGATAGATAGATCGCCACGCGTTCACGTCATACATACGAATATGAATATACCAATACCTATTACCCTTTTACTACCCCATACTTTTTCCTACCCCTTTCCTTCCTCTCCTCTTTCTCCTTTCCACCTATTACCTCCCACTTTCTTAAATCCTATTTTTATTCAACTACAATACATATATACATATTAGCAAACGAAAAAATATTGTATGATTTTATGTTGATCCAATAACATAATAAATAATTAATTTTTTAAATTTTTCAAACAGTTTTAAAAACGCGGAAAAAACGGGAAAATTTACGAAAATAATGTTTTTAGTATTTTCAATTTTGTTTTATTTTTGTAACTTTAAATTTTTCAAACTTCTGCTATTTTACTTCTTAATTAGTACTACGGATTTGTTTTGTTGCACATCATGATTTTTGTCTAAACACGAAATGGTTATAATCACGAAAAATAACGATTAATCGTACTTTTATTTGTTAAATAGTTTTTTTCAACGGTATAACATACATAATTTTTTGTATAATCGATTCATATATTATAACTTAATCGCGTATACCGAAGTAATTTTTGAAACTTTTCAAACATACTTTTAATAACTTTACTATATTATATTATAATACTCAGCTAACGACCTAAACATCGTACAAACCGGCTGCATATATAATTAATTTTGTTATTACTTTACCCGAAATAATGGTAACAAAAGTTTTGCGGGGTTATAATTTTTATCAGATTACCGCTTGGGTGTACCTACGTAAAATCCGTCGAAACAGGGTATGCCTTGGGGTCTGTAACGTTAGAACGGATCCTATAAATAGTTCCTATCGACATCGTTATAATATATTATTACCTGTGTATATTGTATTATTCCTTGTATCATTGATAATATTTTGTGTTCCATAGGACAAGTCACGAATAGTGTGCGCACGGAAGGAATGCTAGGGATCATATCCTCCAATTGGCTTTTTGATAAAAGAACTTATGAGTATTTATTTAGTAATTTAATAATAAAATGCATGTATGTATTTTAGCCAAGTTTCACGGAAGAACTCGACTTATTGATTAAAAATTGTTAATTTTTGGACTCGGCTTTTAAATTCTTATTGTTGAGTTGGGTAAAGAAGAGGATTTTACGATTTAATTATGATTGATGTTTGGCACATCCAACCCACTGAAAATTCCTGGGTATGTCGTCATAATAATAATATTATCTTAGAAAACCATCTGCCCAAAACATCACGAAACGCAAACATAACAAAACATTGTCTAATTTCCGTTGAGTGATTTCCGTCGTCAGTGACTATATTTTTCTAATAATTTTTTGTTTTAATAAAATCTTAGTTTATACTCCACATACAACGATGAATCATAGTAATCAAAAACGATTCTGAGCGAAGTTCAGTAAAAACATTTTTTTGATAGGTTTATTTAAAATGAAACTTGTATTAATTTCTACAACTACGAAATAAATTACAATTATTGTTTGCATTTTTGTCATGAAAATTTGAACTTTAAAATCTTAACAACGACGTCTAATAGGCTAAGTTTTTTTTGAGGACAATCTAAGATGCACTTTTATCCTATCGAATCGTTTAGCATCATTTTTACCAGGGTAAACAAATTTAGTTTAAATATAAAATCAATAAAAAAACAACTCAAAATTACAAATAGATAAAAATAACTAAAAACGCTATTTTGAAAATCATACTATTTCTATAGAATTTGCTTCAGTGACGCATTTAAGGAGAGGTGGTCATAGGGAGAGTTTAGACCCCTGCTCTTCGAAGTACAACCAAGGTATTTATTGATATTTATAGGTAGGTATATGTGTATATGTGAATTAAATCACCTCTCCTCGCAATATAAGCACTCAAGTGCGCCATTGACATACTAATGTAATTATTATTGAATAATGATGCATCAATATTCTCTTAGGGTTTTTCCCTAATGGTAGAGAAAAGTACAAAGGGGATTAAAAAATCAATTTCTCCATGAAATGCATCGCCTACACAAAATCTTAATCAAACATAACCCGCGTTTGTTAGAAGATGATGATTGTGGAAAGTCTTCTGGTGGTTGAAAACTTGTTCGTGGACAGACAAAATAAAAATCATGTAGCGTATAGTATAAAACTGAGCATATAATATAATAATATTACATTTCTCGGTTCTAAGAGTTTTAAAGACATCTCGTATATCCGTCCGCCGAAAAAAAAAACATTATCGATATCGAATATTATTAGGTTAGGTTATATGTTTATCCTGCAACAAATATTATATTTTATATCCGTCATTTAACCCTCTGTATCGCATATAATATAATATTATTATGTCCCAATATCGTATGTACGTATATACAGTATAACTGTGTTCGCATCCGGAGACATCATCGTATAACATAAAAAATGTCGTAAACCGTCTTATAAATATTAGTAAGTCGGTGGACGGTTTTAGTCGTATTGATTTTCACGAGAGTTTTGTTTTTGGCGATAATAGAAGTAGGTATATATAGGTAGATACAGTAAAAACCTATCGTAAATTTTGCAAACGATCAGTTGAAAAAAAAAAAAACAAAACGAATCGAATCGATTTCAATAAAATATTTTTTACACGATTAAAAATACTCGTTACACACATCATCGAACAATACCTATATATATATATATATATAGACATATTATAAAATATAAATATTGCAGGGTTTTTTTTTTTTATGTGTATATGAGAGGTTTCAGCGTGTGCTCATACAAAACGAAAATATTTTCTTGCACGTGTAGTTGTGTTCTAAATACAATAAATATTATTCACAATGCTTCTTGTGTATTGATTTTAATATATAAATGACATAATGTAACCGTACATTTGTACAAAAGAACCCAACGAAAACCTAACCAGTGTTCGAATTGAGGGGAGGGGGAGACGCGGGGTACTGAATACCTCAACTAATTTTTAAGAAATCTTAGCGTACCTCTATTATTTTTTTCAAGATATTATTCGAAAATATCAAGGTGATATATGTTTTTTCATTTTTGAGAATGCATGAAAAACTAGATAATAGACTTGTAAATTTATTTGTAAAGTTGTTTAAAATTCTAGCAAACAATATGCGTTCTAGGCTTTTTACTTTTCAAGCATCACATTCAACAATTAAAAGTAATATATATAAAGACAAATATGATGAGCTTCTCCAAGTTCTGGATGTGCTGAAAATACAAAATTTGCCTGATAAATATGATATCCAATATGGTGACAAGAGTGTAAGAAGGTTGGCTATGAAATTTGAAGTTGATGAAACATCGATTGTTCGGAGTTTTTGTGCGTTTGAAGACTCAAAAAATAAATAATTAGTTTACGATTTAAAACCATTAATAGTTGCAATAAATACTAAAAAAATTTTATCTTTTGAACGCGAGAGAAGTTTTAGTGCCATGAATAATGTTGTCATAAGGAAAAGAAACGCATTAACCCCGCAGTATATCTCTTCATTATTATTTATGCAATGTGTTGGTTTCCCCACTAATAGTTTCATGCCAAGTAACTATGTAAAATCTTGGATAATTAGTGGTAAAAGAGATGCAGAAAAAACTTGTTGTCCAAAAAGAATTAAAATAAAAGATGAAAAACAGCATACTTACAATAATTTATGGAACTATTTAAATAAATGTATATTTTTTTATCTATTCATTTCTTTTTAGTCCCTTGAAATTCGGAATAAAGTAGAAATCACCATTATTAATGAAAGAAAGTGTAAGGGGGTGTAGGGGGGCATAGCCCGATAGCCTCCCACGTTACAATGAGGTATAAAAAGTAACTGGGACGCTTATTTTGGGTCAATAAACAGAGTTTCCCTTCTAAAATTTTCACAATTCTAGTATTGACCCTAACCGTGAAAAAAGGACCATGTCCCAGACCTACTCCCAAAAAATTCAGCCTCTCAAAGTAATTCTATTTAGATTTTGGTCAATTTTCTTCTTTCTTTAATCCATAACCTCACTGCACTCATACTACCACGAGGAATTCTGCTCTTTTGTTTTTATTGCTGAACACTTGGCTAGTTTATGATTTGGACACATAACAGATTGCAGGCCCACAATGTAGATACCAAAACTTTGATAGGCTGACTTTTTTAAGAGGGGTCTGGAACATTTTTATTTTCTTCTGAGTTCTCTCATTCCTATCATCCACTTAACTCCTATGTGAACAATGATGTTTTATACCTCATTCAGAAACCAGTCAAGTCTTAAACAATACAAATAAAAGAACAGTGTTGCTCATGAAAGAAAGAGAAGTAATGATATGGGTTAAAAATAAACAGTGTTCCCGCGGACAGGAAAATTCGTGCACGTAAACCTGATAACAAGAATATACAAAATATGTTCGAAAATAATTCAATTATTGCGAAATATTTGTTTATATTATTCAACAAATATGTCACTTATTTTTAAATTTAATGCGATATTTTGATACCAATAATCTATACACTATGTATTATTTATTACGCAAAATATTATACACTTGTAAAATAAAAATAGATTAATGCGTGACAATATTTTGTCGGCGAATATTTCATAGTAATTTATTCCTTAAATAAAAGATAATTAAATACATTTTCTACACTTTTTTTTATAAAACTAACAATAATATTACTGCGAGTAATGCTTTTTTAAAATTTAAAAATACATTTAAACGAATTGAAATAAAATAATAACACTCAAATAAAAAACAATTGTTTTTTATCTTGGAAATTGTATGTTGGAAATGTATTAAAAAAAAAAAAAAAAAACTAACTTTAAAACCGTTTTAAATTCTAATTTCAGTATGTTGTACCTATATACATGTAGCATCGTAGTCATTTTAATTATAAAAACTCATGTTGTAAGTTTTATAAATGCAAATAAATAGTTTTGGTTTCTTCAAAAAAAAAAAAAAATTAATTATTAAAAATATTATATTATTATGAGAAGCATTAACTGTATACAAGTTTTTTTTTTTTTGTGCATTATTATTATAGACATTATTTATTATTTAATTATCATGTAGGTATCAAGTGTATCAAGTTCGTTATATTATTATTATCTACCTAACCTAAATTAAAAATAATTATACTATTATAAAGTTGAATTTACGATAAGTATTCTAATTTTTTGTTGCGTGTAAATAAAATATTTTACACGAGAGTTGTGATGATGATGGTAACATCACTTTGTCCACCGTACCTACGGCATTATAATTTATTATTAATTTCAATTTTCAAAGTCATAAAATATAATTTTACGCAATGCTCGTCGTAACGCACGTACAAATATAATATTTTAGTAATACTTCCTCGAAACAAACGAATTAAACTATATTACACAACAGTGGGAAAAACGAAGCGTTTAAAAACCCGAAAAACACAAACCTGGAATTCAGGGTTTTACGGATATCGAAATCTGAACCATGCAATGTACATTCCCGGTTTTTTTTTATAGATACCCGAAAATATTAACCTTATATTAACCAAAATATACCGTGGCCCGTCTATAAACACGAACTTCTGTCTACAAAACGAGAGTCGTGGCAACATACCTAACAAGCTTTAACTGCTAGCTTGTTTTTTAAATTTTCAATAAAAGAAAAAATCTGAATAAAGTTAATCCTTCCGAGTTAAGTGTTAACTGAGTATACCCTCATGGGACACCTGCACACGGTTCGATTGCCGCAGACCTATTAGGAAAAGTATATAGAATACAATGTAAACAATGTGGATGATAATGGTGACAATAATGGCTAGGTGCCGTTCAAAAGACCGTTCCTATAAGGGGAATGAAATTATTTCTTTAAGCTCGTTCGCGTGTTTTGTTTTTTCAAGTTTTTTGTCTTCGGGGTTTTCAATTCTCATAAGGTTCACCTACCCATAAGAGATACACATATATTATATATATATATAACTATTATTTTCTGGATTCAATTACCAATCTGTTTATAGAAAGCCGTTTGATAAAATTTTTTGAGAATCTCTACCTACCCAAAAAATGCTGACCGAAAAATGCCCATTATACAACTAGACTGCAATAAAATAATCACTACTCCTTCGTCAAAAATTTTAAAATAAGAGTTTAAATCCGACGGCGGCACTTCAAATCCCCTCTCATATTTATTTTATATACTGGATTGGTGATTGAAAATCGTTATTTTCTTTTGGCGAAAGCATCAATCCATTACAAATACACTACTGCAGATTTTCCGTATATATATTATACCAAAACATTTATATAACTTAACGCCCATGCCAATTCGCTTGTATAACCACAGCTGTTTCAAAATTGATTTATATTAATGTTTTACGTTTTTAATTTAGAACGTGTTTATGGTAAATACATGAATACTTAGTAAAATTATGATCAAA
Source organism: Cinara cedri (assembly GCA_902439185.1). Taxonomy (NCBI): domain Eukaryota; kingdom Metazoa; phylum Arthropoda; class Insecta; order Hemiptera; family Aphididae; genus Cinara; species Cinara cedri. The sequence continues at coordinate 559,950 of CABPRJ010000013.1, forward strand.
ATAGTTAAAAACACGTTTTATTTCTAGTTGTTAAAATAACACAGTATTTGGTATAGGTAATTCGTCGGAAAGTATATACATTAACTGATATAAGTATCAAAAGACTCAATCAAGACTTAAAAGACTCACTATAAACCAAAGGGATGCGAATAAAAAATAACCAAAATACATTTATATTTTACCGAGTACCCGCAGCTCTTAAAATATGTAAATTAATCTCTTTCAAAGGATCTTAATACATTAAATATGTATTTAGATTTGTAAATTTTGTTAAGAATCGAGAGTATACACCTGTAAATGAATTACAAATGTATAGATTAAAACGTATAAAAAAAAAGGCGTATAGGCTTACACTATTGTAGGTGAATGTTTGGAAATGCAGAATAAACCAGGTAATTTTGTTTGTGTACTATACTCAACGATAAATCATTACGAATGCAAACGATTCTGAACAGAGTAGTATAGGTATGAGTCATGTTTTTACCGTTGTTGCCTTCAAGGTAACATAGAAATCAACAAAAGTCATCAAACCTTTACAATACTTTTTGGCTTTGAATTAATAATTCTCTTATTTTTTATTATAAATATCAACCAACAACAAAAATAACGTAGGTAAGGTATGAACTGCCAAAAATATGAATATAATTTCAAATAAAATATCACCCGACGAAAATTCCACATATTTTAAGGTAATATTTCGTGAACGAATCGGAATGTTCGCATAAAAAAATATGTTTAAAAAAAAAAAAACGTACAAAAGGGACTTTTTGGAAAAATGATTGGAAATGTCGAAAAATCGTTCAAATAACTGTAGTACATTATTCAGCCGCCAATAATAATAATAATAAAACGTTTCAACATATTTTAATATTTCGTCACCGTGGTCAGTGGGCTAATTCGGGTTCTTTACACAAATTATTTAAAATATTAATGCGAAAATCACTGTTTTCCGATGCTTCGGAATCGAGCTCGGCCAGTTCATATAAAGTATTGTGTTATATTTTGGAAGACTCGTTTGCGTTTAATTATTTGTATGTGTTTAACACGGTTTCACGAGGTTACTTAGCATTCTGTAGTACTTACCGGGCGAATTGACGCCTAAATACTCTAATACACGAGCAGTAATCGAAATATAAAACTACCAAGAGAATCCGTGGTAGAACGCCACGGCGCACTATGAGTAACATTCCCTTGGCCGTCCGATCAGTAAATCCAGCACCGAGAGTAAAGTTGTTGCAGATGTTGTATATGATGTAATAATGTTGGCGAAAAGCCGGAGAATTATACCAACCGCAAAGTGTTTTTTCCGAGAAATAACATATCTTTGTAAAACTAACAGCCTCTTTGTGCACCACGTCGCGGTATTTCGAACGGGGGAATAAAAATATTAATAACTATTATTATTTTATCTCGTGATGGTTCATTATTATTTACTTTGCAGTAAAAATTAAATTAAGAAGTTAAAACGCGAGTACCGCGACATTATACATATGACCAAAACCCGACAATTTTGCGTCAACTCATTTTAAAACTTTAACTTATTTATTGTTAAACTTGTGTATAGGGATATAATACACAGATGGTGAAAACGACACAGAAAAATAAAAACCGGCCGGCAATCGGGCCACCGTTTTACCATTCCGTGCCGGTTTTTTTTCGGTTTCTCCCATCAGTAAAGTACAAGGAATACGTGTATATCCAACGATTATTACTTCCTCGATAGGCCCACGAAAAGCAGGCCACACAATAGGTGAGCGTACGCCAGTGTTGTAGGAGTATGCGTAGTTGAAAACTTGGAAAGTTATAGGGATATAGGGTAATTCAGTTTATATATTGGCTTTATTATTAGTTTATATATATATATATACAATTATTAGTTTATATATATATATATATACATGTATTTTCCTCATACTATCGAGATAACCTAGAAATAAAATTAAAAAAATACAGTGGACAAAATTCTTGGACATTTTGATAAATGTTTCAAATGAAGTACATCGATCAGAAATTTCTCATCTTTTAAGGTTTTACGGGAAAAAAAAAATCTAAGTAATTTACTCGCCAATAATCTAAAATTACTTCTTTAGTGTAACAATTATAAAGAAACATTTTATATCAGAAACCCTTCCTAATAATGATCAGAGCAAGTTTTCTGCACGATAGTTGAAACACCGTATACACAGATTAAAAAAAAAAAAAAAAACCTTAAAAAAAGCACATACAGTAGTAAAATCAATAATGTCCTCACAACTTAAATATATTTTTTTCTTTTAATCGAATCACACAATTTGCATCTTTATTGCATACTGCGTCGTAAAATGACAAGTTATTGTTTTACTCGATATGAATTACTTCATTTAATAACAAATATAATTTACCAAAATGCCTTTGAACCTTACTGCTATATGACGCGGTCAATTCGTACATATTACTGTGTTTACGCGGACGAATTAATAATTAGGGCTGGAAATGTAATGCTCTAAAAAAAAATAATTTTACGCCCTAAAAATTTAAAATAATGTACTGAACACATGTTCATTTTTTATAATATTAATATAAATTCTAATATTATCAATTTACTTTACATTATTAAAATTGTAATTATCGATACAGTCGATTTTGTTGTTCTAATAGACTATTGAAACAGGAAATTTAGTGTAGATATTCAAAAAATATCACGTTGGTTTTGTCTTATAAATTGTCTGTTTAACCCTCGTCATTTAAGTTTTGAAATTCCTATTGTCTGATAATATATATTGTATTGTATCGTATTATTTAATACGAGTTTCTATTTAATAGTTTATTATATTCATATAAAACTCATGTTAGCATGTAAAAATCTAAAAAAAAATTAAGAAAATGATATAAACATCAAAAGTTGTCGAAAAATGCAAAATAAACTTTCTTATTTTTATTTAAAATACACGAAACGTATTATTATGAGAATACGAGCACAATACACGCAGCAATATTTAGAAAAAGATGCAAAGTGCATCGAAATTCCAGTCTTAGTAATAAGTAATAAAGTAACTGCAAAAAAAAAATATGGAAGAAACCTACTTATGTGTAGCAGTTGACTGTGCTTTATGTGCTTTATGCGTTTTACGTGAATGAGGACAGTATATACTCAACAGTTATGATACTATCACAAAACGTTAACTCCCGAATAACAAAAACAATGTCATTAAATATTCTTTGTATATTGCTGGTAATCGATGGTCCACGATACAAAAGAAAAATATATAAAAACATATGTTTTTTTTTTTTTTTATATTAAAAACTTGTTTTATTTGAAATCTAGTTAAATTATACATTTTATTTTCTTCTATACCTATATGGTTTTTTTTTTTTTTTTTTTTTATTTGATGTTTAATATATAATTTTTTTTTTCTGTCGTTAACGATTTTGTAGAAATTACATTTTTTTTTTTTTATTGACTGCTCTTACGTGTATTCTACTGAACATTCATCGCCATCGACGAAGTTTACTTGTATAAAACCTACGTGATTATTATTTTAACACACCCAGTGGCGCAATTAGCTCATATACCTTGGGGTGGACTTGAGATCTACTATATAATACCATATAAATGTGGCCCACGAGGCTTTACCTTTTTGTTGGGGGAGGCTTCTTCAAGCTGCCAAGAAAACCAGGCCTCTGGCCCCCTCTAATTTTACTACTTAACAAATTTCCCTCCCGGAAATATTAAACGATAAATAAATATATTATGTACGGAATATTTCAGATCAGCATAGGGTTACAGATGATGAATTTTCAAAATATTTCCGCTAAAATGCATTCTGTCAAAATATCTCAAGAAAAAAATATCTCTAATAAAAAATATCTTCAAAATTAATATCTCCCAAAGAAAAATCTCCAGGACCAATATTATCATTTTTTTTTTTTATATATAGGTACTTTTTTTAAAAAATAATTATATGTAAAAATGTTTATATTATTCGATATATGTCTTATTATAATTGAGTATAATTAATCAAATTAAAATTAACTCAAAAATCTTGTTATTATTGCCTGTGGGGAAATTTATTTATATTTGCATAGCAGACACGTAATACGACATAGGTTACTTGAAATCGTGAACAATTGTTCAGATAATCCAAATCGTTCTGTGTATTAGTGTGAGTAATATTATTGTCGCCTTAGAGATTATTTTCTATTTTTGTAGCAAACATTAGTTTTGACTTCAGATATTTTGAGTTTTTATTTTGCTTTTGTTAAATAGTAAATATCATTCCTATTTCTTATAGATAATAAAACCATGGACAGGACATTGTATAACAACTCGTTTTCGTATATGTATTATGCGTACAAAAATGTAACGAACTAGCCGAATCACTTTCTGTATGTATCCATTCAATGGAAATACAGTGGCCTCAGTGGCTTAGTTATTGATGCCAAATCCGTGTTTTTATTATCATTATTAATTGTTTCTGTTAATCAACTAATCCAAATATCAAGGCACGCCTCTTTTTGTCTGTTTTTCTTCCCTTTCTAATGGCTAAACCGTTTAATATTGTAAAAATATGTGAGTTAAAAAAAAAATAAACCATTGCACACGATTGGAAAATCGAGACAAATAATTATGATCATTGTTGTTGAGCATGGTTTATTCTACCGGACGAATTCTTATATCGCGGCGCCGCGAGCGACGAGTGTCGTTATCGATTTGTTCGGTTTTTCGATTCTGTCGGTGTTATTTTTTAAGCGAAATACATTTTCCGCAATACCAACAAGTTATTTACATTAGCCAAACGAGTTTTGTTTTTTGACATTTCGTTCGTCACGACCATGTGTAGGCAGCGGTGGATGAACCCAATCGGTTGTTATTATTTAGTATTATATTACAGTAACGTAGTAACGTATTAGACTAATCGAACATTTTGATTTTGGCGATAAAAATCACAACACGTAGTGTAATGTATTGAAAATCGTCAACTATAATAAGTTAATAATATGTCGAAATATTTAAATATGTTTTAGGTGGTATCCGTGATGAAAAATTAAGCATGTCAAATGACAAATACTACAGATACAAAACAGGCATCACGTTTATAAAACTATTTGGTATGTTCATGAGTATCCATTTGGGGGGGGGGGGGGGGGGGTGAGGAGCAAGATGGTGACATACCCCCCCGCCTAGAAAATAATAAATTATCCAAATAAAAAATGATGTACGCTTTGAATCCTTACAAATAAATGTAAAATGGTTATTTCATATATTATGATTCTTATACAATGATATTTGTTAATTGATATATGTAAAGTATTATTATTTAAAAATAAATAATCAAACTATCTGTTTAAATGCATAATGTAAACTTAAAACAACAGAATATAATAATGTCTCGATTTCAGCACTTAACAGTTTTTTTTTTAAAGCTTATGTTTACATAATTGCATACCCTTTCTTCCTCGTTCCTTTTCACGAAATACCAATCTAGTATCTATATGCTATAATTAGGTTTGGGACTCTAGTTTTATTTTGTCCCAATTACCCTATGGGCGCCCTTGTGTACTCTTGTTCCATAGGTAAAATTTGAATAATTAAAAATGCCGAATACTCGTTAATCTTCGAGCGAGTAATCACCTGGTAAACTATTACATTAAGTTAATTGTGGACATTGACTCGGACAGTTATCCCCCCGCGATAACGGAAATTTTTCAAAAAACCACGGAAGAATAGATCATTTTTCCTCCGTGACCAAGGTTTAAAACAATACAACTTGGTTAGACGACGAGCAGTGATGAATTTTTTGTTCGTGCCTACTAAACTGAACCGTATAATCAACTGTTATATAGTGCTTCCAGTAAGTACTAATTTTTAAAAATGTTATAACTTGAAATTGTAAAATGAATTCTAACGGTGTATGGGTAATAAAAAGTTATTGAAATTATCCATTTGTCATTATTCAAATACATATTGATTATATCAAAGTATTTATTAATCTATAATTTCCTCGCCTTCGCTTGGAGCACGAATGATCAGTTTTGAATCACAAATATAGAAACTAGATTACGGTTCAGTTTAACAGTCGCGTTATCACTATTTATCACCTAATAATTGTTACCTTAAACAATGTCTGCAAAATACTAATTTTGCATAACGAAACTAGGGTTATTTCCTTTTAGGTTCTGTTATGAGCTCGTCGAAGAAAGCGAATGGAGGTGGTTGAAGTCCCCAGATAAAGCAATATTGAAATATTTAAGATAATTTTAAATGGTTTTTTTTATCCTTATCAGGCGTACAGGAAGAGGGGAATAGACCCCATTCCGTGTTTAGAAATGTGGTAAGGCTCGGATAGACAAATTTTTTAAAAAAAATACAACAATCTGAAGTTCACACTTGTCAACTATATTATGTGCGACCCCCGAGTTTTACACACCGATGAGATCGATCCTCCGTAAATGCGATTAGTATCCCCGAAAGCTTCCGGTCCATCCATCAAAAAAATTTATAAACGCGTGTACGGAATAAACGCGTTTTTCTCGCGATGTCGATCGGATATCATTTCAGGCGGTTTTTTTTTTTACTTTAACGAACTTCATAGCATCAGTAACTCATAAGACGACCCTTCTCATATAATGTCATTATCGAGCCGAATTTCGCCGGTTTAAAGTAGATATACTCGTCTCTAAAACGTGGAAACCTGCGACAAACGGAAATTAATTTTTCTTCGATCTCTCGGAGTCGAAATCGATAGATAGTGTTGAAGCGCGGGAGCAATATTCTATTTATTATCCATCATATCATTATATATTACTTATGCGGATGTTATCGCTAAAATTGACCACGGAATTTTTATTACATGTTAAGCATTTATTTTCTGACTAAATTCTCGCGGCTAAATTTTTCGCGCCATGAAAGTTTTTCTTCTGGATAGTTTTGTTTGTTACGGGATAAAAATAATTGTTAAATAGAGACGATGACGAAATACGAACCGTTCGTCTCGAATTTTTTTTTTTTTTTACTCCGTCGTTTGTTAGTGGCCAATATAGAAGTACGAGTATAGGTCTGTGTAGAAGCACACCATTAATCACCACTGTCGTTAGGTTTCGCAGACTATCGTGGTACTCGTATATCGTATCCCCTTCGGGATACGCACTGCAAAAATAACTAGATGGTAAATCGCGTGACAATCGAAGCGTCCGAGTTTTTATACTTGATAAAAAAAAAAACTACGTACTATATTATGTCAATACGGTGTTATACGTACTGCATAGACAATAGTGTTCCGCGATGGAGGACTCATAAATTTGTAATAATTTTCAACAGCGTATTCAGTTGTATTACACTAATAACACGCGAGTACTTAATTAAAAACACGTATCTAACAACAGTACCATCGCGAGTGTGTATAGGAAATTACGGCGTTTATTAATCGGTTATTTTGTATATAGATACACTCATACGTAAATAAAATCCAAGTGCCCGGTATGATATTCCGACGGGATTACAGATGATGAGAGAGTGGCTCCGTGTCGGGAACTCGATAATAATTGCGGGGTTGCGGTAAATATACTATGAAAGTACGGGGGTTTTTTTTATGTATATATAAAAAAGAGGTCTAACGTAAAAAGAAGGCTGACATAAATCTATAAAACTATAAATATATATGTCGCATCCATATCGCGTTAATATCCGTTTCGTGAAATGGATGCCGTTTGCATCCAATTCACGTAATTACACAATGTGGATAACGTTTCGTAAAATTAATATCTAAACTATAAATAACGGAACTTGTTACATCATTCGAATTTTGATTTTCACGATTTAGTTAATTCGACAAATGTCTTATTATTTTTTAATAAAATATTAAAAATCATTAAATAAACTATCGAAGTAATAGTGCGTTATTTTAGCAATTTTTATAAATAAATAATTAAATAATGAGTTTGACGAAAAAAATGAATTTTATAAAAACCTATTGAACCTGAAAAAAAAAACACGCAGATCCAATGAAATTGTTTACTATGATTTGAGAGATTTAGTAAAAGCCAAATTAAATAAGTAAGTTATTTCATTAATAATGATAATTTTTTGTCCTAAACGTAACTAATAAACATTAAATAATATTTTCAAAGCTAGAAATAAGAAAACAAGGTTTGAATATCATGTTTTCATCTTTGTAGTTCTCGTTGCAATAATTTACAAACCTGTTTCAATAAATAATAATAATAACACATTTTTTTAAGGATCTTTTAAAATATTAAAATTTTTTTTTAAATTAATACTAAGAGTTCGGGATTTATTACACTTAAAATCCACAAACAAGCGTTCAAAGCTGCCAAAAAAAAGCACTTCAAAATATTTTAAAAAGCAAAATTGGTAGAAATTAAATTAAATAATAGTTCTCTTCTTTACATTTTTAAATATAATTTTCTGACACTGAAAAATGATTAGTATAAAGTTTTCATCCAAATATAATAACTATATGCCCGATTTTGCTTAGATCGGAACTGGTGAATTCAACATCGTAACAGACGACGGTTTACGCCGAAATTGCATCAATTATGCTAAAAACCCTTCGAAAAATCCGACTGATTTAATCATTTCTCTATGCCAGTGGCGTATTTACGACTTCAGTTTTGGTGGGATGGGGGAAGAAGGATGTATTACCACAAATTAGACGGCCAAGTTCTGCACCTAAACCATAGCGCTCAAAAAGAAAAACTGATATTGCGATTAATAAAGGTCATGATTATTATATTAGGTAGGTACAAAATATGTTCTGTGATTGTTAATCTATGTATACATATGGCTTTCAATGGAAATAAAAACATACTATTAGTACGATAAGTTTCGGTTAACAAACAGACCTAAAAAAAAAAAATAAAAATATACCACCGAGAGATGGGTATCCATCATTACGTAAATACGCCATTGTAGTACCTATTTACTAGTTATATACAACACGATTTCCGTAAATAGTTCGATACCTATTTGTATAAAAAAAATTCCGCATAACAAATAAATTCAAATTCAGTGTGCAAATACCTACGCGGTATAATACCGTCTACTGTTGAATTCGTTTTCCAACAATTTACATTTTTTAGTTTTACAACGCACAAAATCTCTCGGGTGATAGGTACTCGTGCAAGTATATATGTATATATATATAAAAAAACGGTAATAACAAAGCGAATAAAACATGTATAATAGGTACTCGTGTTTTACATATTATTAGGTACGTATTTTGTATTTCTACAATTTTTTTTTTTACTCACATTTTACATTTTAGGTAAATTATTATAATAGGGACAATATTAGTACTACTTAACGAAATATATTAAAAATGAAAATATTTTGTTTTTGATTTATATACGAAATTACAAAATAAGAATGCACTTTATTTTATTCTCAAGCCTCGAGGTGATTTTGTTGAACAAATATTCGTATCTACCGAAAGTGCGAATACAACCTGAATTCCGTATATATTTATGTATTGAATTACTAGAAAATCGAAATGACTATAGTATGGGCAAGTCCGTATATGGGGTGGGGGTTTAGGTGGTCGAAGGTTTGTAAATAGGTTTATGAAATAAATAATATAATATTGAAAGAGGTAATTGGTAACGGACTAAACATCGAGAGAATCATAATACATTAGATTTCGAGTTGAGCGAAGAAGGTATAGTAGTATCACTGCAGAGATTTATGTATTTATTTTTGTCTTGAAAACACTTTTTGGGTTAACAAAAATTAATACTTTGTTTTTATTTTCACACCGTACATTAAAAGATGAGATTTTTGTTAATAGATGGTATTTCAATTGAAACAAATGTCTATATTTTCGATAAAGTTTAAGCAAATTAAAAACGATTTATGTCGATATATCGGTATCATTTTTGTTGATTTCTGGGTTGTTTTAGCCACATGGGAAAAAAATACGACTAATACACTGTCCGAATAATATTCCGTTCAGAATCAGTTTTTTTTATTGCAATGATTTATCGCTGCTTTCAGTGTTTCTTCACCTGTCACCAACTAATTATTTAGGGTCGCCAAAATATATTTTAAATCAATACAAACAATAAATCAAGGGTCTTAATAATAAATATCAGCAACGACAACAAAGCAATTAAGAATCTTAATTTAAGAATGATTACTAATATCTGAAAATTATTTGTTGCATATATATTTATGGTAAATAAATAAACGATTATGAACAGTTAAAAATCCGTTATAACTGTGCTTTATGTTTTATAAACATCGTATTACCAGCATTTATTTTTAATGGTAATCTATATGTGTGTCAACATAAAATATGTAGGGGTAGCTTAAAAATTGAATATTCATTTAAGGGGTCGCCACATCCTATACATTTCAAACTTTCCATATATTATAATACAATGACATTCACCCACTGTGCGTAGTACGCCTGGCTTTTTTAATCGTATTATTTTGTGATTGTTTGTTTAATCTCGTGAAATACCTTGTCAAATTTCCGGTATCAAAAAAAAAGAAAAAAAAAAAAAAGGCTAATACTGCTGAGTGCTGATGCACTAGCAGGGAAAAAATTGTAGAAGAGAAGTTGGAAGGAAGAATATACAGAATAATTTAATTAATATCTGCAGGCAACGATAAACCATTGAATACGAAAAACTATTCTGAGCAGAGTATTATTAGTCATATTTTTTCCTTTATTGCCAGAAATTAATGATGATTCTCTCATAAATTATCTCATAAATTCTCTATTGTTCTCAATTATTAATTAGATTAAAAATTCTAAAAGAAAATCGCTTTATTTTTGTCGGAGTAAGATTTCTGTTAGAAGAAAACAAAACATATAGAAAAACTAATCCATTCCTCGATTTGTTCAGAATTTAAAAAACTAAGTAACTATAGAACATAAGTCTACACTATCTGAACAAATATATAATATCTAAAAATAAACGTTTTAAAAATTATTTTATAATAACTCAAATAAAATGAAAATCAAACAAGAAACAGCAATAAGTAATAACATTAAATTAGCCATATTCAAGTCCAATTATAAATATTAATTGTATATTAAATTGTTGCGTTTTCAAAATTATTACCAAGTTTAATCTTATTTAACTGTAAAGTATTAATAATGTATGCTGTTCACACTTTGGTTAAATTATATTATATATTCAAACGCAACACAACTCATGACTTTACCGCGAGCAAAAATTAGAAAATCGTATTGCCGACGGGAAATTTACTCTACGCATTGAATACATTCTAATTTATATATATATATTTTTTTTTAGAGATTTGTCAATTTCATTCATAACAGCCTGCATGAACCAAAAATAATATGAACCAACCAACAGCCTGCGCCCTGCTGAATACGCTTTTCAATTTAGAAAGGCTTTTGTTATAATAATAATAATATTATTATTATTATATAGCTTGCGTTTGCAGGGTCGTGAGGTTTAATGTACTGCGACGAAAATGTCGCCCTATTCTCTTTGGCCGATATGCAAAATATAATAATATGTGCCGTGTCAGTTAATTTATATATACGAAGAATATATTATTATTATTATTATTTCAGTACTCGCAGTTAAGTTTTATAAAATATTGTGTCTGACATATTTCGCACATTGTGTAAACTACTAACCTACTCTGTTGTGAATCAAAAGTTTGGAAACGTAAACGATTGGTAGGGCAATTTATTTTTTATAATATACTGTAACGATATTCTATTGAAATTATTAAAAAAAAAAAGAAGATTTTGAACGGAACTCGGTAAGTTATACAGTATAAGGTTATAGGTAGTAAGTATATAGTAGTCTTGTATTTTTACAATATAACCCAGAAATAAAACCGACGTATCGTCATTATTTATTTATTGTTGTTGGTATTTTTAATTTTCGAAAAAAATCCGTTGGAAATCTAGAAAAGCTGTTCATAATAAAGTACCACGGGGTAAAATTGTCGCGTCTTTATCTTTTAAAAGGGGTCCAGTGATGTAACGTAAAAATTATTATCTAAAATTTTAGATCCCTCCTCCATAAAATGTATATTTAGTAAGTACTTATGGTACTCGCTGGTTTCCCCCCTCAAACGAGTTTTACCCACTGTCCGGGAGAAAAAAATAAATTTTGCTAAAACTATAATTATTACTCATTTGGCTACAAATTCGTATTATAAAACCGTTCACCCGGACCTGCTAATAAAATAGCGATTATTCGTATATATATAATATAGGTATAGTAGCGGATCTGAAGGTCATTTAAAGGGAACTGAACTAGTATCGTAGGTACTTACAGGATCATAACTAAAAAGCTGTTCTAGAATAATGGGTATGGGTGCAGCCACAGTTTTAAGTTGGGAAGGTAGACTATTAAGGGGAATTTAATACGCAACGTACAACCATACGATTCGTTAACCATTGCTAATAAAAAAACGATTCTACGTGGAGTTCAGTTGGTATTATTACTTTGTCAATAATATATATGCCATATTATGGTAAAATAAATAATAATTACATATGCGTTAAACATTTTCTTTAATAATATTAATTTAACATTATATCTATTTTCCCGGTTTTTCAGTTTTTCTATTTATTGGGAAAACTCCTGGAAAAATCAAAAAATGACCTCCCTTAAGTCCCTCCCCAGTTAAATTCAATTTTAGAAAAAGTAATCCTTGTAAATCAGAGCACAAATTGCTGGTAGAAAAATTGTTCACGGAAAAAAAAATAAACATCACTGTAATACCAATCGCTCCACTCGGAATATAAAATAAATTTAGGAACGGAGGGTGATTTTGGTGTAGGGTCTCCTAAAATTAATTTGCACTATAAACTGTATATAAGTAGGCACCTACCTTATTAGTTATTATATTCGAGTACAGTAATATGTGAGTGTTCTTTTTTCGGAATAGATTGACCACCGTTATTTTCGCCTCGTGAACCCCTCTATCTATTGCGCGTTTCAACGACGCCGTTTTTATCGGGTAGTTAGTTGGGAGAAATCACCTCTCGTTTATCGGGTAGGCATATATTTATAATAATTATTATACAAGTGTAGTCATTTCCGACGACGAAACACGCACCGTTATGGATGGAAGTGCGGAAGGGAACCTCGCGTTGAAAAAAAAGGTGTTCGGCCGAATTGTTTTTAAAATTATTATCCGTGCCACACTCCCGATGGACCCGGGCGTCGCTAATTAAGAGGTTTAAAAAATAAACGTGGGGACTGCAAACGAAAAAAAATATTTCTGTTTTAAAAATCTCACTTTGAGTATCTATATATACGTAGTATTATACTCACTTTTTTTTCAGAGGTGTTGAAAGAAGTTTATTATATTGCAAACAAGATCGAGGTAATTGCGATCTTATCGTTTTTTTTTTTTGTTTTTTCTCACTCTATCTCGCTTACACACTGTTTAATCCACTTATCCAAAAAGACTAATGTTATATAATATACGAACTTGATGCACCAGACAACAGACGCCTCGCGCCATTAATCTATTATTCCTCTCAACCCTCTCCACTCCTCTTCCTCCCTCGAATTTTCAAATAGATAGATCGCGGTTATAATTCACCAAAACTGTTGCGTATGTCACGTTTTACGGACAGTCAATTTTTTTCTATTTCGACCGACCGATACATTCGGACGTCCGTCAGGACATTTTTAATGAATATCCGCTTACACCTATACCCTCTTCCTAAACAAAATTCACAAGCAGGTAAAAAAAACCTACCGTTTAACTTTAGACATTTTCCAATTATCACTCACCCAATTGTGAGAGTATTTTCTACATAAAATATAATATTTTGTTACAAAATCTACTAGAGTTCAAAAATGTATCACTTATTTTTTAGTAGACACACATGTAAGCATAATTTTACTCTTTACTGAGTGACCATTATAGAAAACCTCCTTTACAATACTCCAACGAACCTGTACACAATAGCCGCGCAGTTGTAGTCCTGTAGCGGTCCAAATAAAATAGTTAATAGTTATTCAATAAAATTCTGCGTGAGAACACTGTATACATTAAGTTTAACAGGTACTATACTCGTAAACCGGAAAATTTTAAATCGCCAGCCGGTCAAATCGTATTTTTCGAAGTTAAATGTTATGTGCCATAAATAGTTTAAGATTTTAATTTTACTTATAGATACATATAGGTAGTATCAGTGATGTCCCCATAGGGTATACTATACATATTATATACGTTGTATACTCTCAACATTTTGCTGGTAAATCACTGCGTATACTAATAAAAAAAAAAAAAAATGAACCGTAAAATGATAAATGATTATCATGACTAGTTCATATCATCTATAAGCAAGTCTTAGCTACTAAAATTTAAACTATTAATTCGTAAACTATATAAATATACGCTCAAACCTAACGAAATGATAGAAAAATATTCTACAAATGGAAAAACAGCGAAAGATTTTAAATAAAAGTTGTACTCTTATATCTGCTACTTGTATAGAATTGTATAAGTACTCTGAAAGTAATTTCATAGATAATACCACCTTAACCTCCAAAAAAAAAAAAAAATAATAATAAAATGGATTTCTCATTGAAATCTGGGTCCTAATTATCCAATAGTCGCTCCTTTGGTCCGCTGACCGCTATCGACAAATATAACGAGGACAATTGCGTTTAACAAGCAACACGCGAAATACAAAACATAATAACTTTAATCGCATAATCGTTATCTAGGCATTAAGTCTAGGTTATTTTTCAGAGGTGCTTTGGTGAAACTCGATGTAAACGTGAACGTTCCAGATTAAATCGATTTACGAAGACGTTATAATTTACCGATAGTTTTTCATTCGGAAATAAATAATTGCGATCGACTATTATAAATCATATAAAATATATATATCGAAACCATACACAGTATACGCACATAATATATAAAATGCTATAAAAACATTTATTTCAACATACGCGTTATAAATACACTTTTATACTGTTAGGTACGGACATAAAACTAATTGAAAAGTCGTGAAACAATAACGTGAGAAGTTTTTATTTTACAGGCGGTGTAACATATTATTTTATTTCTGTTCTAAAACTTATCACGGGACTACAATATAGTATAGTATTCTCTATACGATCGCAAAACATCGAGGGGGGAGGGAGGTTGCTTATGATGGTATAGTCACATCGTTGATCCGCAGTAGGCATTTATGTATTCGGGAGGTCATAGTATTTTTAAAAAAATTCTTTTTCAGATTTCTAGATCTTTTTCCCCAATATACGTGTATCATCGGGGAACACAAACAAAGCCAGATTTAAATATTCCGATTTCTTTACACGCAGTTTGATGATTTTTTTTTTTTTGAATTAGCACTGTCTTAATTAACTTTTATTATATACTATTCTATCACCCGGTAAAAATCCCTAGGGGTAAAATTCATAATTAAAATCTAATTTATAATAGGGAGTTTCGTATAATAAAAATAATAATTATAAAACGAGCTCGGCAATTTTTATTAAAAAAAAAAAAAAACACCGGCAAAGCAGTATAGATATTATACATCCTATATTTAATTTATCATTTGTTTTTTTAATTTCACCAGTGTTAAATTATTGTCTACCGTGTGTAAGTAACATAATAATTACGCCAAGAAAGACTGCGTGTGTGTTATAATAATTAATGACGCTATTTGTTTTCATTTCTATTCGGTCTTTTGGTTTTTCTTTTGGTACGAAATTAACTTTTTTAGATTTTAACACGAAAGGTTTATTACTTTTAAAAATATGTTGTAAATTATTATTATTATTTTTAATTTTTTGTCTCATATTATACAAAACCCCTACATATTCCTATATATGAAATCCCTTACGCTACATTCTTTTTAATTAATAGTGTTTAATAAAACCCACACACACACACAGATTTAAAAATAAATAAACGTCTTCTGTCTCTCTCTCTCTCTCTCTCTCTCACTCTCTCTCTGGCTCTCTCCCTCCCTCTTGGAACAAAACGAATAAATCATCAGTATTATAATATTATGCCCGTGCAGGTATAGTCTGTAGCTGATGTTTATAATATAGCGACTATACTCGAGAAAATTACGGTACTTATATTATATATTATTCGCTTATACCTACTGAAATATTATGATTTTATTAAATTATTCCAATGTTCGAATTATTTAAAACGTAACGTCTGTATACAGAGATATCAATCCTCAATAAGGTACTCATTATCTTGGAAGGTATTAAGTTTTTCTAGAATTTTTTTTTGGTAAATTTAAGAAACAAGTTGCTCTAAAATATTACATTTCCGATATTTTTGGGAATGAAAACATTACCCAGTTTTGATTTATAATTATTAACCGAATTCCATATTCTATAAAAAGATGAAGCTTTAAGTCTTATGAACCCATTGACGGGACATTCCACTTTTAAGTCTGAATAGAAGGAAAGGAATGGAGCACTATTTAAACGCAGCGCACAACTACGACATCATACAAATAAAGCATCACTATTCTTCCCTATACAAACTTAAATGTAGAATATCTCGTCAACGAGATGGAAATTAAAAATGTCAACACCAACATGTATTTAAACTAAAATTTCATATATTTATGACATTTTTAATGTAGTTTGAAATCAAAGGTAGGTATAATGATTTCAACCCCTAAAAAAGAATGACAAAAAAAAAAAACGGTTATGTGACTTCGGAGTCGAGTAGTATGCGTGAATGACGCTTTAATTCTTAGATAACTGTTTGAAGTAACTTGAATGTAATTAACGTTGATAAGTATATTTATTTATTTTAAATTAATAACTGTTTACAAAGACCGATGAGTAGTTAAATAAATTATGTAAAGGGTGCTTGCCGTTCTGCTTAAGACTTGTTGAACAATTTGGTTCCTGTTTGTAAACAGACTAATCATCAGCAAGTAAACCGACGTCTAATAATTATTGTATCGTCGGCGAGCGTAGTCGTGTATTTATATTGGTCGTAGAGTTATGAAACAATTGAGTATAAAACACTTTTTTACAACACGATTGAGCAAATTTGTCGGCGTATCAAAGAATACAAAAAAACAAAAGAAAACCTACACGATTGAGTATAAAAACTACTCTGCGATGTTGCCATTTTTAATTTTGAACTATATTATAGAAAAATAAATTTAAATAATTAGAATACAGTAAATCTTTCATATAACTGTCACCGAAGAGACTGGAAATACTAATTTAAAGGTGACCGCCCTTTAGAAGTAGAGGCATAATACAACGGGACCAAAAAAAAATGACATTACATAGAGGTGAACATTAACGGAAGTTCTACAGTAATACAAAACATACGAATTAACAAAATAACATGATTTCATGGTCATATGTTAATTTACCTGTTTGATAATAATAATAATAGTAATAAAAATAATAAATTGTAAAACTTGCTGATTACTGCTTATTGTAAAGTTAAAATAATACGAAATAAATTAAATTGATTTACCTTGGTTTATTTGTTATTTTTCATTTGGCTTAAATATTATTTATTTATTTATTTTGAAATACACACCCGAAGACATTCAGTACAAAAAATGTATAACAATAAAAATATGAAAATGTACATAAATAGTAAAAAAAAAAAAAAACAATGTACAGTAAAGTGTTCTAGGTATATAGACTAGTATACAATATAGAAGTTGGAAAAATAGTTAAAAAGAGAATATATTGATTTGTAGCGTACTTTGAGAGGAATGAAAAATATCAAAATAATTTTGAAAGTTATTACAGGCGACTAATGCTCTATCGACAGGGGAAAAATAACTGTAAAGTGTTTTGTGTTGAGTAATGTGAAAGGTTGGCCGGTTTCTAGAGTTAAAAGTGGGAACAGATAAATTAATTTGACTAAGAAGAAAACTGTCCTCAATAGTGCCATTTAAGACTTTGTAAAAAAAAATGACGTCAAAATATGAACGTCTAAAACTAAGAGAATGGACAAATATAAGTTATCTAAGGGGTTCACAACAATGATCGGCGACTATACAATAATTAGAAATTTTAGTATTAATAAATCTAAGAAATTTATTTTGCGCTCTTTCAATTTTGTTAATTCAGATAAGTTGGTATGGGTTCCATAAAATGGAACCATATTCAAGTATTGAACGAACAAAAACACAATAAAGAATCTTTAGCGATAAAATGTTGTTAAAGTCTCGAGTATTTCTAATAATAAAGCTAAGTGCTTTTATTATAATTGTTTGAATGTAAGTAGAAAAAGAGAGGGAGCTTGGAAATATAATTTCATAATTCAGTATATATTAAATTTCGGCAACTTGAATATGGCAACATGTCACATAAAATACTCTATGCTCAATCGTGTTGCTAAAAAGGTATATGCTCAATCGTGTTTTTACGGGTCCTTGCGGCGGGAGCGCAATTTAGAAACTGGCCAAGTGCACATTACCGATACTAAGTCTTAAGGGAATGCATATAGGCAATTTTCACGAAATTAAAAATATGTATGTGTATCAATTTTATCTATTTAAAACTATTTGAATTCAGTTCCATGTATGTTCAAAAATAATAAGGATTCGAATCCTTACCACAGGTAACCATGCAATTTGTCGAAATACGTTAAATAGAAAAAAATACCTATTTCAATGTGACTTAACATTTTTTACTCAACATGAAAATCAAATATAACAACCAATATCTGATGAAGTATTATATCCTAATAATTTTAAATTTACTTAAACAAGTTGCTTTTTCATAGTCTGATTTATTCTAAATCATCGACACGAATTTTGTATGTTTAAAGACGACCATGCTTAGTACTGATACACAGTGACATCAAGTGATGTAAAATCAGAAAATAATTAAATGATTACAGTATAATTTTTCAAAACAGCTTTAACAATAACCTCACTCGTTGACTTCGGCATTGTTAGCAAATTGTAGAAATTTGTCAGAAAGAACTTCAAAAGTTGTTAAACGTTTGTAGTTCGTTGTGCTAATAGTGCTATGATAAGTTTTACATGTCCACCTCTACATCGAATGCCAAATCACTTGTTCACTACTGACTATAAAATACCTATAGTTCCCTTAACAATGTCAATTTAATCTTGCAATTTATTATATCGGATTTATATGGTAAACTGTATAAATATAATATTTGATAAGCGATATACGATAAGCGTTTATATGAACGTTCATCCGTAAAAGTTTTTGTAACAGCTTTTGTAAACACAGTGTAAATTTAATCACAACAAAACCCCTTTCTATAATAACCAAAAACATGTTGTTATCCTTTTTGATGCTTTTGGTATGCATACGATAAAATTTGCTTTATAAGCCTGTAAATACGTAGCACAATTGAACGGAGTCATTTTTTTGAAAATCGACCAATACAAATTAAAATCACCAATAACTATTCCAGCATCCCCCCCCCCAACACTTAAAAACAACAGTAAATTTGTTGAGCTTTCGGCACAAAAGATGAAATCTACAAATATAGAACAAATGATCTACCCGAATTTTTTCCAAAAAACAACTAAAGGATTGCTGGGGACATCGGCCTTTTTAACTTTCAACGATAACTTTAAATAATTTAATAGTTGTCTTTTTGTCTGGCGCAATACATTTTCCAGGTGTTATCGTTTATACAGGCCTTTAATATTTATTATTGAATCGAAATCAAAAAAAAATTAATTTTAACTTTCAGTGAGCTTAATTATAGTTAGGTACTTACTTTGTTAATCGTAAATATGATTAATATTATTTATACACGTATGCGGAGAACTGCGCAAAGACAATATTTATTTCTATAAAGTTAATTAACTTCTTGGATAAATAATCAGATAATTTGATAATTTATCGTAGCCCGTAGGTGTATAAAAGACACTCGGCGCGTTGTGAAGTACCTAGTCATTCGAGTGTAAAATATTATTGTCTCGTTATCGATTTTAAATATTTTTGATGTTTAAACTGTATTTGTATAATTCATTACGTTTTGAGTACCTATACTACAGTTGAATACCAAAATTTTGTGTTATGAAATTTATGGTTTTTTTTTTTTTTTTTTCATAAACAGAATGATAACACCCATTATAGGTATCTCATTTTGTAACGACGAGTAATTCGCAGCGATGAAGATTTTTATGTAGGTAAATATATCTACGAAAATTATTTTTACAATAAATTGAACAACACCCAAACATCTTAAAGTAATATCATTTACATTTTTAAATTGTTTTCCTGAAAAAAGTCTTTTTTTTTTTTTAAGATGTTACCGTCCTTAGATATTTTACTAGATATTTTATCTATTGTTGACTACGCAAAAAAATTTCGTGTGTTGATTTTTTATTTTTCATTTTGTCTATTTTCTTTTAACCAGAAATCTTCCTTTATCAAAAACTTTACAGCCATTTTCTTGTTTTTTTTTTATCTGGTTGGTGCATTAAGAAAGTAATTTTTTTATTTTCAGTGTAGTTATCATCTTGATAACAGTATTCTAAGTTTTTTAAAATGTGTTAATATCGACTTACGAGCTATCGCAGGGTAACTAGAATCGAATAACATATTAATTATTAAATTTTTAATTAAAATGTAAAAATAATAAAACGAAATGGGTATATGTATATCTTCTTTATTTTTGTTTTATTGGAATTTTACGTTACAATATCGTTTTTCAGACTCTGTGCAAACAATACGCACGTTTTTTTAGACATTATAATATTATTTTTATATTTTAAGCACGTATCTATATAATATTATACTTGAAGAAATTTGATATTCGCGCAAAATTCACGAAATTGAATGTGTCAACGATTTGTTTGAAAAAATAAAACCAATACTAACATTACCTATATATATTATAATATAGATAACACTATAATATATTATTTTATAGTATTTGAAATATTATTCTTGACACGTCGTCACAATAATATAAACCTTTAAATATATTTCTATCGTATTTATTATATTATATTATATTTACTAAATAATTTATCGAATCTTATCAATAAAAGTCACGTTTACCCTCGAGAATTCTAATATTATTGTAGTTTCAAAAATCACGTCCGTTGTGTCTGATGATCTCGGCTGGGAATGATCGTTTCGGCACTTTTAGTGTCAACACTTTTGGAAGTTCTTCAACTCTCGACCGAAAAAACATACACACATTTCGACATTATAATGTCGCTAGTTAAAAAAAAAATATACATATATATATATTCATTTTTACTTTGATATAGTATTAAAATATATTAACGCGAAGTAAAATTATGCGCATGTTTTTTTCCATAAAACTCCTTGTTTTTTTTTTTCTATGACTTGTTGTGTAGCGCATGCATAATAATATTGTAACTTATTTCATGATAAGACGTGATTCTTAGAATATTTACTGCAGTTTTGAATATTTTAAGAACTTATAATATAACGATGTCTCCCTGCAAAAATGACGATTTATTGGATTTCTGTGTGGAACAAAACAAAAATAAATTTCATATTACTTTGACTTTTGTGATTTCAACAATTCCTTCGGAAATCGTAATAGTAATAACAATAAAAAAAACATTTGAAAATTGGAGATTTTTAATACCTAATGACGTGATTAAAATAGTGAATTCGGTTAGGTGCAATAGGTATATCAATAGAAACGGATTTTACTACAAACGGATACCATTAATTTGTCGATCCATCTGCAGTTAAATCCGTTGTTGTTGTACCGCGTGCAATTGTAATTATGAATTATTAATGCAGTAATAATAAATAAATCAGGAAACGTGAGGAGATACAAATTCAGGATTACTAACGAATAATAACCACTTTATGATAACTAGAGCAGTTATTTATATGCATTTGTACACTACTGTTGGTTGGTCAAAAAATAACTAGTTGGGTTATGGTTGCTCGTTGTGCAACCATAGTGTATATCTGTGACAGCATCAACAAAACACCGAAATGTTTATCAAAATCAACAATACCCGATTTCTATAATTACACACAATATATTTTAATTAGATGATAAATAATTGTCCGAAAATGATAAGAATTCGGTAACGCGGCTCGGTAGCGTACTACTATACCTACTGCACATGAAATAAAATCGATTAAGTCGAAATTAATAAAATAAAAATTGTTTTGCATAACAAATCGGGGTTTCAAATAATTAATTATTTCACTCCACCAGACCGTATATTATAATAAATACCCTGTATTCTTGCAGAACTCAAAAATATTTCTTTTAAAACAAAATTAAGAAATCAAGTTTCGATATCATACATCTATTTTTTTGTCAATTTGTAAAGACAACAACATTAATAGCCTCGACAACAATTAACAGTTCACAATTAATCGTCTGTCATGTTTTACTCTCACATCCCAAACGGCCGGACACTGATAGACGCGGCCTTTCGCAATGGTGCGTTTGTATTAAGCGTTTTACATTGTATCGGCACATTTATAAAATTTTATACGGGTCAAAAAAACATTTTAAAAAATAGGAATGCCAAAGTGCAGTCTGAAGCCTTGAAATGACGCCCCTGCCTGTATCTATACTATTATTATTAATATACACATTTGATAGATACAGTACAAATTGTTCTTACACGGAAAGGTACACTAGATTAATTATAATGTCTAGGGGCGAAATATTCTCAAGTTCTGCTCTGATTACGTAGTATTATTCCGAATAATTGAAAGAAAAAAGGTCAAAGACAGATTACCAAGCAACCGTGTTAATTTAACGCTAGATCGATGGACAAAATATCACGCGAGTGGTGAAATATTTAGTAGAATTAATAAGTAAAATGTGGTAAAACATATTGAAAAAAAAAAAAAAAATGTAAAAAGACAATGCATCAAAATTGAATCGTCAGACACAGAAAATCTAAAAAAAATCTAAAAAACAATCATAAAATCTAAATTTTGTTTTAATTTAATATCTACTTTGTTTGCAGGGTATGCGGTTAATAAAATGTGCCCTCCAGAATTTGAATGCCCCTAAAATGAATGTACATGGCATTTCATTAAAACATATTACGGTTACTACTTCTTTCTAAGTTTTTCAATCTTTTTTCATCGCCCTAAAATCAAAGCATATTTGGATAAACTCATATTTATTAAAATTGAATAATACATAGTAATGACTCTCCATCGAATATCAGCTAAATTAATTAGATTTAGCTATTTTTTATTTTTTTGGTCAATATAAATAATACTAATACACTCTTCAAAATACTTGTTAGAGAATGAAGTTGTTTTCTATTATTATTTATACAATCCAGTGATATTAAGCGATATTACATCACAAACAAATAAATTCCCACAAACAGATTGTCTTGGAATTTGAAGCCAAAAAATAATTGTAATACAAAGATAATTGACATTAAACGTGTTATTTAATTTAAGAATAATTAAAACAAAATATAAAACTAACTCTCTACATTTAATTTTGTCATTTATTGGTAGGAATAGTAAATGATGATCTTGCTCGGTTACTGTTGTCAATTAAAAATAATTCAAACAAAATTCTAAGTTGTGGATGGGTAGTATACAGTTTTCAGAAAAAATGATATGAAATCGTAGCCACATCGGTCTGCACGAACACCAACGTTAAGAAAATAAAGTCGAATTAAAAATGTAGTTACACCAGCAATACAGAATAAAATGTTGTTACAAAACCACGTCGTGTAAGTAGCAAGGAATATTGAAAAAGCATTATAGGAACCAATTCGTTGCACTCACTCGGACAATTTTAATCGAAAATAACCCTAGATTTGTTGTGCAAAACCACGTCGGGTAGGTAACAAGAAAAAGTGAAGAGCAATTATAGGTGAAAGTACATTTAATTGGCATAACTTATTGATGTATAGCCGTATTGGAATTATCGGTAATTATCGGTTATCGCGAAAATACGGTTATAGAAAAATACGAAATACTAAAATATGGTACTATGATACTTTAGGAGAGATCGGTTGGCAGCCATGAATAACCCGTATAACAATTAAATTTTTTTTTGTATAAATTGGCAACGTTGAAATATTGTGACTGGTCACTTATCAATTTTCCGAAAACCGAAACTCTCTGAAGTTTGGTATGACAACAGTGGACAACAGGTTTTTGTGATTGTGTTAGTGTGTGATAACACGCATTTATTGATGTATAATTAGAAAATTATTTTTTAAAACAATTATAACTCTTATTCTAAAAGTCGTATATACTTAGAAATACATCTATTCGATCGAGGACTAATTGGTCTTCAAAAACCGTTTTATAGTAATTATTGATTAGTGTCGCCATTTAGATTATAATAACAAAAAAATCAATAAATTCCGTATGTTTTACATGTAAAACCGACATCACTACTGATCGAAGCGTATTCTAGCGATTTGCGATAATTTTGGACCAAGTTTTTTCGTTCCGGCCGTCTGTGTTCGACGTTCTTTCTTTAGTGTTCATGCTCCAAATAACCGAACGATATACTCTTATCAATATTTTGTATTGTTAAATGATAAGTACTAACAAGTTATTAAATCAATGAACATTTAAATTTTAAATTTCAAAATACAAATATTTAAACGTTTAATTATGTTAAAAATAACAGTAGGAGGTAGTAATTTATAACTATAAATTAGTATTAATTACTATAAAACTATATAATTGAATTTTTGTAAGATGGTCTATCAGTATACAGATCTATTTATAGTAGGTATTAGTTTCATTAGGGAAATTATTGAACAATGAATTAAAAAATAAAAATAAAAATAGACATTAGAAAAGTTGAGTTACTATCGTTATTTTAGTTCAAAATTTCGAATGGTAATGTAATAAATGTATAAATTATTATATCATAATTTTGATTTTGTTATCATTATGAGATAAGCATCATTATCAATGGAGTTAAAAAACCTACCTGTTTATCTAGGGTCATTCGAGTTAACTCGGAGTCAAAATTCTGCGTTCCCAAACGGCATCGTAGAGATAATTCTAATATCTCGAACGATAACAGAATTAACTCGAGTTGAGTTTTCGAACCTAATACCCACCACGAATTAAGATACCTATAGATATATAAAAATATTTTAGCCTTCCAAAATAGTATCATATCAGTTTAATTTGTAAACAGTCACCTTCTTAGATAACGATTGGCGGCCATTTTATACAGTTAATATGTCTATGGTATAGACTGTCGCTATTTAGTACTTTTATATATCTACGTTATTATCGATTCAAATTATAAAATATAAAAAAATTTAAAATTATAAATTCATGACACAGATAACTATATCACGATTTAAGATCTTAAACCGTGAACTATACTATTGTAAAGTATAGATATACGTGATTCAAGATAGGCACCTTTATCAACAAAAGATAATGCGCAGTGCGCACGAGCTTGA
Source organism: Cinara cedri (assembly GCA_902439185.1). NCBI lineage: Eukaryota > Metazoa > Arthropoda > Insecta > Hemiptera > Aphididae > Cinara > Cinara cedri. The sequence goes on from CABPRJ010000013.1 coordinate 585,284, forward strand.
GGAGTTCTAAAGTTTAAAGATAACGACGTAACTATATCGGATGAACTCGTGTAATAAGTATTGTACTCGGAGTAAGAAACTGGTAGAGTGGCGCGTACGTGAAACAAAAAAAACCTGCACTAGATGCTCTAAGTGCTCCAATATTCCAATATGACCATACAAATGTGCACCAGTGCAGTCATATAAAACACGCTAATAGCACATGTCACGGTCTTATAGAAAATCTTATCTTGATGGTCTATGGTAAAGGGGGGAAACGTACGATGTGAACATGTCTACTTTCAGAAGTAACACAAAATGTTTAGTAACCAATGATTATTACTATTATTAGGTTTCTAAAAATACATAAGATATATAATATTATAATAATAAAATACGTTTATTGTCCAATATTAAATTTATATGGGTTCCTTTGTTTTGTGTATAATTTATAGGGATAGATAAACAATTTTTTAACCTAACCTTTTAAAAATGTTATTGTTTATCATAATATAATATTACTTTCATGCGTCTCCTTCTATGGCTCGGTCGTACGTAGTTGTTGTATTTTCGGACTGTTTTCTTATTGTAGGTACCTGATCTTTATCAAGTTTCTGGAAACGTGTTGTTTTAACATTGGATGTTTTGAGAGTCTTTCACAAGTTATTTACGACTATTTTTAACTGTACCTACTATGTCAATTTAACTTGAGTGTTACTAGTTACTAACTTATGGTTTTTCTTTTTCAGTGAACAATTGAAGTGTACAAATCGAAATGAATCAAACTAATTGTTTGATTTGTGGAAAAAAAAGGGGTGCTGCAGATAAAGAAACCGATTGGGCTCAACATATTGTATTATGCAAAAACAAAAGAAAAAAGTTGAATAATTCAAATACATCAAATATTAAAAAGTGTCTTTTAACTGCAGCGATAGAAACTAAAAATACCTCAGGTATTTATAATTAATATCTACTATAAATAAAAATTCGAAAATGAATTTATGAATGCACCTTTTTGTAGCCAAAAAAGGCCAAGAAAAAATAACTGACCAGAATTTAAAAGATTGTTTAAATGCCACACCAGACACAGGTAAAATAGATACAGGTTTTTTTTTATTTCATACTAATTGTTTTATATTTATATAATTTTTTTTTAAATCCAATTTCTAATAATAAGTAGGTAATAACTTTATTTTTATTTTTATTTATTCAGGTTTAAAAAGAGATACAATAAGTAAAGATGAATTGTAATTTGAAATACATACTATTTTAGATAAATATTATTAACTAATTAAATCATGTATGTTTGGCATAAATGCAGTTTAGCATTCATTGCTTTTTTTTTTTTTTTACAAATTTGAAGTTATTGAACTGAATTCAATTATGTTTGGAAAAATTGTAGCTCTTGTTTATGTTTAAAGTTTTATAAAGGAAAAAGTTTAAAACAAACTGAACGAACACAGCAAATCAGTGATCCCGCTGGGTCTCAAAGGGCACCTAAAATATATTTGTCTTTTCCCTATTACCTACCTATCGTGATTTTGTATAATAAATTTAGGGATTTTTTCAATTAAAACAGTCCGAGCAATAGTGACACCACCTGGTTTTTATGTGCACCAAAAATGTATTTGTCTTCAAATCACTCACTACCTAGTAACTTCTAAAATAATCATAGGGTAAATCACTGATTAATACTGTGTATACCAAATTCCAAATAGCTAAGATTTCCTGTAAGATATCCAAAGATTTCTATAATTACTAAACATTTGTTTACTAATTTTCGTTAGTGATTAGCCTTAATCTTTTAACCGTTAACCTTCTAAAACATAGTTACCAAAAAATACTGATTGCACCATCAGCGCTAGCGTTAAAATAACAAATCTTAAGAAAAAGAAAATGATTTTTGAAGTTTTTTTGACATAACTTTTACAATAATAAAGCCACAATTATTCCAAATACTTGAATTCATTGTATTAACACAGTTTGAAAAAAAAAAAAAAAAAAAAAAAAAAAATAGAAAAAAGAGCAATGATTTTAAACTGCATTAGTTCCAAATGATAATATTTCATATTTTTAATTCATGTTTATTAATTTGTATTTTAGCCCAAAAAATAACAATTGACCATAACTTGGAAGCCACGACTTCTGATTTCACATCAGATAAAGGTATTTGTTTTTTTTTTTTTTGTAATACAATTTATATATAAATGCAATTTTCATAAATAAATAATTTTAAAAGTTCTATTATTATAGAACTCATTAGTTTTGACATGTAAGTTTGACTCTATAAATTTCATATTTTATTTTATTATTTATTCAAAATAAAAACTTTAAATTTTTCTTCACATTTTTCTTTATATATCAAGATAGCTTTTTTATAAATTCATTTTTAAAAAAATTGTTGATGTTTTAAACTATCAATTAGGTTACTTCATTATAATTTTTAAAAAACGTTTAAAGTTTGTTAAAATTCAAATTACCCTAATGTGTATGACTGACAACCAAATTCTATGACTGATAAAATTCAAACATATTTAAATTTGACTGTCAATTACGTTGATTGTCATTCTTGATTGACCACAAATGAAAATTATCAACCATCAGTCAATGATCAGTTTTGACCGTCAATTATATTAATTGTCATTCAAGACTGACCGTGTTGTATGGGGGGATCAGTTTTAGATTTTACATTTATTACAGTTAATATTTTGCAGTGGCCACAATGATAAATGATAAGCGTTTATCAGACTTGCAGCTTACATTAGTATGATAATATTATAAAATTGTACGATATTTCATCTAAATATTAAATTAACTTTTGGAACATTTAAACACACATAAAATGTCAGATTTTACAAAATTTAAAATGTTTTAAAAATAGTTGATCTAACTTTAGAAAAAGTTTTAGACACCAACATTTTTGTATGCATTGTATTTCCAAAATGGCTATCTTAATTTTTTTTAAAAGTTTCCCTTAAACAATTTTGTATCTTTTATTTCAAATTCTTAAATATTACTATTTAATTAAACCAATATTTAAATTATAGTGTCAGGGTTAATAATAATTAAACAATTTGACTGTCACATATATTTTTAAAAACTTCAATTGCCTGTTATGATATTTGATTTGGGATCTCACCAAAACTTCACTTGCTTGCCACAAGATTCCAATTGGAATCTCAGATGATATTTTTTTTAAAAAATGAGATCTTTTTAAGAAACTCATTTATTAAGATTTTTGTGGAATAGTTAAATTATACAGTGTAACCACTACACTACACTACTTTAGTATCTAAACAGGTATTTTTTTGAAAGAGTTATGTTGTTTTTAAATGTATATTTTAATACAATACAAAAAACATAACTGATAAATGATAACACATTCTTTGATTTTAATCCATGTTCAATACAATGAATATCTAGCCAAATTAAAAAAACATACTCTAAAAACTCATAGCAGGGAAGAGAATGTGAGATCTTAAATCAGGTTTCATGGCAGCTAAGCTGTTAAAAAAAAAAACTTAAAAATATTAATAAAAAAATAAAAAAATAGATTAAAAAAAATGTTATTATATTTGTTAAATAGTCCTGTTATCCGTTGTATATTGTTCAGTGTGTTGTGCTGTGTACCACAAAAAATAATATAGCTACAAGGCTGTAGTTACATATATGCACATATATGTAGCTTTGTATATATTTAAAAAGTAAATTATAATTATGAATATTAAATAACATAGGTCTGCAAAAAATTGTTTTCAAGCTGCATTATATATAATTTAAAGGTCACAGATTCTAAAAATGATTCACAAAATCCCAACATGTATAGATTTTTGGTAAAATAAAAATACATTTTTGATAAAAATATTTTTTACAATGAAAAATACATATTATATATTCTTACAATTAATAAAAAAAATTGTTTCTGATATTTACACACAATTATTTTAAGTACTCTTTTTTTTTTTTTTTTTTTCTAATGAATTTTAGATTCTGAGTAAAACTTTTTCCGATTTTCAAAGGTTGCACTATTTTTGAAAAAAAATTTTATCTGGGTGGTATTTTAGGGAGGTCATTTTTTATTTTACAAGCAGTTTTCATAATAATTAGAAAACAATTGTAAAATGTACGAATTGTATTATTTTTAAATAATTTTTTGTTTTTTGTTGTGATTCAGTTAAAAATATTTGTAGACTTTAAATTTAGACAAAAAACTTATATTTGCTTTTTCTGGATATGATGAAATTTTCAAAACATTTTAGCCATTTTTAAGTCATTTTTGAATTATATTTTTAGACATTTTAATGTTAAGAGTTTTTTTTACCTAATTTTGATTTGATAGGTACTCAGTGGATAAATCGGTTATGCTTTATTTTAAAATCATAGTTAATTTTATACCCCTATTTCATATACCATTAATAAGTTTATACTTTAGTTTTTCAAATAAGAACTCCCCTTTTGAACATAGATTTGTATAAAAAATATTTGTTTAGAAATTTTGGTATGAATAACACTAATATTGAATTCACCGTTTATGACTTATAACTGTTTAAAGTTTTTACCAGAAGAGTAGGGATGAGTTGTCAGTTTATTATTTAAAAATAGATATGCAATTTATTACCCTTCCCTATTCCTACTGTCTAAAATTGAAACTGTTTTATTTATCTGATATTAGTGTTATGTACATCAAAATTTCTAGAAAATTGAATTTGTATTTTAAAGGAGGGTTCCTATTTGAAAAAACAAAAGTATATACTTATTGAAGGTACATGAAATTGAACATAGAACAAAAAATTAATTATAGTTTTAAAATACAGTTTAACCGATTCCACAGTGATTAAAAAAATTAAATAAACAATATTACTTATAATCCTCTGAGAAACTGGTTCATGATAAAAAAAAATAATCACCCTATATTTTAAAATGCATTATTTATTATAGATAATTTAAACAATGACATTCTTGATCGGACATGGGGGGGTCAGAGATCATTGTATATGTATAACTGTATTGTTGAAGAAATACCTGATTTATCAGGAAATGACGACTCAGACCAAGCGGAAAGTGTTTTAAGTGTGCAATCAAAATCCACAGGTATAAAATATATTTAATATGCTTTTTTATGTTAGTATTTTTAAATGTGGTATAATTTAAAAAATATGGCTTTAAATTATTTATAACTGTTATTTTATTTTTTTATGCTATACATATATTTTTATAAAAGTACTTAGGGTATTAAGTTTTTTTGTTTTATTTACATTTTTCATTTATCTAGCAATATATCGTTAAAGGTTCAATTTTATTTTAGAATTTATTGTTTACTATTCATTTAATGATAATTTTAATTTTATTTACCTTCTATGACATACATACATTTATAGTATCAGTTTATATTTATATACTAGACAAATGATGCAGTTTAATTCTATTTTTTTTTTCAGTTTCATCAATATCATTTATTTCCATGCAATATGTTAGGTTTTTGAATATTTTAAAACTATGAGCTGCAGTAATTATGTAACTTGCTAGTAAAAGTTCATTTATGAGAAAAAGAGTAAATTCGTATTATATTTTCTATTTTGATTCTAGCATAAATTGAAAATCTGAAACAATTTAATTTAAATATATTTTATTTGACTAGTCAATTATGTACTAAGCCTATCTTTTATTATTAATTGAAGTTTTTTTATTTTTATAAGTTTTAATTTTAATTAATTTTTTAGTTGAGCTCATGAGTGATCTGTCATCAGAACAAAGTAGCTGTAGAAGTGGCTGTATGGCGTGTAGAGATTCTAATCATACAGAATATGAAGTAGCTAGCAGCTCATCACCATCATCGGATAATTTTATGTCTGATTTTATTTCTTATTCTTCTTCAGTTGAAGACTATAAGGTGAAAATTGAATATAGATAATGTTTATTTTTAAAATGTGTTAAATATAATGTGATCTCTTAATTATTAGATATGCAGATAAAATACATTTTTAATCCTAATAGTCTATATTTATAATATGGTTATAATATAATTGCTACCAATTCTAGTATTAAGAAAAGTATGGAATTTTCATACATTTCGTATAACAAGTTATACATGTTGTCATTATTTTCAATTCATTAATAATATATATTTATTATTATTTATTTTATTTATGAAAAAAGGATATTTAGTTCAAAAGAATTGTAACCAAAAAAACAATATTTGAATAAATAATAATTCTTTACTTTGGTCATCCATTCTGGAAAAAACATAGATAAGTATAGCAAAATATATAATGAAATATGGTTTTATTCACATACACTTAAACCTTTACTTAATTATAGGTGTCATAGGTTCACCAGTTTTACCTTAATATCTAATGGGAAATACAATTAAAACCTCATTGAGAAAACCTATCTTATACATATTAATAATATTTATAATTTATTTTAAAATATCCTTGTTTAAATTTTGTGTTTAAAAATACGGACATACTTCACACAATAGGTAGGACACCGTTGTAGGTGAGAAGTGGGAAGGTAGGATATAAAAGGGAATTTAATGTATATCCATATGCAACAATTAATTTATTGTTAATGAAATACAATTCTGAGCGAAGTTTAGTTACACATAAGATTTTCATCAAACTCTAATATTAAAATTCTTGCATAAAAAAAATTCTCAATTACACTCAATTTTATTTATTTTTTTTGTTTACTACATTTAGAGCAAATATGAGTTTTCTGTCAAAATTCTAAGTCTCTACTAATATTTTTAACTAAATCAAAACAAAAACCAAAATTGAATATGATTAATTTTATAAACTTTACAATTTACGTGTTTTATATATATTTTTTTCTTAATTATTATGAAAACAGCTTAGAAAATCAAAATATTACATGTTTAGAGTACTATCCAGGTAAAATTTCTTTTTAAAAAAAATACTACACTTGAAAATTGAAGCAAATCCATATTTGGATTAAAAAATGGTTTATAGATAATAATAAAAAAGTAAATAAATACCATTGTAAAACTAATACATTACACACTTCGTTCAGAATCTAAAATTATTTGAATTTTCTTTACGGATTATTTCTAATTTTGTAGTACTTTTTTTATTATCAACTTATGTAAATGAAATGTTATTTTTTTAATTAATGAACAGACAAAACTTAGAGAATATTTTATAAACCAATTAAGTGATCATATTTTAAAATAATTATGTATTAATTTGAAAATTTAAACAAATTTAGGTGTCGAAAAAAATTGATAATGAACTGGCTGATAGTAGTGATAGATACTTCCCTGAGGATACAGATGGTATTCCAGAAACTAGTCTTGATTTATTACCACCATTTTGCTTCAAAAATTGTCTGCAGTGCAGAAAAGAAAATGACAATCCGTATTTCCAGTTTTGCTTTTCATGCTATAAAGTTAGTAATCATATTTTTTTTATTTAGATATCTAGTTAATATCTTTATAATTTGAATCATCATAATTATTATAAGACAGACAGAGAAAAAAAATACAGATACCAACTATAACTTCCATACCATGAATTATTATAATTTATAATATTCTAAAAAACAAATAATTATAGTAAAATACATTTAACCTAAAATTGTGTAACATTTTAAATTGTACTACAATAAATTCATCAATAACACTTCTGGTATTAAAGACATTGATTAAATGGTATTGTTGTCTAGTAAAATTAAATTGATTTGCTTATGTTGAATATAAATGCTTCTTATTAAATTATTTTGTTTGTATTTAAAACCTAATTTCTACCAAAATGTCACAATTTATAGTTTTAAGTAACATAAGTTTATCCATAAGGAGGTTGCCTGTTAGTTAGTTTGTAACAGTAAATGTAAATGTACAATATTTTAAAGATGTAAATATAAATAATATATATATAATCTCTCAGGAAAACATATTTGGCCACTATCTTGAATATTTTTTTTTCTCAGTTTGATTAAATACATTAAATAATATTTTAGTAAAGAAAATATAATACTTTTAAGTTGTACAGAAAGCCTAGACTATAGCCCTCTTTGTATTTTTATAGATTAAATGATATTATTAAATAATACTATTTGACATTTTTAGAAAAGAAGACAATTTTTCCCAGAGCGGAAAAACAAAAAACTGTCCAACGGGTCTAATGATAAAAAAAAATTAAAAGATTCAGATACTCAAAAAGAAGCCTCAAAAAGACTTGAAAATACTCAAAAAGAAGCCTCAAAAAGACTCGAAAATACTAAAAAAGATGTTAATGATAGTGTGAAAAAAATAAAAAACATAAAAAACATTTGTAACATATGTTTGGGTGCACCAAAAAATGGAGTAATAAATCACAAAAAAATAGGCCACATATTTAGTTGTTACCCATGTGCAAAACAAATTTGGCGTACATCAAAAAAATGTCCCATTTGCAATCAAAAAATTCAATATGTTACTAAAATGATTACAGTTTAGAACCGAAAGTGTAATCATGTTAGTACAATGCTTTCACACATTATCCTAAAATCTATTTCAAATTTATTTTGCGCATCAATACTGACTAAAAATATTAATATTTAGGCCATTTTTGGATAATGTGCCAGTTATTTTGTTTTTAATAAAGTTTACATATATATTTGAATACTAAATATTTTTGTTATTTTTTATTAATTATGTAGGGTTCATAGGGTAAAATCGCTACTTATGAACTTATGAATCTTATGAACTTTTTTCCATTAATATTTAATTCTATCTATAGTTTTTGAAATACATTGAAAATTAAACCATATATACACTATTAGTTTGAATACTTAATTTGAATTTCAAAGTCTTCTTAAGAACATTATGTAGTGAACAATTTATATTAATATTAAAATATTGTATTTTTCTATTATATGGCCATATTATGCTTTCTATGTTTTAAATTTTTGTAATAATTGATATCACCCAGTAAATAAATTAATATAGATGAATACAACAATAATCGCTTGAAATATCAAACTACAAAATTACACTTTTAACAATTAAAAAAAAAAATGAGAGCAGAGATAAAGGCCATAGGCAAGGTGACTCACTCCTACACTAATTAAAATTTTAAGTTTTTTTTTCTTTTAATATTTTGTGATAATGTAAAAATAATTTTATTTTTAATTTTGTAACTTAAAACTAAAAATTTAGATTTATCATTAATACAGAGGTAAATGTTTGAAACATATTTATTGTTAAAAACAATTGTAGAGACCTGGGATTTTCACACAATACTTATACTAGCTTTTTCTAAACGTGAACAATTGTGTTTAGATTCTGAAAATTATTTTGCTTTATATAAGTTTTTTTTTGTTTTTATTTGATTTTTATGTGGATAAAACTATTATTTTAGCTGAACAGAAATGCTTAAAAATTTAACACTGTTTATTGTAAATTGTACTTGGAAGAGAAAAAAGGTGAGCGTAATGTAAAAGTTTTTATTTTCATATACACATATTATGTTCAAATTTTGATGATAACCATAATACTTATAGTATTTTATTTAACAAGGATTTATCATTACATATAGATTTAAAGAAAAAACTCCTACTTACATATCTCCGTTTCCTACTTTCTAACTTACCGCCAACAACAATGGTACACCCATAAGCAGTAAAAGGTATTTTATTATTACATATTCAGTATTTCGTTTTCGCCATTTAATTACCGCCAATTAAAAAACGAACATTTATCCGCGAAAAGCTTTCTCGTGTTTAGGGTGTAGTCAGTTCCTATGTACGAATGTAACAACAGAGGATTTTATTCTTGCTCTAAAAAATATACAAATATGCACAAGAATATGTTCTTAAAAATAACCAAATGATAAATTTATAAAATAATTACTTAAAATATTAATACTAATTTATTATATTATATTTTGTCAATTTTAATCAATACATTAATATAGGTATCGCTTTTTTAAAATTGTTTGTCTTTTACATTTATTGGTTTTTAATTCCTAATATTAATTTTATTTTGCATATTTTCTATACATTTTAGTGAATCATGGAGTAAAATATCCCCCTCCCAAAAAAAAAAAAAAAATTAGGAGATAAAAGATGTACGTTATCCACTATCAGAACAAATATTTTGTTAAATAAATTTGATTTTAAATCGTACTGATATAATATTACCTACCTACTTAAAAATCGAAACAATAGTAAAATATGCTAATGTCGTAGATATATATATTATGTAAAATGAAATGTTTAATTTAGATTCCTTAATCATAGTTTAAATACTAATTATTATAAAAAAAATAATTGTTACAATAGAATTTTATTTCATTGAATATATTAAAATTAGGTTCGATCTATTCAAATTCAAAACGGAAAAGTTTTGTGTAAAACTGGAGACAACGTATCTTTATACCTAACTCGATATAAACGGCATTATATCATCATTAATCTATTATAACTAATTAGTAATGAATTATCATACTATGAAATCTCAAAAAACGCGGATAAATATTCGAAGTTGAAAATTGAAAAAAATAATGTAAAATGTGAAATCGTGAATTATGATTTGTGATAGTGTTATCAGATATGCTGGTAACCAAAATTACGTTTTTTTTGTTTGGCGATTCAGTAATTGTTACTAACTGGAATATTTTACCGTAAACTTAATCAAACTGTTTAAAACGCCGGAACATTCCTATTGTAAACACTAGACAGTACATATTATGCACGTGTTTTATTATATTCTTACCGGCCAGCGTGTGTAAGGAGGACGCAATGAGGGTTTTTTGATCTTTGTACAAATGTCCGCTGAACGAAAAAACGCATCCGGCCAACATTAGGCAAACGCTGATGCCCACCAACGGGGTACACCATCTGTAAAAGAATAATAAACAATAGTTATATAGGTATATACTAAAGTGTATACTGCATAAACTATACTATACATATATAAATGAAAATTTCGAACATTTTTGGTAGAGACTACTACCTACATCAATCCGTTTGTGAATCGTCAATGATTTTGGACGAGCACCTGTAGAAATGCAGTTAAATGCATTAAATCGCAGTTCAATTTCTTCTTAGTTGGAAACTATTAGTTTTTTATATACATTTAGACCAATAAGCTGAAGTATTTTTCGGTTTTGCTCAATTATTTAAAAAAAAAACTACTAAGAACATAAAAAAAAAACGACTTTCTTGGTCACCGACTAGATTAAAATCATCAATCAAACAAGATCTCTTTTTCTAATGGAGTAGTATTTATAGTAGAAAATTAATATCTGAGTCGTAAAAATTAAAGATAATGAAATTATCATGCCGTAATTTAAAAAAAATGTATTTTTCATTTTTTTTGATTTTTGTAATTAATGCGATAAATATTTGAGATATCAAAATACCAACGTCTCTGTTAGTGGCTATATATTAAAAGGAACAAAATCGATCTCTTATTATTTTTCAATTGAAGCAATATTTCTGGATTTCTGGTAAAAAACATGGTTTGCAAAAATTAAAAACAATGAAATCGGTAACATCGCAGTATGCTGTAAATATTTGCCGTTTTACCAATAGTTTTCTTTCGGATTGTTCCTAATTATTTTTATAGTCCCTTGAAAAATTAAAAAATTACCTCCCCAATACACCATCTAGAAAAAATTTCCTTTCAGAAAAAATGGTAAACTTGATTTATCGGATCAAGATTTGATTTCTGGTAGAAAAATTGCTCATACACAAAAAAAACACACAAGTGTTATACCTGGTAAAAGAAAATCATAGATCTAGTTACGCTCCGAATCTAAATTTTCGATAAAATTGTCGTTTTTCTATTGGAGTAATAATTCTGGTAGAAAATATAAAGTGTAAACATATTTGTCCATTTTTCTTATAATTTTGTTTCAGGTTTTTTTAATTATTTTTTTAAAATTCTTTGGGTAGTCAAAAATTGAACCCTCTAATGAGTAGTTTAGATTTGTACGTTTACTGAGCAGCAAACACCCGCATGAACAGGCATGAATTTAACTTCTTTTTTTTTATTTTTCCCGGTTTTCGATGTTTTTATTTTATATTTTTTTCGGTTTTTTTTATATTTTATATATTTGGTCATGATTTGGGTTAATATAGTTATTTTTTTTAAGTTTTAAAAACAGTTTTAAACAGCATGGTTAAATTATTTTCAAGTTTTAGTCGAGCACTAGTCAAATATACATGTTTTATGATTATTTTATTTATTAGATTATAATATGACATGCAACTTTGACAGCTATAGTGCTTGATTAAAACTTGAAAATAATTTACCTTAATCGTTGGAAAAAATAATTTAACTATAATAAATAAATATAATAATATAATAAATATAAATTAATAAACCGGTTCAAAATTAAAAAAACCGAGAAAAATATAAAATTCGAGCAAAAAAAAAAACCAAATTCATGCATGTTCATGGGGTTTTTGCTGCGCAATAGTGCATAAAATCTATACTACTCTAATGCATTTTTGCATTAATTAGATCTAAAATGTAACAAAAAAGGCATTTTGTCATTTTTAGATTGGAGCAAATTTTCTATTGGAATAGTTGTTTACAGTTATAAAAAAAAAAAATCCCATATTATAATTGTAAAGACAATAGATCCCTTGCTCCGCTCTGAATCCAAAAACAATAAACAAATATTTGGTATTTCCTACGCAACATATAGATAAGAAATCAATGAATTCTAATGTTTTTAAAAATTAAAATTAGCCAAGCAGTAGTGCAGAATGAATTTTACTCCAGTTTATTAGTATAAAACGTCATATTTGTCCGTAAAACGATCGTGTACTTCTTCTCCTTATATTAGTATCCGGCAGTATATCAGTGGAAAAGTTGTCTTATAATAATGGTACGGTCGAAAAATAATTTTTAAATTTTACGAAAACTGAGCAAATTTGAAAAACCATTCCCAGCACCTCTTAAAATCACCATTTTCCTTTTCAGTCGGGGAATGATTAGCGATTTAGATAAAATAATGTTATTCAAATGACCGCGATGAATCGATCGTCGTCGTAATATACCTAACACCGCCGCCACTGTGCCGTTTTCGAAACAATCTCTGGGCCCGACTGGTATGTAACCTTTTTTTTCCCCGGTAACCAACTAACCGGACCCGACCCATAATAATAGCGCAAGTCGATCTTTATCGTAAATCTTATCCAGGACCCGACTCTCGGGACGCCCGCACCCGCGGGATTAGCTGCAGCGTTCCCTTATTTGGCCTCGGCAACCCGAGATCGCGCGCCGCTCGGTAATTACACTATTAATATTGTGTCGTTGTCGGATCGTCTACGAAATCTCCTGCATAATCTCCAATATAATATATAAATACGGGGTTTTTGATTTTTTTGCCTTTTCGAGAGACATTTAGTTGCAAGGGTCGTAACTCTATTGATACTAATATAATACAGTTTCGATATAGGTATAATATAAAAACGGGTTTCCAGTTTCCGCGACTTGCATTTTTGACGAATAAAATACGTGAATATATCAAATACCTAATCGTCAATTTGCCCGAACGGCTTAGCATACCATTATAGTTAGTACCTACCTATAGTTCCACCCCACTGATAAAAATCTCTAAATAATAATGTGTTCGTTTTAAACCCATTCGTCATACACTTTTCGCCTAGTATTATCACCCGCATTTGATAACGAAAATTCCGTATGACTGTGTAGTGCAATCTTATAATCTATACACGAGTGTAAACATATAAAAACTGCCGATTTTGATGTTGTGAACGTGTGGATTATAATTTGATATCTAAATGCCTACCATTTTACATGCAATCTACTTTAGTTTGATAACTGTTACCAAATTAATAGGTTAATAAGTATGACAATTGTGTTTCACTTCATATTATTATATAATACCAGGTACACTATTATCGCGGAATGTAATATAATCATTGACCAAATGTACACAAGTGATGAATGTACACTAGTATTACCTACACGTGTGTAGTCAGATGGAAAACGCTACGAATCATGATAGAATCTGATAGCTAAACGGCAATTGCCTAATTGTTGCGTCGTGGGAATAAACTGATGCCGAAAATCTATTTCGTTAATGATATTTTCTTTGACTCATATTGACACTACTGATAATCCGCGGTTAGATGGTGAATACATAATACCGAATATGCGTATTTGTAATTTGTTTCCACCGGCCACCAGAACCACATTTAAGGAGGTGCAATCGGGACATTTGTTCTAGGAGACTACATTTTGAATTTCGAATTTTGATAAATTCAGCCATTTAGGGGTCGGCCAGCCCCGCCGAAGCTGAAGTCCGAAAAGACGCTGAGTCCTTGCGTTCACATCAAGTCACATGAAACGTTTAAAAAATAATTAGATTTTGTAAAAAACTATTTTATGAACGAGTATCTAAGTAGGTATTTATATGATAAAAAAAAACCTGATTCTAATTTATCCAAACATTAATATTCGATTGCGAATTTTGTGTAGAAGACGTAGGCCACTATAATAGGAATATGGGGTGAAATAATAATAATAATAAAAAAAAAAAACCCAATACTTTTTAATGATACACAATAAGTTATAATCACGGTATTTCCTTAAGCGCGTACCGCTAAAATGGGTGGTATTTTTCGTTTACAAACATAAATATATATATATAAAAAACATTAAACAAAAAACTGAACAAATTTAATTTGGTAAGTATATATTATAATTATAGGGCAACAACTTTTCGTGATTCATTGATATTCATTATACCTAAATCATTTTGTTTAATTAAAACGATACTTAATAATATTATTCGTACATAATAGATCCGAGTTGGAATGCTACGGGAGAAACGCAACAGACACGTAGAATAATTATGCAGTATAAAATAAAATACAATTACTGCAACGTTCTCAATATTATAATTATCACTATCGTACATTATATAGGTTAGATATACGTATATATATTCGTTAAATGCCGATAAATGCTTATACAGTTATATAATGTAAGCTTAACGTTACTACTTCCACGGGTCCACCTGAGAAACATTCCAAAGGGTAAATATATAAATGAATTTTGCAGGAATTCCGGTGCCGCCACGCCGTTGACGTTTTATATGATATTTATTACAATATATATGTACCTACATAAAAACTAATTGCGTATATTACTGCGAGAATTGCATTCGTTCTCCAGTAGAAAATCGTTCGCAACTCGCTGAATTTCACGTTATGATGCTGAGTGTGTGCAATAATAAAAAAAAAAAAACCGCATGGGCCAACATTTTAATAATTATTTTCTGTACTACCCCAGACTTTCGACGAAATTATATTCAACTGCAGTATGTATAAGAAAAAATATTAAAACTATACAAACCATTTACAATAAAGGGTTACCATTATACTATCTCGGTAAACGTCTCTAATAGTATAAAACTGTATATTTTTGTTCAGCATTATTATTATTAGGTATTTTTTTTTTAAATTTAACATGAATCCGCCGGAAACATTTTTTTTTAAATCCTTATAAGTTAAATGTCAAATCCTTTGCTTACGATAGTAATAATAATAATAATAATATATAGTAAGGCATAACTTGTGGCGTATCCAGGAGTGATTTGTGGCTTAAGCCTCCTTCTCCTAATTGGCCATGTTAAAATACAAAAACAAAACGTACATAAACATCACACATTTACACATTTTCTTTACTAAAAGTACTAACTCAACTATAAATACAATTAACATTGTAGTAATAATTATAATAATAATATACACTATTAAAATACGTGTATGTATATAGGTACTTATAAAATGGTAATTTTTAGAAAAAGTATTTATATAATAGATTTAAGGCCGTTCTCACCAGCGTAAAAAAAGGTGTTTATCTGATTTTTTAACTGATTTTATAAGATAACCGACCAGTCGTGGTCGGATCGTAGACATGTTTTTTTCGCGTTATTATGTTTATGTATAAATTGAAATTATCTATAATATTTTTAAATTACTGATAACTTTCATTAAATAATAATATATTTCACCAAATAACAACAAAAAATAATGATCAAACACAAAAAACAAATGACTGTGCTGTAGGATTTCTAAATATAATCAAATGAAATAAAGAGAAAAAACATAGTTACTCAAACAAATGTTGAACAATTAAACTAGTATAACTTTATTTAAGAAAAAAATTAACAAAATCTATTACCGAAAGTCTAATTTAATTTTGAAAGAAACACACATTTAAAAAAATACAAAAGCTATTGAAATGTATATAAATTCTTGGAACAATAGTACCAATCAAACTTTTAAACGTCGTATTATAATTATGCACTACAGCAGTGTCGGCGTGAACTTTTTTATTTCATGAAGCAAACATAGATGTTAGGGATTGATCACCACTATCTAAGTGTTATTAGACAGTCATGAGGACAAAGCCTCACACCACAACACCACCCCCCTCTCATCTACCCAAATTTACCATTTCACTACTATATGCTTTAAGTCATGGTGATTTTATATTTTATGAATAATAAAAATTAATAAAATTGGGAACTGCATACATGTGTTTTAATAATACATTATACCTTTTTTTATTTCATTATCCGCCAATACAAGAGAACACTGGACTATAATGAATAAAATACGTAGCCATATAAAAGTAAATTTTTTACTTTTTTTACCAAGGATGAATATTAGATTCTGAGCCTAGCGAGTTGGTTTTACTAAGATGTTTATTTATTTATTTATTTTTATTTTTTTCCTAGTCTGTGACATGTTTTTTCCAATTAACTTTGCTTCAATTTTACGTGAAGCAACTTTTATGAAAGCTCAAGTTGTCTAGATGGTACTTTAAAGTGGTAATTTTTTGATTTTCGACGCCATTTTTTAAATAAAAGCATTTAAGTGGAAAAAAAGGTAAAAAAAACGTACAATTTCAAGATTCTATTATTTTATAAAAACACGGATGACGTTTTCTACTAGAAAAATTTAATCGAAAAATCACGAGATATTTTTATTGTTGCCTTTTTGATTTAATTTCTTACGGGATTATCACCAATACTTTTGAACCCTTTTTTGAGCTTTTTAGGTATTTTAATTTTTGGCAGTTTTTTTGCTGTAATTCGGTTATAAATACACGTAAAGACTTTAAACTTGGTAATAATACTTATATTAGACTTACCTAGACGTGGTAAGATTTTCAAAATCATCAAATTACTTTTTTTTTTTTTTTTAAATAAGCGTTTTGAAACCAAATTTAAACTAAAATCGCACAAATTATGCATTATTGAACTGCGCTCGGAATCATTTTTCGTTTAGCAATGGTTTATCATTATTGACCGATATAAATGAAATAACCTTATGTATCCTACCTTCCCAACATCTCATATACAACAGTGGTCGCTCCCATTCCCAGTATAGATTATTTTTTTTTTTTATTATTGTTATTGAAAAAAACCTACTTTTACTCGAAGATAAACATATTGTTTGATGCAATATTTCAAAAGTATTTTCTTTATTATTTGCTGTTTAGTATAATACGATTTGTGTTTTAAGATTAATATATTAAAGAATGTAAAACTACTATATCCAATTTTTGTGTCAAAGAACGGTTTTTATATTTTCCTCAAACAACAGATACCTATTAAAGAGTATAAATAATAGAAAAAAGAAAATAAACTCTGATGTGGGAATAAAAACCTTTGTGGCTGGAGAGTGTATGTACAAGAGAGTGTATGTAGGTGGGTATGTGCTTTCTTTTGAAACATTATTTGATTTTATCAAAAGTAATGCGAGGCGAATAATTGTCGATTGCAGATAAAAAATACATTTTTTTTAAATGAAATAAGAATCGGATTTTTTATCCGGATTTAATTGATAATTTCTGAACGAATACAATACATAATAGATTACGGTTTTAGATGATACCTAGGTATATGAGAATACGCATAATGTCTAATAATTATTCAGTGCATATAAATAATATGGGTAATATTAATTTCAGAGAACATTTCATACGTCATTTAACGTCTCTAATGGAAGTTGTGTGTTTCATACCTATATATATATATATATATATGTATACGCATTTGTCACGGTGCTCTCCTTCCGCGTCATTTGTCAGCTTAATTTATCACTTATTAGTATACAGTTAATTATCGAAATTTCAATATAAACAATATTATAGGTACATACGTAAATGTATGTAAATCGTAACTCGGGTAAAATCAATAATTCAAAAATTATAAGATAACGAATAATTACGAAAAATTATGTACAATCGTTTTAATAATTAATGCGTAATTAAATTAATTAATTTCGTAATAAATGATAAATTAGTGTTTTTATTTTTAGATTTTATACAATTTTTATCAAATTTTTTCATGAAAATAGAGACTGTGCTATTATATAACATAAAATATGTATCTTTTTACTCTAATTTTGGAAAGTGTAAGCGTCTCCATCTGAATCAATTTTGTTTAAACTCGGAATTGTTTTTCCGGCTTAATGGAGTAAATCAATTTTTGGTTTCATTACGCGTGTTTTCTAGCTTTGTACAATTTTACGAACCTAAATCATCAGTGTGATGCTATTTTGCATATGTATGTGGTATGTATCGACAATGTACCTTTTGGGGTTTAAACTTCAAACTCCTACTCAACCATTTTTATGTTTAAATTACATGTTTTCATAGGAAATATTGGGTTTAAAATACCCCTACAAATTCATCAAAGTAAGTAACTGGGTTGAAATGTGTTAAATAGTTTCAATTTCCAACTCCCGTTCTTGCTGTCTGTATGTTAAAAACTAAACCAAATTGTAAAAATATAATAAAAATCCAGCAACCAGTATTATTTTAAATCAATTAAGAAAAAAAAAAAAACAAATAGACATATTTCGTGAGTCACTGTTCTAGGAGAAAATTTGGGAAGTAGAGGGGGAATTTAATGGATATCTGTACGCAATATTTAATCATTGCTAACGAAAAACAATTCTGAGCGGAGTTCGATTATGTATGTTTTAAAAGGCAGTAATATTTATGAATTGAAAATAATACATTTTGTAAATTGTCCTGTTTTTCCTTTTTTATTCTCATTTATTATAAAAACTCCTGGAAAAATAAAAAAATAACTTCCCAAAAGTAATACCCTAGTCAGATTTTCTTTCAGACAATTTGCTACACTTGAAAATCTGAGCAAAATTTCTGGCAGAAGAGTTGTTCACAGAAAAAAAATTAAGATCATTGTAAAACCAATAGGTACATTCGTCGCTCCGCTTAGAATCTAAAAATGAAATGCTGTAACGGCAACAATAAGTCGACTGGGGGGAAGTTCGGCTTTAGTGACGGAGCCACAGAGCTCTAATGTTCATGGTTGTTTTTCATTTAAAACGTTGATGGATTATGGATTGGACTTTCTATAGAAGGGGGTAAAAGAAAATAATTATTTATTATAATATTTACGAAATTCTCAATATTGAAAGTCACTATCAGAACCGTCACCCTGTTGCTCGGTGCACTGTATATACCCTCTCACATTTTTAAATGTATACTTATAAATAATTAATAAAACGCACGAATATTTGTATAAGAAATAATTAATAAATTTTATGAAATCCCGCGGGAGAAAAAAAACATGGTTTAAATGTGCGTTACTTTCAGTAATTCCATGTTTAAAAACAAATATTTATATATTTTCCGAGGGCTCCTCAAAACCTCGTGCTGCTGTCATGAAACAAACCACGATAAACATTGGGGTATTTACTTTTCTAACGTTTTGGCTGCTCGCTCTGGAAACGAATCGATCGATTAGAATATTCGTGTGTAAACTAATAATATTTGGAGCGGAGCGGAATAGAAAGTGTATCCGTCTTAAAATTATTTTATGGCTGTATGTGTGCGGTTTTTCTTTGTTGGTGGTAAAAAGTTTCACACGCGGTAATTGACGAAACACAACATGATGGCAGTGGCATGTAAAGAATTTTTGTGACACAGCAATTTCATATACTTACATGTGGAAAAAACTGCTGTAATAAAATTGTTATTATAGTTGTTACTTTAAATTATAACTGTTTTATGGCGATCTTACACCATATCAACCACTGTCTACGACAAAATAACGGTCTGCGCAACGCCAACATGCAAAGATGAGGTTTGGTGTAAATAGGTACGCGTCATATTATTATATAATTAAGTGGACGTTAAAAACCGACAATGAAAAAAAAAAAATGAACTTTAAAGTTTTTCTTTCAAATTAATTAAGTTTTATATAATAGTTAATATAACAATGGTTGTATTATATACATGTGGTATAAACTCAAAGCTCTGATAAATACAGACGATATTTATAAGCGAGTAAAAATAAGACAAAAAATAAATATCTAAATTTTAAAAACCGTTTGAATATAATATAATTTAGTAAATATAATCTTATTGTTACGTAAAAGACTATCTATACGTTTTAATTAGTTTTATTGAGCTATCTGCGAGCGTTCGATTATAACATTTTTCACGAGAAGAAAAAAAATGTCTGACATTTCCTTTTCAAGGAGCAAGATTTATTTTCGAAAAGTTGTTTACAGATAAAACAAAAAACAAAAAAACCTACGCATAATAGTAAATAATCAATAGATCGCTCCACTGCGAGTCTAAAATAAATAATTACATTTTATTCCTTGTTATTTCATTTATATTTGTATGGCATAGTATAGCGCTTATTTTAACAATATCAAATACGCCTTGCCGTCTTGGTTCATCAAAAACGAAGCCCTCCACATCGATTTCAAACTTTCTACAGTTAAAGCTTACAAATAAAATCCTTCGATTAATTTTTTTGGCCAACTAAACTATGCAAAAAGCGTGCAATTTTTCAAACTCAGTGACAAGCTTACTTTTCGGCGGCTTAAGCGCGGACGACCCCATGACGTCTTCTCTCGACATCAATAATTCAAATTTACAATTTCAATAAAAAATATTATACCTATACCATTATACTTATTATTTTATGCTATGTACCTTTTATATACGGGCCACAGGGTGATCAATCTATCGTAATAGACACTAATTATCCCAGAAAGTATTAACTTTTTAAATTATTTTTTTTTAGAAAATCTAAGGAACAACTAGCTCTAAAATATTAAAGTGTCATTATTTTTGTCACCTTTATTTTTGGGAGTGAAATGACTACCTACTTTTAATTTTTAAAAGGCAACTTATATAAAAAATGCTATACGTAGATGGAGTATTTTTTTAAAAACATTTGAGTGTTTAAATTTTCCATTTCTATCCATCCGTTAACGAGATAATTCTGTAAATTCTTGTTATTTGTTATAAATATTTGTAAATATTAATGCATTATAAAATTGTTCAAAAAAAAAAATGTCGCTTATTTTAAGGATTTTTAGGTCATATTACAGCGCATATTTCAGTTATTTTTTATATGGTTATATTAAAATAAATAAATGTAAAATGTTAAAATAAATGTAGGTGTTGAAGTTTTTGATTTTCGTCAATCCGTTGACGAGATGTTCCACTTTTAAGTTTAGGTTGGGGGAGAGTAGTGGTCCATTATTAAAACGCTACTCGCCGTGCTACCACGTAAATGACGATTTACTAATCTTCCTCGACCCAATACTTAAAAGTAGAATATTTCGTTAACGAATTGACGGAAATCAAAAATGTCAACACTAAAATGTATTTTAACTGATATTTCATCTATTTGCCGAATTTTTAATACACATGATGCCGCACTAGCTATATTCATTGTATATTATATCTGGTGATAATAAAGATAACCAAATTTTGTTTTTTATAACACTAACAGGGATAAAAACTACAAATAATTATAATATGTTAATTAATTATTTTTTTTCGTAAAAAACTTCAAAAAATAACTTTTTGATTTATTACTTTTGAAAAATTTGAAGATTTTATTTCATCATAGTTTATTCTGAATATTTTGGTGTATAAACTTTTTATTTTTATTAAATTCGTCATTTTTAACAGTTGTTTAAAGTGATGATTGTAAATGACAATATACATTATAATAATCATGTGAAAGTGTGTGTAATATTAAAATTATGTTCGAGTTGCAATATTGTGTTGTATTATTGTCCCCATACAGTCAGTCGTTTTATAAATGAAATTTAGTTTAATATTATTCTCTTCATTATTGTTCCGACGCATAGGTATACAGTATTATCTGTCTGCGATCTTTACACGGTTCTCACAAAGAGAGGCCCTTTGAACTGACAACCCGTGTAACGGACCGTTCGCGAAACGCTATAATAATAACATATTACGCGTGCGTCCCGTCAAAACGCATTTCCGCCCGTATGACTTTATTAATTTCGTGTAGGTATAGTTATAATAATATTATTATGGTATGTTTGACGAAATACTCTTGTTTTACAGCATATATTATATTATCATACAATATAGGTACTAGTTGATTCCGCTCGGTTTCGTCCGAGCACGCTCATGTATTGAACGAAAATTGATAAAAAAAAAAAAAAAAACGTGTCTTCTCGTGACTTCCGACAATAACGGCTGTTCATGACCGAGTAAACGATCGCCGTGATCATTCGTCACGAACGATGAAGCTGTTTTTATTTGGAATAGCTATAGAGTATAATACGCGTTTTATTATAATATAAGATAACACCGATCCGACAATAAATAACTACTTTAAGTACAGCGAAAGAGACAGATGTATTTTCTACCGCTTCCAATGTTCACGGTACACCACCACCATTTAAACTCAGCACGACCGAACTCTATAATTATTATTATCAATGGTAGGTTCTATTTTTTATACATTTGAAATGCAATAATATATCGCAATCGCAACATTTAATGAAAATCGAGTAAACATCGTACTATATTATTGTTATAAATATGATTGTAATTTTGGTCACGGGCACGTATACGGGGGGGGGTATCAGGGGTTCAACTCCCAATCGAAATTTGAAAATTCTACTTTAAACCTATCATATAGGTATATTAGTTTTATGTAGTTCAAAATGTTTAATATTGTTTAACTTATGAACACCCCACCCCGTGAATTTTTCTCCGTTTACGTGCTCGCGCTTGTTAACATATGCGTGGCGTACAAAAGTAAAGCCAAATCGGAGGGGGGACTTTCCCGTGTTAAAATATACTAACATGTATAATATAATAATAGTACCCACGCGCCGAGGTCGAAAAATATGCGTCTACACCGAGTAGATCAAGAATGCACTCTCTTCGCGGTTACAATATACGTGTCGCGATTGTAAAAACCGGCGGCGGTGAAGTCCGTACGTGATTCGCGCCGTAATGGATTCGCACGGTGAGGCGGTGGGGTGGTGCGTGCGAATAGTAGTCGAATTTTTTTTTCTCCCGTGCTTTTTCGCCCCGAATTCTTGCTCTCTCTCTATATATATATATACTTATAATATATATGTTATTATATATGGTAAACAATATAATAATATACACCGCCCGCTCGGTTAGCCGCGGCTGCAATATATCTCGCCGCACGACAAATAAAAATATTATATTGAACGATCGGGGCCGCCCAAACCCGAGAGCACGTCCGCCGGCCATATTTCTCCGTTATCTCGTCTCGAGCCGCGGCCGTCTAATAATGTCGCGTCGTGAACTTTCCCCTGGGCCCCGAAGAGAATATAGGAAGTGTGAGGAGGCGGAGGGAAAGAAAAGAAAAGTCGCGACCCAGAAGTCACACACGGCTATATTTGCACGATCAGTACACATCATATTAGTCGCGGGATGAAGACACGATCACAAGACTTCGCGTGATGGGGTGACGGTGAATTTCGTTATTTTATTTCGACGGATGAGCCGTATTTGTATTGTAATATTTTGCTCTTTAGACTACTTTAGTTTAAGGCTTCGAATTCCGAGTCCAAGACGTTTAAATTATATAGTCACTGTGGTATTTTTCAATGAAATTTTAAACATTCGAATTACCCTGTTGACATAGCATTTTTACAAGTAAATATGTGTGAAAAAAAATATTTTTTTATGTCTTGTCTTACGATGGGTAAGTAAAGGTCTCGGAAACGCCCCTCATTTTTTGGTAAACTCAGTGCTCCCCTTACTGCGGCATTAGTTTTACTATGATATGGGTTGTTTTGTATTTCTTGTGTCTATGAACGTGAAATAATATTTGTTGACTAGAAGACTCACCAGTCGCTGATTCATCAAAATCAGAGGCGGTTGCTGGTATCAAATTTTATCGAATTGGTGTGTTTTTGGGGAAGTAGTTTTATCGATTTTCTTTGTAACTTTTTGAAGGTTTTTCGCATGTTGTTTTTATTTAAGTATACAATTAATATCGAAATAATTAAATAATCCTTGACCCTTTTTTTCCAATCCAAATGGATTGGACATGTAATGAGAATCAATGAATGGATAACGATAAAAATAGAAGGAAAGATAGAAGAAAAAACTGGAAGAGGTAGAGTAAGAACACCATTTATGAAACAGATCACAGAAGACATAGGAAAAACCAGTTACAAAGAAATGAAAGTAGCTGTGGTGGATAGGTACGAATAGAAATCCATCAAAGTCATTTAACCAAAATAAGGATTAAAAAAACAAATTTTTTCGGATTCGGAGCACAGCGTGAAATTTATTGGTTTTACAATGATATTAATTTTTAAAATTTTTTATCTGAAAACAACTTTCTATCAAAAATCTTGCTCCAATTTTCAAATGTAGTACCTTTTCTGAAAAGAAATTATATCTAGGTGTTATTTTTAAATTTTCAAATTTTTAAATCAGTTGGTATAATAATTAGAAAAAACCAGGAGAAAGTATAAAATTTGTATTCTTATTATATCTTATACATAAAATTCTCGTGTCATGTGTTTTTGGTCGCATTCCTCCGAAACGGCATGATCGATTTTAACGACATTTTTTTTTGTATATTTAGTAAGTATGAGAATAGGTCGTAAAGTATTTTTCACAATCCTAACCCCACTCACCATTTTTTAATCGTGATTTTAGTTTTTTAATTCGGTTATTAGGCATTAAATTTAGTTTTATGGATTACTTTAGTGTTACATGGATGAAATGAAAAAAAAAAAATGGAAAAGTTTTGCCAAAACTTATTTATGGTAATTAATATAAATAAAAATAGAAATATATGGCAAAACAACCTTCTATTTTTTTTTTTAATCGTATTTTCGCATATATATAGATACATCAAATAATTTAACTAAAAAAAAAAAATAATAAAAAATGACAGGGGCAAAGCCGGGAGGGACAGCTCCTAGTACGTTTATGAAAAAACTCCACTCAGAATTATTTTTTGTTAACAATGGTTTATCGTTGCGTACAGATATAAATGAAATTTCTATATATAACCTATACCTTCTAAACTTCTTAGTTACAACAGTGACCCACCCATCGTATGAAGTACGTTTTTTTTATAGCAATTTGAAGTTTACATTTTGACAAAACTTTTCAACATTTTACATATACTATTTTTCGATTTACGTGAATACAATTTTTTTCGGCTCTGCATAATCATTTTATCATTTTATCATCATTCATTTTACAATTTATTGTAGTTAGTGGTTAGACAAGAATTTGTTGACCGTAATATTTTAAAGTATTTTTATAATGAACGTTTTAAATTCAAATATCGTACAATAAAATTCGTAATGATCTATTTGAGTGATGAAGTAATAATAATTATCAGACTGCAATGTTTGTGATATCTTTAAAAAATAAAATAATATGGTCAAATGTCCTTTTATATCATTCGTCGATGCATATAACTGGTCGTTTTTTTTATATTTTGCGTACGTGCGTGGGATGGCTTGGAATTTGCGGTTGCCGACGTGCGTGTTCCCTCGTTAACCCGACCCGACCTTTTTTTTTATAGTGCGATCATCATAATATATTTATAAACATATTATATTAGTGTGTATATAGGATCCAAACAAACAGTAGGTACATACCCGATAAAACAAAATTTTCTACGTCCGGCCATAAACTATAATGTTATTATACGCACGAAATATTTCCCGCGCCCTTTTCGGTGGCATATATATGGGTGGGTGTAGAGGCAGAGGTACCTGACCCATGGCCCATAGTGAAATTTCCGGTTCAATTAAAACATTTTATAGGTAATATTATATTACTGGAAATAATTGGGATGTAACAATAAGCTGTAAGGTGAATGGATAGCGAGCGGATTAATGAATGGAAACTATTTTAGATTCTGAGCGAAGCGAGGAATGTCGTGGTTTTACTACGATGCGTGCTTTTTGTTTTTGATTTGCTTTTCCAAGCAATTATTATATATAATAATAGGGAAAACGGATAAATTTACTGTTATTTTCAGTTTTTTTTATATATCAAACATTTTTTTCTGAATAAAAATTGTATCTAATTGGTGCATTGGGAGGTCGTTTTCCTTGAAGTTTTCTTAATAAGTGCGAAAACCAGGGAAATCAAACGGGTATTATAGTATATTAGTATTTTTGATTTTGTTTTTTTATTGTAAAATTCTTTTAAAAGTAATAAAGAGGTTAAAACGTACGTATTTGATTATATTTTTATGTTATAAATACAACCAAGTTATTAAAGTTTTTCTGGATTATTACATAATTTTTTTATTCACATCATATATTATTGTGGAATTTTTCCTGAAAATAGACACTTTTTCATTATATTGTATCTGTTAAATCTTTCCCCACTACTTTTGAATCAAATGATCTCAAACCCGGGAATTAGAGATTTTTTACAGGTGGATTGAAATGAAAAAAGTTGCGATGAACTTAATCATATTATTATGAAAGAAAAGTACTTTTTAACTTTGAATATCCCCTAAATGAAACCGGGAGGGGGTACAGTTTTTATATGCATGGTGTTAGTATCAAGGATGTACTTTTTGGAGATTTAAATGTACCATTCTTACCATTTTTATGCTCGAATTTCATCATTTTTTTTAAAGTAACTGTAGACTGTGGTATTTTGTATTATTACTATGATATTCGGTTATTTATTATTTTACAAATTATATTTCATTATAATATACAAAATAGGTCGATGGAACTTTTGACTTTAGTGATGGAGTTATACTGCTTACAGGTATTTTTTTTTTCTATTACAGGAAATATAACAAATTGTGTGTTTTATCAATACGATAGGTATATAATATTTTATTAAGATTACCGAAAGGAGGCGAAAGTTTTCACCACATGTAACGTTTTACGCGTTTACGGATATTCTCGCGGATGACGCAAAATTGTATTGTTACCTATCTCGGGCAGCCACTGCGGGCGAGACGAGTTTATAATATAATGATGTGCCGTCGACAACCCATTGCTAAATAGTAGTAAATGACATAATACGAGTAAATATATATATAATATATAGGTATAGGTACGTATTGTTCGGAAGTGTTTTGCTTCATGACTTCGTCTTGCTGAAATACTAATTGTTCCCCGGAGTGGAAAGTTCTGTCTCTAAAGCCACGACTCCGAATTTACCCGCCAATGTATGACGGCTATAGTGTTGTAGGCTAGCGTCTATATCGTCCGTGAAATGTGTATATGTACGTCATTTTCGTGTTTGCGCTGTCATGATACTTTTCCTAAAACTATCGACGAAGTTTTATTGTTGTTTGTTTTATTTGTCATCGTCGTTGTAGGATATCATTCACCCGCCGTTTAGTATTTAATGAATCACCTATAGGCAATTTTTTTCTTGTTTTTAAAAAAAGGCGGGAAACTAATAATGCTGATACGTGTGTCATTGTTTTGATAAAGAAATTTGAAATGAGGGTATAATAAAGTAATTTAATTTATACATGTACCTACATAAAAATAAACCATTGCTAACGAAAAATGATTCCAAGCAGAGTATAATTAATCGTATTTGTCCCCTTGTTGCCAAGATAACCCAAAAATTGACAAAAATTATATGAAAAATGGATAGACTTTACATTTATTAAGAAAATTATAAAGAAAATCAAAAAATGTACTTTCTAGATCAAAAATGCTACAAGAAGGTTCCTGTAAAGTTTGTGCAGAGTATAAAATGAAAATAATATGCGCATATCAACTCAAAATCAATTCAAATTTACTTTTAAATAAAATAATATGCATACAGATACCATAATATAGTCTAGCTGTCATAGTAATGTATAGCATCTCACTTGAGCAACAGTTATTATAAAAAATGTCATGTTCATTTTTTAGGAGTCGTATGTCCAAAATAAATTCAATTTGACGCGTATCTCTCTTATTATTATATTTTTGTCATCAAGAACAAGATTGCTTAGAAATTTTGTTTAAAAAAAAAAAAAAAATTAAATTTTTGTATCATAGTACCATTTATAGAGACTGAAAATTAGAAATCCGGTTTCAAGGTGAACATCACGCTTATCCGCTTCTGACTATATATATATATATATATATATTTTCTAATCTTTGCGTACGATATATGTAGATCAGTGGTTCTTAACTTTTTTCATTTCAGCGCCCTTTCACCGAGATAACTGACTGCTAACGCCTCTTCACGCAAAACTTAAATAGGCTTGTTATTGCAGTCTTATTGATATTTTGCTTTTTTTTGGTTATCTGTCTTTATATGAGTTATTACGAGTTGTTATATTATAGCAATATTTTGCTGATGACCTTTTTTTTATTGTAGGAATCTTGGCCAACTTTAAATCACAAGTCAAATATGGCCCTGTATATAACTATTCTGATTTCACTTGCGACAATATGCGTGTCACTGGATGCAGATGCTTTTTTTATTTTTCACCATTTCACATTTAAAAGCTTACCGTCCTTCCCAATGCCTCCTTATAACCAGTAGGTTATAACTGCCCACTCGAGGGACCAAAATGCATCCTAGGAAGCGGTACCATCCACGGTTAGAACCACTGTTAAAGATTGACTGTAGAGATCGCACACAGACAAACAGATAAACATTTCCTCCTTCTATTATTATAGATTTTATTACATTAAAATCGAACACATTTTTTTAGTGAAAAACTATTACGATTGCGAGTTATTCAATATAATAATATTATAATTACAACGAAATCATAATAATATATTTTAATAATCAACTTATATCGGTTAGACTCAATTGAACAGAAAAACAAAATATGAATTTTCCAAAAAAACGTTTTACAGTAGACTAGAACCTAAACTCATGATTCAGAAATCATAATCTAAGGTAGGTACATCGGAGTTTTTTATAATAGTTGAAATAGTATAATATGTTAAATAGTGTTTAGCATTAAAACTCACATGATTAAATAAAACTATTGTAGTTTTGAAATAAAAAAACTACTTTTCTGTTAAATTTAAACCTGTTTTTGTACGTTTCGAAAAAAATTGATTACAGAATTGGTTTTGTCTTAAAAATAGTCTAAAAAATTATGCTTTTAACTATATACACGAAAAATATTATTTCGAGACATTTTTCTGTGAATTTATATTATTATTACACTCGTTGGCTTTAACGTAATTATTGCCTACGACAACATTGCATTATTATTTTAATACTTATGTTACTGCCCGTCCATCGAATCGTTCCCTTAGCTCAAAATTTCGTAGGTCCCGTACAGCTCTCCGTCTGCAAGTATTATATTATCATTGTTTATACGGCCGTAAAAGGATTTTATTTCGCGTATAGGGTTTTTCACGGAAGAGCGATCTCGTGGGTCCCACGAGTCACTTGGCCCCAATCGCTTTAATATTTTCATTGATTTTTCATTTTCAAAATACGCAATAGTACACAGTGGGACACCAATAAGTAGTCGATTTTAAAAATAGATTTGTTCGACCTTTATTTATGATAAGAATACTCACCAAATATTAATGTTATAACTCTATTAAAATCAAATATAATCCAATATTGTACTTTAAAAGTTTCATACAAATTATAAATTTGCATTATTCTATTCTAAAAATATTGTTCATAATTATTAAATTTCATCACATCAATAATACCTACAACTAGTGATCCTTTGTGGAAAGAATTAGATCGCAAATAAACATTTTAGGAATCAATAGTAATGAATATAATGATTATACATTGTATTATATTTGTATATTTTGTACCTATATTTTTAGAATTTGAACGGAGCGAGGAATTTATTGGTTTTATAATGATGTTTATTTTTTTTTTCAATCTGTGGACAATTTTTCTACCAGAAATTTTTCTCCGATTATCAACTGTAGAATTTTTTTGAAAGGATGTTTGACTACTGGGGTGGCACTTTAAGGAGGTTATATCATGATTTTACCTAGATTTTCCATAATAAATACAAAAAACCGAGAAAAAACGGGGAAATGTACGAAATGTAATATTTTCAAATCGTAAATATTACGGTCTTTCAAAACATGTTCAACTTAACTCCACCTCAGAATTGTTTTTCATTAGCAATGATTAAACGTTGCGTACAGTTACGCAAATTACATTATATTCTCTCTCTACTTCCCAACTTCTCTTTTACTTCATTGGTCACCAATTGTGCGAAATATTTCCGTTTGTTTTTAATTATTTTTTAATGCCAAGGTCACTGAGTGGTTATCATTAATATTTAAAGTTGATTCTTGATGGTGACAATTATATATTATGTTTATTGTTTATGAATTATTTTTTTATTTTACATTAATATTTGATTCTTATTTACTATTTTTAAATAGAAAAATTAAATAAAATGTGTCGTTTATTTAGTGTCTATCTTTTTCTCCTTAAAAATGCTAACATCTTTCTAAGTTCATTTATACTAACTTTTTATGTCTATAGACCTATTATATATATGTGTAAGTATTTACCAAGTACGATTTGTTTCAATTTGACGTTTATTCGTGGTAGATCCACTCTATGGTTTTTTTATTTACATTTATTATTAAATTAAAATGTAGTAATATATATATTATTTGATAATATCAAATTAAAAAAAAAAAAAATTTAGGGAAAAATAATCTGAAATTCTATAATTATGATAATTGTGATAATAGTGTAAAATACACGATAAAACAAAAAAAAAAATTTTTTTTTAAACTTGAGGTGGGTGACGTTTATATTTGTAATAGATATACTGGGAGAGCATAGCCCCCACCATTATGTGAATGAAATTGATTATTTCCAGGCCCTAACAAAAATCCTAAATACGTTACACGCAATTGTCAGATAAAGTATATAAAATAAGGATACATTTATATTCGACCGGTTTATAAACACATGTGATTTTATGCGTCAAACTGAATTGCATAAATCGCGAACATTTTTGTTTTTGATCACCAGTCACATTACTAAGGGTCGTTCTCATCAATATTATAAATGAAGTTTTTTCCGAAATTATTTTCCGCGGATCTTGCTTAACTGGACTACTTATAGCATCAGTAATTTTATTTTCTACTATTTCATAGTTCTGCTGTACAAAATTAATAAAAAGTTCTTTCTCCGCGGCTTGAGAGGTCCTCTTTTTTTCTTTTTAATATATTTTACATTTTAATTTTAAAATTGTATAACTAACAAAACTAGACACTTAATTTATGAATTAATCAACATGACTCGTTATTACATTATCAATGATTATCAGTTCGCTATCTACCAAATAATCGTAGTTTAGTAAATTACCTAGGCTTATCGAAAACGAGTTTATTAAAAACGCAGTTATCGTGATAAAACGTACTCGTTTATAAACCGAGATTACTCTTTTGATTACGATAACCGTAGTTTTCCGTAAATGGAGTATATTGGTTTTTCATGAAAACGGGCCTAAGACTTATATAACCGTTTCGGGAAAATGTAGAAACCGTCTGAATGTTCCCGAGGAAGTTATTGCAATCGTGCGGACCGTTTATTTTAAAATGCATTCACTTTCTATTGTCTTTTTTTTTTATTATTATTATAAACGTTCATTTACCGACGGAGACGCTCTTGTCTCTGAGAACGCACGTTATCGATTTAGCCTTCCCCTTGATTTAAAGTCGAATAATATCATTGATCGCCTTTTTCGTTTTGTTTCACTGAAACGAATATTTATTTTTTTATACTGTGGTTTTAAGTACCAGCAGGTTACCGGTCGGTTCTTATAATCATTATTATTATTAGTAGTATTATCTATCCTCTTAATTATTATTAGTATTTACTCCTCCCTTCCCGCAAATAATACTCACCGAAAGTTGTTTCAGTTCTGTGACTCAACGACCGTGTAATATTATTATTTTATGTCCCCGTGTTTTCGCGGTCTCACGGGATCGTTTTTACTCTCGACTAAACTCGCGGGAACTGCAACTTTTATAACAATATACCGAAAACATTTGTTTGTTTTTCATCCTTGCGGTATACTAGCACCCAAAAACTTTACATTATGTTTGCGCTGCAATTAGTAAGTACCTATTATACCTATGCCAATACCTGTAAAATATGTAAGTAACCTAATTCATTATAACATTTTTAATAGAACCCAATAACTACTGACGAGAATGGCAATAAATTCATAAAGGATGTTAACAACTACATTATTTAGTATTTTTATAGAAAACTTAATATAATACAAAATATGTCTATCACACCAATTTAGATAATACATCTAGAAACATAGTTTGAAAGTATTTAAAAAAAACAATTTATATTTTATATTAAATTAAAACTGTGATAATATTATCACTGTGATATATTTATATATATATATAAATTCAATTACCCCATGATTATTTTCTACCTCATCTCTAACTTTCCACCCACAACAATGGCCAACCCATGGTTCAATTATGTCGGTTATTTTCTTCAAAATTATCTGTCTAAATATTATAATAACGTATAATCAATAAGTATGATATAAGGACAACGGGTGTATGCGAAGATGATGTAAGGGATCGAGTTAAATGGAAGTTTAGGATAAGGACGATCGTTCCCAAATGCGATGATGGTGAAGGAGAATAAAGAAATATGAATATGATACACGCATAAAAACAACGTATACCTGCAACAGTATAGTAATAATATTATTATTATGTTCATTAACTAGGGAAATTGTCGTTCGGAAAATCTTAACTTTTATAATTATCGCAACTTTTTATATTATTTAACCGAGACGAAACGAGAAAAACTTTTTAATTGCAATAATAAAGGGTAGGTATTGTGATGACGTATATCGAGTTGATAAAAAATCCCCCATAAAAATTATGCATGCAGTTTTAAAATCCGAGTTATAAATATTACTCAGTACGTCACAAATAATCTAATATTTTATGTATTAAAAAAAAAAAAAATTAAAAATAATACAAACATAGGTATTAAATTTTATTTCGAAAATCGAATTATATACAATCTCCCATAAAAGGGAGTATTTTCCCCGGTCTCTGACTTTTCAAAAATGCATACAAAATCGAAAGTTATTTTACAAAAAAAAAATTACGTTATAATTAACTTGCCTTCCTTCCATTATTTTAATAATTACAATAATGTATTTATTTTTCGATTTCATTTCCTTTCATTGGAATATCGATACTTTTTGTTAGTTTTTTTAAATTTTTTAGAAAAAGTATTGGGAATCTAAAATGTTTTAGTAGGATACTAATAGCATGGAAAAATTGGAGTATTTTTACTAACTGAAAAAGTGTTATTTAAAGTAAAAAAAAATATTAATAATAATTTAATAAATGCTTCTTTGCTATATATTCAGAATTTAAAAAAAATAAAAAGTAAAAAAAAATAATAGAAATATAAGAATTTCGTGTTTCAATAAAACATCGAATTCCCGCGGAATGTTTTATGTTTCATAATGAATCTTTGACAAAAGATTATATTTGATGAAGACAACGCTACGGGCGACGATTATAATACATACAGTATGTTATTAATCTGTAAAAACAAAAAACTCTACTGAAATCGTATATTGATTTTAAAAAAAATAAAAGCAAAATCTTTTCACCACTTATAATTGCCTCGTAGTCTAATTAAACTTTATATTTATACAGCGAAACATGCGTAAATAATATGACGCACACAACAAAAACCGATCGAAACCGATAAAAAAAACACGATAAACGAATAAAACGTTTCTGGTCTGCACTGCACTGCAGGTATTAAAAAAAATCTCAATTTCGTTTGCGCAATAAAAAAAAAATTGATTTTGTTGTTTTTTTTTATGTCTACCGATAATTATTATCATTGTACATGACGATGAATCGTTTAATTGGATTTTTCCAATCCCCTTCCTTCCCCTTCACCTCATGATAGCTGTTCAAATATGCTTACGATTACGATGGAATAACGTGGCAGCGTTAGCGATAGATGGGAAAAAAATAGGAATCCACTATTAGTCGATCGTAATAATTTGGCTTGAAAAAAAAAACACCCGAAATTCGAATTTATCGCTCATACAGTACGTTAATTACTCGAGATTTTTGTGTATCGGTGTGTACATGATCAGGAGGGGAGCTTTTGGGTTCACTTATACGCCACCGTAAAAATGTTGGTTAGACAACTTGGTGGGGCTAATGCTAATTTCACTAACTACTCTATGCTTTTATTTATATAATGTTGTTCGGGTAATATTATTGTTATATTGTTATTTCGATAACTGCTGACATTTTATTCACGTAGATTTTAAAATCAATAAAACGTGCGAGTATTGTAATATTATGTAAGTGTAACACGAGTTGTTGGTTATTTTTCTAGGACGGAGGACTTGTAAAGTTGTAACTTAAAAAAAAAAAAAAAAAAAAAACGTATTTACAAACTTAAAAATCACAAAATATTTACTTAAAAATAGTTTTTTGTATCATTTTAGTGAATTATTTAACGAAGTTAATCCGTGAATGAGTAAATAAAAATGCAGACATTATATATATAAAAATACCAATGTTTATTCAATAGTTTTCTATCGACACGTTTTATTATTCCTTTTAAAATACCTCTAGTATAACAATATTATTGCAAACGTTCACTCGGTAGATAATAAGGTAGGCCTAAAAATACTTAAAAAGAGCTAAAGAAAAAAAAAAAACGCCTGAAACTAAAAATCGTGTGGTCATTTTAAAATGATAAATGAGCGAGCGTAGAGTATAGAAATAATAAAGTGTCAGGGTGGGAATATATTTTATAATATTGAATCGTGCCGAAAATTATAATATTACTGTAATTCAGTGACGGTATTTAGGTAAGAATGTAGAAGATAATACAATTATTATAGTGATGGTAAATAAGAGTACTTTTATTAATAACCTACCCTACCCTTAATATCAATGATAATATACTTAAGATAAATTTATAATATTTCCATGTAATTAGAGCCTAGTAGCTACAATTTTTTTTATAATAATATAACCTAAAATCAATAATCGGGTTTTTCGTGCAATTAAGTCTTTATCATAAATGTATAACCTTAAAGTTAATACATTTAATCGCAGCTTGGAAATCATATAGCGCGACGATACGATTATATTACTTATAATTCTATAACTATACTTATAACTTAAATATAATGCAGGAATATTTATCTGATTTGATTTTTTTTTTTGCTCTGGTTAGCACCCAGTTTTTTTGGACCTCCCTCTCCTGTAAATAAGCCACTGATACAGAAGCTGCCCAGAGGACTGACCTAACCTAACACTTTTTTCATGTATGACGTCAAATGTTTTGTTTATTCATCGCGAATGCACCATCTGTAGTTTTCGTGGTGTTTACCCCAACTCCCAAATTTGAACTCTGCACCTAATACCTAACCACATACCTACGCTTATTGACTGTAATTTATCATTTCATTTCGAGCAGATAATACGTCGTGTAATCCGAATCCCGACAACTGTAAATCCGCTCGATAAAATAACACATTTTTTATCCCTCGTTTGTTATTCGTTTGTATTGATGGTGCGGAGTACGTTGTTTTACCGTAGTTATACCGATCTCGTTTAAACTTTCGTACCTCGTCAATTTTTTATCCTCATAAATGATTGGTTGTTCACTAAATCGAACCAAAAATATCTATTGTGAAACAGTCACATACTTACATACGACTTTTTCTACTTATAATATTTGATTAAAATAAAGGTAATACATTTAATATGTCGTTATCTACTTACAATACTTACAAATATTATGAAATCTAACAATACTCGTTAAGATCGATGACTTTTTTTTTTTTAATACTAACTTTCGTTAAATAAAAAAAGTAAAGAGCTAGGTAATACTATTGATGGGTGTGCGACTGTTTTAGGTCGAAAATGTAGAAGGTAGAATACATACATTTATTTATATTATTTATATCTGTACGAAATGATGAATCATGGCTAACGAAGTACGTATCTCAGTATCTGAGCGAAGTTCCATTAAATGTGTTTTGAAATTGCATAATTTTCCGATTTTCATCAATATATGCAATTGTAATGCTTATAAAAAAATCTACTCCATTAGGTACATTCAATTTATTTTTTATTTGATCACCTAGTATAATTTATAAAACTTATGTTAAATTTTTAAGTATTTCTGCTCGACCAATAAAAAAAAAAAAATAACCCAAACATATCAAGTGACTATACATATAAGCTTACAAATCACCAAGATATTTTGAAAATTTGACCAAGACAAGGAAATGCTCCATATTAGTATTATATAAGTATGACAGCTATCTACGATTATTTTCAACTGAATTATAACAAAAAAATAAAATAAAAAAAAAATAAATGCCGTAAAGTTTCCCATTTGTTCCCAATTATTAGGAAAATTACAAATAAAATCAAAAAATGACTTCCTCAATGCACTAACTTAGACGAAATATAAATTTAGAGAAAATGCTAGACTTTAAAATCATAGCGATATTTCTAATAAAAAATATGTAATAATATAAAAAAATACATCATAGTAACACCAATATGCCGCGTTCAGAATTAAAAAAATTGTATAGCTTGACAATAACTACCTATTTAATAATAATTCCTTTTTATTTCTTATATGCAAACTATTATGTGTAGGTAAAATAAATACTCTGATTAATAATTCAGAAATTGAAAATTTAACTGTTTTCAACCCCCTTCGTCCCTCTTTAACGTCGTACTTCAAGTTCAACCCCTCCTAAACCTCATCGAGATTGCAAACAAATTTCTATCTAAAAATTGTTGTGATCATGATAGGTTTAATCCATAACGGTCGTGATGATTATACAACCGGTGAAGCATAAGATTACGGAATTGTTTACAAAGCGAAATCCAAACAGTATACTCGATTAGTCAATAAAATTAACTTTCTTCGTGATGTGCATTAGAGTGTATAGGTAGTACAAATTGTCAGTGTACAATATCATAAAGTTTATAAACTTTTATCGATTAACACAAAACGGTATTTATTATTATACTAATAGGTATTTGTGTTCAAATCACGCGAAGAAATTTATTTTTGTTACTTTTAGATACTGAGCGATGTGACGAATGTATTTTGATAGTAATGATGCATATTTTTTTTCGCGTTTTGTACTTAAAATTTTACCAAATTTTGTTCAGGTAACCAACTTCAGGGGCGGTCTCAGACAGAAAATTCTGTCTGGTCGCATTATTGTGGAGATTATGTTTTTAATTTTCCTTGTAGTTTTTTTTATAATATGAGAAAAATCGGGAAAAGACGGAAAAATGTTGGAACGTAAACGATTTCATTATTTTATGTTTTTCGATTTATTTTGTTTTCTACTAAAAATCTAGCTTCAAATTTAAAGAGAAGTATTTTTTCTAAAAGATAATTTTGTCTTCGTTGATGAGTTTAAGAGATGGTTTTTATAAGCATTTTAAGTTTAAATTTCGACAAATCTCGTAAAAATCAAGGCATTTTAAAACGTGTTTAACCGAACTCCGTTTATAATTGTATTTCGTTTACAAAGATTTATTGTCGTGTACAGATATAAATTAAATTACTTAATATGTATTTACAATAACAAACCTTTTCAACTCAGAAGTATAAGCTTTTTTTTTGTTTTCGTTTTATTTGGATATAAATGTTGTAATATATTTTTAACGATGTTTTAAGTTAAAAAAAATGTTTGGAAAGGTGAACCTTATACTACTATAAAAACATTTTTAGTATTTCATTAATAAATGAATACGAAATTAATTAGCCCGGCAACAATATTATTGTTGCGTAATTTATGTAATAAATTACTAAAATTACAGCGAAGTCCAAAACAATTTTGGCGTCAAATTATATATTTATTTCCCATTCCTCTTCTATACAATACCTATCTAATAAAATATAAGACAAAAGTATGTAAACTTTATTTATAAATGCGATTTTAAAACTTATATTTTGCCGCGATCGAGTTAAACTTTTCGTTACGCAATATAATTTTTTGTCGGATTAAAAATATAGTAGGTATTTAATTAAAAATACATAAACTATATAATACGTATACCCATACCTATTTTTTTTCCTAAACGAATTGAACAAAGTTGAACATTAATTTTTTATCTACTTTAAGAAATTTGATTGCAACTCCGAAGATGAATTTTAAACTAGCATTTTTCTTTTTAACATGTTATCATTATGATACGATTTATCACCGATTTATCATGACGTTAAACACACTAGTTTTTATCCGTTTTTTGAAGTTAATTAATGCAATGCGTAATTAGTATTTAATTGTGTAGCCACTTGGCAATATTAAAAAGTATTTGGCCACATTGTTTTTTAAATTTAAAATTATAACATGTATTTTAGATTCTGAGTGGAGCGAGGAATGTATTGGTTATATAATTATTTTTTTTTAATTGAACACTTTTTCTACCGAAAGCTTATTTCAATTATCGAGTTAAGCACCTTTCTGAAAGGAAATTTAGAGGAATAATTTTTAGAAATTCTCATTAATATTCAAAATAATGAAGAAAACCTGGTTCATTAAATTAAAAAAAATTGAAAGATTAAAATTAAGGTTGTCCCTGGCAACAGTTTTTATTTGGTTTTGTCATTGTTTTTAAACAATCATTGTTATCAAGGAAATGTACATAAAAGTTGAAAAAGCAATACTATAGAGTATAGACCGAGCCATATTAAAATAAAATAATTCGATTTCAATACATTCTTTTAACTATTAATCTTTATATTATATTTCTTTATTCTATACTTAGCATCATTATTAACTGAACTTTGCTTAGAATTATTTTTTCGTTGGTAATCGTTTATCTGTATCCTACCTTCCCAACTTCCCTACAACAGTGACTGCACCCTTGTGCGAAGTATATGTTTTATTTTTTTTTGAAAATGCTTAAAAGTATGAAGGAGTGATGAAATACGATAGGATAAAGAATGAGTACTACGATAGTATACAAAATGATAGATTGAGTTGATTTGGGCAAGTCATGGAGAAAGAAGAATCTATACCATTTTCAAATAATAAGAACGCCTATTACACTGAAGCAAAGTTTGAAAAATCGGTGTTTGTATTTTTTGTAAGAATGTTTAAGCTTCTGAGCGTAACAAGGAATATTAGAAATATTTTGGTTTTGCAATTATAATGTGTGCTTTTTTTAAAAAAAATTTTTACGTCAGTAATTTTTTTACATGGGAATATTGCTTCATTCATAAAATAACAAGATTTTTTTATAAATAGATTTTTTCTGTTGCTTGTGAGTAAGAATGTCGGATTAAAAAATTTCCAACCGGTTTTTAAATATTGACAAATTTACAGTTTTATTGATTTCATTGTTTTAAATTTCTTTGATTTGTTTATTCTACCAGAAATTCACGTGCAGCATATTTTTTTGAAAGATATATCCGTATTTCGAATCGTTTTTCGTTATCAACTATCGTTTATCGTTGCTTACAGTTACGAATCAAATTTAACGTTATGCAATTGCCCAATTTCCCAATTACCCCGCACACTTACAACAGTGGCACACAGTCGCGGTCCAACCTAATCGAACCTAACTCGATCGATCCCGGACACCGAAGAAAAGCGCAAAACAACGGCCATCGTGTTTACGTGAGTTATTGTTAAAT
Organism: Cinara cedri; assembly: GCA_902439185.1. Classification (NCBI taxonomy): domain Eukaryota; kingdom Metazoa; phylum Arthropoda; class Insecta; order Hemiptera; family Aphididae; genus Cinara; species Cinara cedri. Next base: position 625,194 of record CABPRJ010000013.1, read on the forward strand.
TGTTAAATTGTACTTGTCCGAGAGACCCCGGCCCCCTGTCGGAGTTGGCCACCGTGGCGTAATCGGATTGGCCGCAATGCGATTTCACAGTACTACGTGGTTACCGTCAAACGCCATCAAACGGAGGATTATCCGCGCGTCATATTATATAGTCGTCGTCAGTCGACAACAACAGCATGCGGCGGACCCAGGCGATTCTAGTTCTCAGCCGTCTTATAATATTATAATAACGATAATGATAATAATAATATATACACGCAACGTCCCGAACACCGGTGTAACGGATGTTTGTAAACAAATTTTCGTCGGTCGAATAATATTGCGCCGTTTGCCCCTACAGCTATATTATATTGTATTAGTATAGAATATAGACTGCGTTGCTGATGCGCAGCTGCAGGCGGGTATATTATTATTATTGTATTTATCCGAGCGCATCATCTTCGTCGTTCTGCCACTATATAATAATAATAATAATAATACGATAATATTATTGTCAACCGTGTCTGCGACCTGATCAAACAATAGTCGTAGTGGCCCACGGCCTACGGCTACTACACTGCTAATTGGCTGGTACAACCACCTCCGCTGTGCCGTCGTCGCTGTTCGTTTGTCGTGTCGACAATCTAACCTAACCGAAACGATACGCCGCCGTGTAGCAGTAATCAACCCCGGTAGCGGTTACCTACCCTCACCACCACTGTCGAGGTATATAAATTATTACTGTGTACTACGGCTCCAATATAGGTGTATGTATTATTATAATATAGTACAGTGATAATCAACGTGAATATGTTCGCGATCCATGTGGATAAACAGTAGTTAAAGTGCGTGGGACGGAGTTACCTTTCTTATTTAAGGTAAAATTATTAGTACTCTTTAGTTTGAGTCTTCGGAGTATGCTTTGATTATTGTTACTGAAATATTTTTAGAGAAATTTTAAAAATTCGGAATAGTTTTATTAAAAATAAATTCTTTAACCGTTATCTTCTAGTTACCGATTACCAGTGACGGATTTAGAGTGGGTGCAATCACTCTTTTAGCTGTTTGACCCCAAATATAATTTTAGTTTCATTTCCATCATAAATATTGATGTTATATGCATTTTATAAATCGCCCTCTTCCGTTATTTTGTTCTGGATCAGCCGATAATAGGCAGTTATTAGGTCATACGTATAGTAGTAAAGACTGGAATTATATGCATTTGCATGTTCATACTAAGAGTATATACCAATTTAAGGGTTTGAAATGTCAGCATTTCAAATCGAATTAATTCCATAGACCGAATTTTATTTTGCACATAATTGCATATTTAGAAGGTTTGCGCATATTTTGTCGTAAGCGTATATAATATAGATATATATTTTGTACAATCTTGGTACACAGTCAAATAAAATACTAAAGTAAAAACAAAATTATTAAATGATTAACACTTGTAAATAAATCAAATTATTTCATATCTTCATTTATACAATTTTTAATTTTTGGTAAGTAATATGTAATATTATGTAGGTATATTTATACACGGTTATTAAACAATTTGGTTACTGATTTTAATGCTAAAAGTCTCATGTTCATTTAAGTTTTTTTTATTTTTAAATCAATAAATACAAGATTCTTTTGTATTTTACAATTTTTATTTACTCTAAAAATGTATTTCTTTTTATACTTGTTAGTACAATAAGATTAAAATAAAATTACAATTGAATAATTAGCATACTTTTTTTTTAAAAGTGTTATATATTGATTCACATATTGGAGCGTATTTTAAAATATTTTTAGTATGTATTGGCGCATATTTTGATCCTTTTCTTTTACATATTTACTTCGTACTTACCATATTTGTAATGCATATAATTTCGGTCTCTACGGAATAGATAATCAGAATCTATTTACTTAATTTTTATTGAACAGGCATATGCGTAGGATAATATTTGAGGGGAATAGGGTACAATTTGTTTGTGTTATGTAAACCGTAAAAGTATACAATTTTTATCAATAAATGTGTATGAGAGAAGAATATTTTGGATACCTTGTTTCCATGATGGGTTTTCTGAAAGTTTGGTTAGATTTAGTTAGTTCTCAGGAATAATCCTTGTTTACAACAATGTTATTATGAGTCAAACGGTCTCAATCATTATTATAGATTATATCAAATTATAAAAAAAACAATAAAGTAAGCTAACAGCCAATAAATATATTAAATTACTTATTATTATAGTTCAATACAATTTCATGTCTAAAAAGCATTTTTTCTTATAATTATGTATGCATTGACTCACATTTGTGCATTTTTTTAATACCATACAATTTTTTTTAGAGGGGTAATAAAAGGCTAATAACCAGGTCAATCGGGAGTATAATTAAGGCCTTCTATAAAATTCAATTAATTTTCTACGTTATTTAAAACGGGAAAAGAACGACGTGAATCATCTAAATCAGGAAATAAACCAGGTACCTAAGTAAAATGATTAACTTACAAGTTATTTGTTTTTCGGATATTATGGGGATTTTCAAAGTTTTTTTTGAAATTTTTTTCTGGCCTCATATAAAATAATACTATTTTATTCCCTACATCCAAATTTAACTACATTTAAAAACTAAAAGTTTTCATTTTTTTAAAATTGAAAAAAAAAACTTGTATCTGATTCATTCCGTGTATCTATATCTATATCTATTATATATTAGCAACCGTCTTTTCATTTACTTTTTGGGGTAACCATAGAAATATTATAACATTTTTAAGACAGTATTAGTTTTTTTCAGTTGTTTTATCAGTTTGAAACGTACAAAATAAACTGGGTAAAAATAGATGGTAATAGTATCGTATTGTTATATACGGACGATAGAAAAAAACCATTATAGTTTTCCGGAATTTCAACTTTTCGTTGTTTTTTATTTTCGATTTATTCTGTTTAGTGTGCAATTCGGGTGGCAGCCAAGAATAAAACGCGCAGTCCGTCTCGCGTGTCCGGCATTTTAAACGGACGCCGTCGTCGCCCTATGTAGTCGTTCCCCTTTTTATTGTGAAAACCGAACACGAGGCAAAATGTACTGTATTATAACGATTATTCGAAATGAAAATTCCCGAGCGGAAAGAAAACAAAAAAAAAACAAAGACAAAAAAAAAAAGGAGAAAAATCACTACAGAAAAACAGCTGCCCATTTTTTGTACATCTTGTCAGCGGGGCCCAGTGAACTATCAAATTGGATTTGCCGGAAATTATATACTGTGGTTACTGGTTAGGGTATGGTGTAGGCAAATACCTATAGAAAACAAAAAGCGAAAGTTATTTTCCAATTACGGATTGCATGCATTTTCTCGCGTGTCACTATTTACGTAGATGGCCCTTCCCCCAATTCTGCAGAAATAAAAAAAAAAAAATGGAAAACAAAATCCTAAGTTCAAATAAACAGTTTACGTCGCGTCAGTTCAACGGTTAAATTTATTATTATTCGTAAATCCGCGTGTTTTTGACGGAGATTTATTTTTATCTCGACGATTTATTTTATTTTTAAACTATAGAAATCGAGACATTTTAAATGAAACCGTCAATGAATATGCGCGAGATAATATTGAATTTTAATAGTTTGTAATTTATATTAAAAGTTTTTCCTGAGTATACGCAGTTTATGTAATATTATTTATTTCGGGCCTATATATAATATTATAATTATTTTGTCGTCTGTATTTTGCACTCGACCTCTCAACGAAACATCGAATGCCCCATAAATAGTGAAACTATAATATTTTGTTCGAAACTTTGTATCAGTACATTAACATCCGAAAATAAAGTTACGAATAATATAGGTACTAATATTTTGAATAAAAATTTAAAAAGTTGGCCGCAAGTAATTTCGTGCACTGAATATTTCAGTATCAGTATATCAGGGGGCTAATTTTATTCTATAGTACTAGCAAATTTTTTTTACCCGGCTTTGCCTGGACGGTCTTATTTTAATTTAGTTGTTTTTATTGTGTAATGTTACTTATAGCCCACAGAATAATAAAATTATAAGTAACAATAACTATACTGCAATTTATACCGGGTTTAAAAAAAAAGGGCAAAGGAGAGGATCTATTCTCCATATCCCCTTTATAAATTCATCACTGGAAAATTGTGATTCTTAAAAATACAAGGTGCAATAATTAATCAACAGCATAGTGAAACCAAAACGTTTTCCGGAATATAATAATATAGTTAAACTCAGCTAAACTCAAAGCTCATCGTTATTTGCAGTGGCAGATGTCCAGGGGGTCTGGACCACTCTCTAAATACCGACATAATTTCAATAAAATATCTTCCAAAAAAGGGACATTTATTAATACCTTTAAAATACATATGATTTTTCTGGGCCCTTCCTAGAAAAATATTGGTAATTCGCTACTGGTAATTTGAGATTTGTAATTGCAACAATAGCCAGTAGTTTATAGACAATATATAGCAATAAATGCGTAACTTTAAAAATATAGTAAACGTTTTACGTGACTTATTATTTTTGTATATTTGATTTATATTATTCGTATAACTAAATGAAATTGCTGATGAACCTCATAGGAACCTCAGAGATTCGCTCTAGTATTCTATATAATTAAATAATACACGGAAAAAACTATACACGACCGCCAATTATTATAACATTCAAGCTTATTTTGTCGAACGTTGTCCATTTTGGATTGTTAACAAAACAAGGAAAGAATACATCTACAACTGCGATGGCGTGTTTTTTCTCTTTAACGGAATAAATGTCGTAAATATAATAATAACCGGATTCCATCCATGTGAATGAAAAATTAAATTTTGTCAATTTCGAGACGGGTGTACGACGACGACGCAACCGTGTGGCATCTCAACATAAAAATATGTGTGCAGCCAGTTAGTTATTTTTTTTTTTAAAGTATTTAAGGATACAGAGTTTTTTTGATGACTAATGGTAGCATAATAATATTATATATTTTTGATCCTATATATATTATATAAGTAAGTAGATTAAGTTATTTTTCTGTGCATTGAAGGTACAGTAATATTTGATAATTGTCTTATGTTAACCATGTTCAATACTAGATTTAAGTTATTTTTAATTGTATAAATTATTGATGCCAAATAGAAAATTTTTTTTAATAGTAGAATATTTAATTCTTTGTATCTATAGATTCTGTGTGATACACATGATTATTTGTTAAAATAATTTAAATATTAATATTAGGATATTAAAACATTTTCTTACAATGAACAGAATAACAGCATTATTATTAGTACTTAATACCTAATTGATCTTCTTCTTCTCCTCTGTCGCTTTCATTCCATCTATTGGGGTCAGTCACCCTTATTCTTATCTTCCAACTGACCCGATCTTCCACCTCACATACACCGGCTGTCATCATATCATTCTTAATCGCATTTACCTAAATATTTTTCGGTATTCCTCTCCACTTCTTTCCTCCTATATTTATTTTCATTAAAATTCTTACTGCTTTATACTATTTTCAGAATAAGAAAGCATTGGGAGGCGGATTAAAATCGGAATAAAATGCGCATGCACATTTCCACTAATTAATTATTAATAACCAATCACAAAACGTCTGCCGCAGTCTGGATGCACGGCGCGGTGCGTTCTTATTCTGAAAATGGTATAGATTCTTCTCTTTTCATGACATGCCCAAATTAACTCAGTTTATAATTTTGTCTACTACTGTAGTAATCATTCCTTATCCTATCTCAGCTGATCACTTTTTCATCCTTCAAAGCATTTTCATCTTAACTACATTCATTCCTTGTTAATTTTTTTCTATTTACCGCTTAACACTCAAAAAAGGACAGACATACTTCGCCCCCGTTGGTGCAGCCGCTGTTGTAGGGAAGTTGGGAAGGTAGAATACAGAAGGGAGTTTAATATTTATCTGTAAACAACGATGAACTATTGCTAACGAAAAAAACGATTCTGAGCGGAGTTAAGTTGATAGTGATGGTAAGTGTAGAATAAAGATTTCTTTAATATATATAAAGATTAATAGTCAAAAGAATGTTTTGAAATCGAAATTTATTTTATTTTAATATAGCTCAGTCTATAGTATTGCTTTTTCAACAATGTGCGTTTCCACGACAATAATGATTGTTTAAATATGATTAAAATAATAACAATAAATAAATAAAAACGGATAACAATGACAATTTTTAATCTATCAATCTTTTTTATCTTAAACAATCAGTTTTTCCTCATTATCATGAATGTTAATGAGAATTTCAAAAAATAACTTTTTTAAAGTATCACCCAGGGAACATTTAGTTTCAAAAAAGGTGATAAACTTGATAATCGAAGTAGGCTTTCTGGTAGAAAAAGTGTTCTTAAAAAAAACAAAAAAAAAAATATAAATAAATAAACATCGGGTATTGTAAAACAAATATATTCCACGATCCGCTCAGAATCTAAAATAGATAATAGGTCTAAGAGATGAAAAATATTAAGTTATTATATTATTATAAGATAGATTTTTAGAACTTTAAAATATAGTGAAAAGAACATAGCGAAAAAATTTGTCTGAAAATAAAGAATAGACATTTTTCAATTTAATTTTTCGTTAAAAATAGTATAAACTTGACTATTGTAAAATTATTGCTTTTATCATTTTTTTTTGAGATTGAAATGTTCTTTTTAAATCAATTACAACACCATATTTTACGACGTTGATGTTTGTATGTTTCGTATTTGTAATTTTTTTTTATAATTCATGTTTTCATACAATAGGCGTACAATTATTATATTATGATTAATCGAGTAAAATATTTGAAATTTCAAGGAAATAACAAAAAGCCATCATAGGGAATAATATTGATTTAGTATACTATAATAACGGGGTATAAGAAAGTTTGTGTTAGCTTTATAAAACACAATAATTAACATAACAAAATATACGTTGTTGATTATAAAATATACACTAGCAATAGCATGGCTTTTAATTTTACTCCGTTATAATTCCTAAAACTCGACGAAATCAATTTTAAAATAATAAAAGATTCGTCTTGAGATCTGTTTGTTTTTCTTTTAAATTTTAACTCAATATACAATACATTTATATTTTTGATAAATATAAAGCATACATGTATACATTTATAAACAATAACGATCCGAAGTTTATTATCATCATCGTATAGATTTATAAAACAACCAAATAGTAGACTCTATATGTAAGTGGGATTTCTGGCAGATTGAGTGGTAGCTCATTATAATACCAAGAATACAAACTTAACTGATTAACCTATGAAATATTTGTTGATGTTTCTAACACAAATCGCGATAATATGAGATATTTAAAATAGTTTTTAGCAATCCTTGGCAGGATACCATATCATTATTATAATAATTTTACGACACAAGCAAATACTAACTAAAACTAACCAATATAGTTTTTTACTCTGTTGGTATACCATTATGATAGCCGTTATTCAAATATCTTTGTATTATTGTTCATAACACAGTCGGTTAATTTTTTGTTATCTGTAGGTAATTTTAATTATTTGTAATTATTGTCTCTATATCAACGATGAATACTATTATCATTAATATATCGATGATTGTAATGCAAACTGTGTAAAACAGAACAAAAACGATTACGATTTATATAATAATAAAATAATGGATTAATCCTGGTCTCGGTAATTTTTTTTTTTTTTTATTACAAAGACCATAATAATACTTTCATCGCAAAACCTTTGCTGCAGGGTCGTAATTAGATATTATGTATATAAAGTGAAAAACCGTATAAATCACCAGTATGGAAATAATAGCTTTAATGGGTATGTAGCACACGGACCCTATTCGCCATTCGGTTCTGTCTGGACGAATTTCGGGATTCGAATTTCCGTTATAAATGCGTATACGTATACGTACATACGTATATAATATGACGACGTATACGATAATACCCTCGTATAATGTATTTATATACGCAGCGGGAAAACAAAAACGAGAGTTGTTTCGTATTATATATACCGCGACAAAGAACGCATTTCTGTTTTATTTTATTTCTCTAGTCAGAACAAAGCGTATATTATTTATAACGAATGAAAAAAAAAAAATCAGTAATAAAAAAAACGTTGAACATTTTAAATTTCATATAGCTCAAACATCGACTGAATGTTTTGAAAATGTTACTGTGTCTACAAAATATTAATTTTATCTACATTTTAGGGTTCTATAATGAATAATGATATTTAACCGAATTTGATAAAAAAAGGTTTCTTATGAATTTTTTATAAGAGAAATATTTCTAGCAATGAAACAAAGTTCTGTAAAAATTAAAAACAATGAAATGGAAAACCTCGAAATTGCTTGTTTTTCATATTTCTTCTTTTTCCGGGTTTCCCAATTATTATGACATCACGAAAAATCAAAAAACGACTTTCTTTTTGAGTAACCAGATCTAAAATTCAACTAACGAGGTCTCTTGTTATTTTTTTATCGGTTGTTTCAATAAAAAAATAATGTTTCCAGTTCGAAAATTTGGTTACAGACAGAAAAAAAAAACGTAAGTAAAACCAATAGATACTCGTTCTACTCCTTATCTAAAACAAACAAATCTATTAAAAACAAAGAAACCCTTATTGCTCTAAACTTTCTTGTTTTCTATATGTTTTCTCACCGATTAGATAAAATTTGTTTAGAATTTGAAGAAAAGTTTGATGTTGCTGTTTTTTTGATAATACATTTTATAAATACATACATATTAATTTATATATTTTTTTTTTCTATTTTAAAATTCGATAATGTTTGGTGTAAAATACATTGAACACTATTTAAAACTTATCAGAAAGGCCATGATAATGATGTGATTAATATATTTCAAATTATAGCTGGCGGGGATACCATTATATTTTAAATCACTCGGTAACCTACGTAGTCAATGCCACCAGCCGTTCATTTTCCTTTTTTTTTTATAACTTGAAAATAAAATTAATGGACATATTTTAAATTTTGACGTGATTTGTTTGATATGGTTTATATACCGATAATACTCATCAGGGTCTAATTAATGAATAGGCTCAATAGGCTACAGCCTAGGACCACTTTCGTTTTCCATAAAAAAGCTTCACGAGCAGATAGGCCAATTGCCATGAATATCTAAAATAGTGAGCCCTCATATTATTTTAAAAACCTATCGCCTATGAACTCGCTGATTGTTTTTTGCGTAGATATACTTGTACAGTGAAAATATTTCAGAAATCGTTTCTTTTTCATATTTCAACCGATTAAATAAAATCTCACTGTTTAGTCACGGTTAAACCTTATCTAAGACCTATCGAAGCTTCCTATTTGTATAGGAAGTCCTGCCCTGTTCAGCTATATAATGTTTACAGCGATCGCAGGAAAATTCCGACGAACACTTTATGTAGAGAAAACTTAGCCAATTGTATCGTTAGCTTATCGTCTGCCTAGGATAAACACGTTGTAAACTCGCGGGTCTGAATCCGCCGGGTTCTTCGACCACGTCGAACAGAGGCAAAGTTTAGATATACGCGTGATAAAATCAGCGTTTTCTCCTATACCACCGGCGGTGGTGGTGTTGATTTGTGGTCGTCGGACACGACCCGTTACCCGACGAGAAATTAGTTACCTACGTAGCTATACCAACGGTTCGACTGGATCGCAGTACTGTTATTTATTTGTATAATTTTAATTTATAACCGCCACAATTATACAGTACCTATATCGATTACATTATTGTACGATGTGGGATAATGCAAATATATAATTGCACTAAAATTTCATTAAGTTCCGAAAAAAAATGTGCGAGTATTCGAATTTTGAGGCTGTATTATACACCTAGCTATTGGAAACTTTGAAATTAATACTATCTATATAATATACTATATAAATGAAGATACTGTATCATATTGAAAAAAAATCAATAGAATAGCCTTTAGAAATACTGCAATCATTAATATTTGGAGAAAAATTGTTAGTAGAAAAGTCGTTCACAGAAAAACAAAATCGTAATAATACTTTTTTAAGGTACATCTCCACACCAATATCCTTTCAGAAAAATTACTACACGTAAAAATCGGAGCAAGTTCTCTGGTAGAAAATTTATTATTTTTGCTAGAAAAAAAAAATATACATCTCTATAAAATCATAAGCTTTTTCGATTCACTCAGAATTTAAAAGCTGTCCTAGCCACTGTTGTAGGTGAAAAGTTAGGAAGGTAGGATACAGAAGAAAATTTAATGTATATTTGTAAGCAATAGTAAACCATTGCTAACGAAAAAACGATTCTGAGCAGAGTTCAGTTGATAGTGCGGCTTTGTAAAAAAATATATAGGTCATATTATGGTAAAATAATTAAATTGGCATTATATATTTTCATTAATAACATTTGTTTAATATTGCACCGATTTTCCCGTGTTTATTTGCAGTTTTTCATATTTACTGGAAAACTTTTGGGAAAATCGAAAAACTAATTTTAAAGTACCTCCCTAGTCAGATTTCCTTAAAAAAAAAAATGCTATCATTGTAAATCGGAGTAAAATTTGCTGATGGAAAAGTTGATCGTAGGAAAAAAAGAGGCCTAACTATTTTTCATTTCATACATTTTCCACTTTTCCTCAAATTTTTTCGGTTTTCACATTTGATGAGAAATTAGAAAACTCCTGAGAAAATCAAAAAGTGACTTCCCTTAAGTATCACCCCAAAAAAATGTCCTTTCAGAAAAGGGTCTACATCGTATACACCGAAGTAAGCTTTCTGGTAGAAAAAGTTTTCTCATTAAAAAGAAGAAAAGAAAACCATCTTTGTTAAACCAATTCATTTTTCGTTACACTCAGAATCTAAAATATTCATGTCTTATCAATTAATCGTATTGAAAAGTAGTGATGTGTAAGCTCAGATTGAACCAGCGAGCTACCGAGAAAATTTTGGTGGACCAGGCAAAATCATAATTGTTTTTATTTAAATTTATGCTAATTTAATCTATTTTGTATAAATAGGCTGTAATATTTACGATTTGAAAATAATATATTTCGTACATTTTCCCGTTTTTTCCTATTTATTATTAACTCCTAGGGAATTCAATCTTTTTTATCCTAAAGAAACAGGTTTTTTTTCATTATCACGTATGTTAATTAGAATTTCAAAAAATGACCTCTCTAAAGTACCATCCTAGTCAGATTTCCTTTCGGAAAAAGTGCTACACTTGCAAAGTGCTCGGAATATTTTGCTCCGAATTTCTTGTAAAAAAGTAAATCACAGATAAAAAAAAAAATAATAAAACAAATTGTATCATGTTAAACAATCGCTCTGCTCAGAATCTAAAAACAACACTTACAATTTCGTAACATCCCATTGCTTTAAAAATTACGAAACTCACCTCATCTTGGCCACAAACGATTGTGTGAAATAAACGTCTGATTCAATACCAACGTCTTCCTTGGCCAAATCCGAATCCCAGCCGCCCGTGTATCGTATGTATTTACACGATAATGACCGAAAATCTGGAAAACAATTATAATATAATTACTTATGATTCGTATTATATAAAAACTGATACAGGGTTGGATTTTATTTACTTTTTATATGATTTTTTTTTTACTAAACGTTTCGATATTATAAAATATATAATAATATTATATATTTATTTACAAAAGGGCTGGAAGTACTTTGATCTCTTTTTGAGAATTCTATGTAAAGGTGACGGGAGGGGGCGAGAGCGTGTAATTTATATTTTGTCATTTTAATATACACAAATTATTCCATTATTCGAATTTCTAATTAAATAATTGGCCCGGGTGAAATTAAATTTTCATTTTTAATTGCGATACCGAGAGAATAAAAAATATTTATTTTTTTTATTAGTTAACATTATAAAGGATCGGTTCTCTTAGAATGGTAATGGACATCAATCGTACGCTTGGCTTTAATCATTTAATAATATAATAATATATGTGTTCGGAAAATGCCATTTATTATAACATATAATAAATAATGTTATATGTACTTATAATTTATAACGTATTGCGAATAAACTCCATTTATTACATTCAATTATTTAATCGGACCGGTGGTATAATATTATTATTTATTCCGATTTTTTTTTTAAATTTTGTAAGCAAACCTCAGATATATATATATAATATTAATATATTATTGTCCCAAAAATATATTATTATAATTGTTTGTTTCAAATTTGAAAGACAAGAGATTGTTGAAGATTAATACTGTTCGTCTGGTATCAAATCGTTTGATTGGTTTGAATGCAGCCCTCTATTGTATTATATTTGTTCACCACAACTCAAATCTTACAATTCTTGATTGATTTTAATTCCCACTGGTCCATTCCTGGATCTTCTAAATTTTATCCTTCAATAATTATTTCCTAGAAACTATCAATGGTATAGTAAGTATTTATGTTACCTGCTATCGTAATATCCTTTCTAGTTTTTTAATTTACCAAAGTCGCCGTTTTTCCTTAATTCTTCTTAAAACTTTACAATTATCTACAAATTGGCGTGTTATTAATTTAGGAGAGAGTAAGGATGAATCCGTAAAAGCTGTGAAACACCAAAATAAAACAAAGAATGATAATATTTTAGTTATATACCTATGTATAGTAAATGTTATTAAAATAATACTTTTTGACATAATATTTAATTTGTTTAAACAACTGATATTTTGGGAATGAATATTATTTTTAATGAATTTCGGGACCGAACGTTCGTTCGCGCTGTACACGTCTTTTATTATCTGCCAGCTTACCAACAGCCTCCATAAAAAATGATAATTGAACATTTTCCAGCCTTGTAGATTTCACGATTTTTTGTTTTTGTTTTTTAACAATAATTAATATCACGTCGCTGATGTAGGTAAATATACAGTTTTGAAACGGCGAATGTTTCACTTTTTGAAAATAATTTATATATTCATATACCTATAATATTTTATATGATAGTATCACTGACAGTGAATAATATTTTGATTTCGAGTAGTGCAGAGAAAATAATTAAATTAAACTAGGTAGGAACAATATACTGGCTTAATACGTGATTCAAGATGTTTTAATCAGACTTGGGTAAAATACTTTTTAAAAGTAATCACAGTGAAAATTCGATTTTTTTGAATAGTGTTGAAAAGTAACTTTTTTTTAGTATATTGAAACTGCGAAAAGTATTTAAAAAATTGGATCGAAATTGTGGAAAGCAAAAAGTGAAAAAGTGTTTTCTGAGAAAATATAGTAAATCATTAAACACTCTAAATCTAAAATAGGACTGAGAAAAAGTATTTTTTGTTTTTAAAACTTCTAAAAAATATTTAGAAAACCTTTTAGTCATAGTAAAATAATCTAAATTATTCGCATCGTATTAACAGATGTGAATTTTTTTCGGGCAGCGGAGGTACAATTTGTTAATACATTTTTTCTGGATTCCCGTCAATTTGTTTAAAAAACTAAACAAATCGAGCGAAAAAAGAGAATACATTGATTTTATTTATGTTTATGTCTTTAAAATTCTTAAGAATTCCTTAAAATTCCTTACAAGGTTGGTAACCTTAGTCACAAGGGAAGATCAAAACTGACACTGTGATAACCTTACCAGTTTATCAAACTTCATTCTGAATCGTTTTTTGATTGAAATAATTAAACCTTAATTTTACTATATTTAGTATTTTATACTATTCATTTAATTACCCTGATATCATCTAAATTGTTCAGTTTTTACCTATATAAGAATACTGTTAATACCACTGTTTAATATTCCTAGGTATCCCCAAAGAACATTAAACATTATTTTGTATAACATACATATATTTAACGGACTAGCCTTTTCGTAACGAATTTTTTGTAATAATTCTATTCCTTTTCTTAAATAATTTTCCTACGCAATTACTGTTCAACAGCAAAACTGACGAAATTTTATGTAATACAATTGATATTTAATGAAAGACAATTAAACACAGTATATAATTATATTGTACTGACCTAAAGTGGTTTTTATCTTCTTTTTCTTTTCTTTTTGTTATCCCCGAAATAAAATTATTATGGTTCGGTCCAAAAATGTGAAATATAATATACACCGCGCACCTACATACAGTATCCAATCTCTACGCGTTAATACACACTGAAGCCGTTTATCGACAAACTTATCAGACCGGTATAGGTAAAGCATATGTGTTGTTATTTTTTTTCTCTCTCTTCGAGGAAACCAATTTAATAACGCGCGCGATATTTATCGTCCGTCATAAATTACTAATATAAGTACGTATATGTACGCCGAACGGATAATACCGTTAAATCAATGCCGCTAAAATAATGTAATAATATTAGGTATATGTGTTTCACCAGATAAAATATTATATTACGTATGTTATACCGATGACAATTTTCTACAAAAAGTTAAAAATTATGAAAATGTGTTAATTTTTCAAACTAAATGGCTGTCTCTTGTAAGTAGGTACATTACGTTTTATCTTTACATTATGTTCTGAGTATACCAAAGAAAGTATTATAGTTTTACTGCAAGATGTATTTTTTTTCTCCAGAAAAACGGTTTTTACGTTACTAAAAATGCTATAAATTCTTCACACTGTAATGATTTAAAAATACTTGATAATCATATTTTTTTTGGGGAAATATAATTGAGTTTCCTATTCGTTTTTTTATTAAATTTAAATAACTGAAAATAAATTTCGATTGTCGATTTTGTTTTTGTTGAAGGGTTATTTTTACTATACAAGAAAAAAAAATAAACTAATTCAATGCCGTCCGGAATTGTTTTTCGATCACATTTATTTATTGTTGTTTTAAGTATATAAATTAAATTAATATTTAAATACTATATACTATATAATTTTTAAACTTTCCACCTCCTTCAATTTACATTGACTACTCATGGTGGTGAGTACATCCGGCTTTTTAAAATATAAAAGTCAGTTAAAGACTGCATTTAATTAATTTTAATGTGATAGACTTTTGTTTATAAAATATTTTCACTTTATACTTTTATACGAGTATTTAAATATTATAATGTTTCAGCATTAATTGATAAAAGTATTAGGCCTTTAATTGTTTTATAAAATTAAAAAAATTAAACTCACGATATATATATATATATTTTATTATAGGTACTTTAATATATTTGAGTTATTCAGGATATATTCTCGTTTCGTTTTAGAGTCCAGCCCTTAATTTTAGCCGTTAGATGATTAGATACTTAAGCTCGATAATAGAAATAAACACGAGATGACAAGACATAATATTAGTGAATAATTTTAAAAAATGAAAAAAAAGCAACAATTTTAAAATTTGTGATGCGGTTGTTAGTAATATACTATAACCATTGCAATATACATTTTAACCCCTGGGCTTCCATACGAGAATACTCATTGAGGCCTAGTATTCTTTTTTTGAGAAGTAAACGAATAGTAATAATAATAACAATAATACTAATATTAAAGAATTAAATACCAATTTTTAAATTTCGATACTTTCAAATTGCAATTTAATTTTTTAGAAAATTTTAGTGAAAAAAAGTAACGTTCAAGCTTACATCCCTTCGTATGTTTCGTTTGTTAATTTACAAAAAAAAAACAAGTGTATGAAAACAAAGCTATGGATTAAATCCCGCGTATATACCTCTCACTTCGCTTCTATTCTTGGTCCGTGGATCGTATATATATATATATATATAAATAAGTCAGACAATAAAAAGACATCATATACGTATACAATATAAATATATATATAAAAGAATAAAAGTATTTTTCTCGTCCAATCCCATAGAATTATTCCCGATGGCACCATTTTTTTCTTGCGTTCTCGGTACTACACCTAATCTTTTTCCTCTATCCGTAAGATTTCGGAATCCCGGCCGGAAACAGATTGCATGTCCCTCCGGAATGCCGAGGAATTTATCGACACTTGCAACTTCAAAGATGTAAAAAATATTTCAACTCTGTTCAAAAATAAACATTACAAGTAGTGGGTTTTTATTATTGTTTTCGAAAAATGTGTGTTTACAATAAAATATTAATATTGGCCGATTTATTATCGACTTCTCGCGAGAAATCGTTTTTTTTTTTTTCATCAAATTTTCCCAAAATAG
Organism: Cinara cedri; assembly: GCA_902439185.1. Classification (NCBI taxonomy): domain Eukaryota; kingdom Metazoa; phylum Arthropoda; class Insecta; order Hemiptera; family Aphididae; genus Cinara; species Cinara cedri. The sequence continues at coordinate 641,279 of CABPRJ010000013.1, forward strand.
AGACAACTTTTGTTATGTATCGTATCTGCTATATATATTATTTTATTAATATTTTTCCCGTTTCACACTTTTTGTGGCTCCCTCTGGACCAATTGAATTCGAATTTAGGAACTAGTTATTTGTATTATAGACGGAATTTGAAGTGATACAAGTTTAGCTGAATATTAATATAATATGAATTACATCATTGTTATTGTGGGAAAATATTGTTTTTATTAGCTTTGAATATTCTTACAAGCTCCCCTCCAAATTAAGCTAGGTGAATAAAATTTTGTGTTCGTATCGAGAACGATGCATCTTTGGTGATTTCAACTTTCAATACCCGCCATAGAATTTTTTTTTCTGAGAGTAGTGAAATATTTAACATAAGCATTATTATTTCAGTGTTCCGGTTATTTATTATTTTATAAAAAAAATCTTACAGTGTATCTGGTATCAATAATTTTCGGTCATATATACGTGGCTAAAAACATTTTTCAGAAACATAAAGCGAAAAATTAATCTCGGAAATTTCATAAATAATTAAAAAAAAAAATCAACGTATGTTGAAAATTATAACATTAATAGAAAATATTATAATCAGTATTAACAAGTGGGTATTTGGTGAAAATTTCAAATTATTTTTGGATACTGGATTATATAAAAAAAATTAACTAAACGAAATTGATTTTGATAAAAAAAAAAACTTCTATATAAATAGTTATGAAAGCTTCTATATAAATCATGTTCAACGAAAAAAAAGTACCCGAAAAATGATCACAGTGTATAATATAGTTGACCGGCCAAAAACAATCGTGACACGCGTTCTTTTCACGCTCGTAGCAAGCAGCATTCGAAATGACTCTCTCTGGTGGCTTGGAACAAATCCCGAGCATGGAAAATAAAACTGTTGTATACCTACCTATATATATATATAATAAACAATTGGGAATATAATAATAATAAAAAATATATACATATGTATACTTATATATACGATGTGTGTGACCGCCAATGAAACGAAATTCGCTAGGGGGAAAAGTCGTATATGTAATATTTATATATATATATATATATATAGGTATTGGTCGGAAGTTTGTTTGTTTTCAATCGGTTCGTGAAAACAACAGGGGTAAAATCGGATAATCTTGATTTTTTTTTTGACATATAGTGTGTTTTTTTTCCTATCCATATAATCGACATGTTTGCTAAATGCGAACTACAGCATAGTGCTTTCACGATGGTATACAGCGTGTTCCCCGAAGATCTAGCAGCTCTAAAATGCTGCATGTCTATTATTTTTGTCACTACCTAATTTTGATTTTCAATTAGCAACTCATATTAAAATATAAATAGACGGAATGTTAGTTTAAATATATTTTCGTCAACCGTGAACGAGAAATTCCACCAAAATGTATACCATTGCCTATAATATGGCCATCACCATACATACAATCGTATATACACAGTGATAATATGTTCAATATTATAATTTTTAAAATCTGGAGAATATGAAAAAGGTGGTTTTTTTGGTATATAATATGTAATTTTTTGTATACAAATAATATATGGATGTGGCATCTTTAGATCTAAATTCTGCGGTAACTTGTTTAGTCCAGTTTGCCTCTGGGACACCCTGTACACGGTCACAGTTCCGCTATAACAGGCACCATCGGTTTGTTTTCAATTTCGCGTTTATTAATATTTGATATTTGTTTTCCATTCTAAATATTATTATATTATATCATCGTTGTGTTTGCTTCTCTTATAAAAACAAAAACGGTAATCCGTGCAAAGAATATATACGATTATAAGAACGCGACGATAGATGGGTACAATTATCAAAGAAAAAAGTGACAAAAAAAGTAAATGTGGAATTTCTAAATCATATACTCGTTTATGTGAGAACAAAAATTCGATGTTAACGAAAAACATTTCTGAGTGAATTATGGATACTCTTATTTTTGATAAATTTCAATTACAAATTATTATTAATTTGTAACTCCAAATAAGCTATATTACAATATAATAATATAGCAGGTATATTTTGTAATCAAACATTACAAATTAAAAATATATAAGTATATAAATTACTTTTTTGGTTCGTAATTATTAATCTTTATTATTATTTGTGATTATTTTCCAAAAACGGACCTTCACCTTTTTTAAATATTTGATCAGTTAGTTACGATTTGTAAATAAATAAATAATAAACTTAATAAATAATCATTGATTGGTGATAACAATTTTGATAAACACCTATATAATATTATTAATATTTTTTTACTTTTTTCCCTTTGAGTATCTTTCTAGCTTTATCCTTACCGTATGTCTACCACCCGTCTTTGGGCCACGAAAATATCTTAAGTGACAAAAGTCGAAAAACAGGTAATATAACATTTACCCTAAGTACTACTATTTCATTAGTTATATTTGTACAATATGCTTTTCGTCGGTTCGTCTGTAAATACCTACAATGGTAATAATAATATAACATGCAGGTGGTATCTTATTACTTTAAGTGTTTGACGATTAAAACTTAAAAGATAAACGACTCACGAAAAGTCGAGCTGGTGAATATCTCACAAAATTAATGTCTATGAAATAATAAGACGTCTGTCCAGACGTCGGAAATATGACTCGAAATTATAACTATAGTTTAAAATTTAAGATATAAATTCTAGTTCAATTTTTATTGTATGGAATTATGGACTTGAATTGAAAACGAATGATTGAGCTAAATGATTAAATAAAAGCTTGATACTCACTACAAGTAGGACACTGTTGCAGACGCGTATAATAGTTAGAAAGGTTTAGGTTATAAGGAGTAATTTAACTTATATGATACTGTATACACGATAAATCATTGTAAACAAAAAAACCGAAAAAATTGTGGAGTAGTCTTAGTGCCGTGTTTTCCCTTGTTGCTGAAGTAACCCAGAAATCAACAATACAAAAGACCTGAATGGGATGAATTATGGCTGAATGATTTCAATAAATGGTAATAATTTATTTTACTTTTTGGTTAACAGTTTTTGTATTTTGACCATTATAGTTTAACAAGTTAAATGCATTTATTGCAGCCTACGTTTATCTTTTAACTACAGGATTTTTTATGAGAACAATGTTTAATAATTATTTATTGACAAAATCGCTTTGATTTGTATGCATAATATCGTGATTTTAATTTTTAAAATTCTATTACTTTGAAACTATGATTATTATTATAACTGTTGTCTGAGTTATATTAGACACTAGCAATATTATAATACCATTTGTGTTGTATTTTATTTTCGCAATAGACGAATTTACATCTCGAGTGGTTAATAAAAAATTTCAAGAGATATTTGAGTAGCTACTTAGAATATGTGAAGGGCAATTTTTCGTAGTAAAAGTATAGATATCTAACGTGTCTACGTTAATTTTCGTAACCAAATAGATGCTGAATATTATCTTAATATATTTATTTTAGTGAGGAACTTAATATTTACCAAAATTTGATTGATCTAGACGTTCAGGTATCGGTTGATATAGTTTTAATTGAAAACGTATTAAATAGGTATTCTTAGTGTGATATAATTTTTTGTTCTTGTTAGTATAAATTATCAGATGTTCATGCCTTACTTTAGAAGACTTGAATTTTACGCTCGATTGTATTTTATTCGAGCAATTTGTCTACATTCTCTACGGGTTTTCTAATAAATATTAAAAAATTGACGATAATATTATTGTTGATAAATCAGATCAATTTCTGGGTCGCATTGGTAATGAGGGGTAAATTACGACTATCATAGTATGATCCAACCAATTTACCAACTACGCTCAGAATCGTTTTGATTTTTTATTGAAACGATTTCAGTATAATATAATATAATCTGATTTAATAAACTATATGTTCTTTTTGCCTAAAAAAGTGGCTTACAAATCGGCCCTTCAAGTATATTTTTAATTCACGAATGGCTCGCGATGAATACAATAATAAAAATATTATCATTTATGATAACGTAAATTGTAGATAAGCTGCATCGTTTAGTACATGATATTTTAAACTGGGTCGTAAACTCCCTTATTATATAATATTGTGCTGACCATAATATTACAGTAATTTCACACTCAGTCTTGCGTAATATAATATAATACGTACCGTCACGAATTAAGACAAATGAGTGTTAATATGAGTATAATTTTCTGAGGCGACAAGTTATGTATATACATATATTACATATATATATATATAAATATATACGGAATAAGTTCATTATATAAGAGAAAAGTTATTATTATGGTGATAAAACCGTAAATAGAAGTGTTATACGACGAGGATTTATATAATGTCGTTCATTCAAAACATTTAGTCGTGAGTCCGATTACAATTTAGTTATTTTCATATACAATATTACAATTTATAGATTCAGAGAGATTATGAACGATCTGATTTTTCTGTTTGTAAACAAATTTTATATTTAATCTTGTTTCAATAATAAATATCAAGGGTTATTTCTGATAAAAAAAACTTGTCTAGTTGTTGCTGTGAAGAGTTATTTTTTTCCTTGTAGCTTTCTTAATGATTGGGAGAAGCTAGGATAATGGAAATATTTACAACATGTAATTTTCGATATTGTTTTAGATTCGGAGTGAGGAATCTATATTGGTTTTACTATGATATGTTTTCTATTTTTGTATTTTTTGTGTCTGTGAGCAACTTTTTATTCAAAATCTTGCTCCAATGTATCAAGTTTAGCACTTTTTCAGAAAGGAATTTTTATCTAGTTGGAGCATTGAAGGGATCATTTTTTGATTTTCCAAGGGGTTTTCATAATAATTGAGAAACACCGGTAAATATTTATGGCGCGTCGCGCATCGTGGTGTTACCGATTTAATTATTTTCATTTTTACGAACTGTTTTCCATCAAAAAAATAAATATACATTTTTGATATAAAAAAATATAAAAATAAACACTAAAAATTGTATTTTACTTGTATTTAATTTTAATAGTAATTATTTGTATTTATTATTTGTTAATATTACATGTTAATTTAAAATATAAGCGTTACAGTATAATACAATCGTTTTTTTAATTTGTTCAAATTGTATGATATTAGCTTTATATTTCGTTAATTTAAATTGTTTTTAAAAAAGTTCGATAATGTACTGAAATATGCGTTTAAATGTTTAAAATCCTAAAATATGCATTTAAAATATAAAACTATTAATTATGCAAAACTATGTAAAATAAAATTAGTATTATTTGTTTCAGTAGAACATGAATTAAATTTGTACCCACATCAACATTGAATTGAATAATCAGAAAAAAAAATGCGATTTCATAAACATCCAAACCTTAGTTATAATACATGTAATTATTAAGGATGGTATTTTTATGCACTTTGAATTTTGTTTTAAAGTTCACTTTACGATGCTTGTATTGCCAAAATTTGGTTTCATATACTTTTTAATGAAAATAAGAAAGTTTATTTGGCATTTGTTGTGTTAAAATTATTTTTTAGATTTTTTAAAGCATCTTAGGGTTTTGAAGGACATTTATAGAGTTTTTAATCCGAAATTTGAATTCAAAATTTGATTTTAAGATTTTAACTCGGTAATATGATTTTTATATATATATATAACGAACTATTCAAACTATTTAATAAGTACTTATATTATGTAATACGATTCAATATAATATACCGGATAATAGATACGTCAAACCTTAAATAATGAGTGTTAAACAGATAATTTCTAAAACAATACAAATATTGTATTTTTAAAATCACTAGATTTTTTGTTTAATAATTTGAGAGTATCAAAATCGATTATATCGTCCAATACAAGTTTTGTTATCGTAAAGTGAATTTATAATATAATTTATTTCAAAGTTATCAATAATCATCATAATTTTAGTGCATTATTTAGAATTTTTAGGACATAAAAGTACTTAAGTACTTTAGGTTAAATAGGGTATTGTATTCCCAGATCTAGAAATAAGATAGAAACACTATATGATTAATTTAAATTATTTTTCATTATATAATCTATGGTATATACAAATAATTCACCAGCTGAACGGGTTAATGATATTTGCACTCTTAGAATACAATGTCTGCCAAATGTTACTCATTCGATTTACTTATAGAATTGGTTATCTATAGTAGTTTTATATCTGTGTTTGTAACTTACAAAATAATGATACGTGGGTGAATGGGTATTTAATATTATAGTTCACTATTCAGTTTATAACATAAACGAACAGATTTATGCATATAATTTCAATTAAAAAATCACATGAATCTTGAAAGATGATCACTGAACATATTTTTAATTTCCAGTTTTTCAAATCATTGTAACTTCTTGCACCGTGCAGTAGTATTTAAACAAAATAGTTAACCCACATATACTGTGCAGTTTTCTGTCAGCAGAAATCGTAAATGTCCTTTACCGAATTCATTTCTACGGAGATTTTCCAACAAAAGAAGAAAAAAAAAGAATATGAACGAAAAAAGAAAACAAAACGTCAACAAATATCATATTGATGGGTTCATTCGGTCGAAAAACGTGTAGAAAAATACATACGAGTATAATAAAAGTAGGTATATATTTCATCGATAAAACAAATTCACATTTGTCTTGGTTATATAGAATAAAAAATACCTCAATATCACGACTGAGCGTATTTTTTTTTCTAAGACTGCCCGAATAGAAACAAAACATCAAAATTCAAAAGTATACAATCTTTCCAAAGGTATATAAAGAAAAAATATATTTCAATATGTATTATTACATATATTATAAAGGCACTTTATGATTTGTTTTTGCTTATATAGGTGTATTCAAAAAAATATTATTATTATGCAGGTATAGTTTCATTTCCAAAAGTATATAAGACTGGTGTAAAAGGAAAACTACACAATGACACAACTTAAAATAATATTATATTTTTCAAACTATTTACGAAGTCCGATAAACGTTTTAATTTGATACATAATATTTTTATTTTTATTGTCCATAAAGTCAATTTGAAATTATGGAATATTAAAAAGAATGTTACGAAGTAGATATGTAATATTCCTCGCATCTGTACACAGTATATTTTTTCATGACAATTTATTTTATTCTAAATAGAATTATCACCAATCGAACCATATCGTTTAAAATATAAATTCAAAATTTAAATTTAAATCGAACAAAATTAATTAATTTTAAATTCTATGCTTAAAATGTCCTTTAAATTAAAATTTTCTATATTTCGTGCATTGGGGAAATCGTTAGTGATTCTTCTAGAAGTTTTATTGATAATTAAGGAAACCCACGGAAAAATGGGAAAATCTACGTAAAAACGAGTTCCGTTTTTTTTGTAATTACCGTCGAGATCTTAGAAACTTTTTTCATAGATTATTTGCATTACCAGTGGTACAATTTTCAAAACATTCTGTCAAATTTTGAGCTATTAATAGGTATTTAGGCATTTGCTATTTTTGAGTTTTTTTTTTTATATTTTTTTATACTATTTGGTTTTATGTGAACAAAATTATTTTTACTCAACAAAGAAACTTGTATTTAATTGTATCGTATTTGAAGGGTCCATACACGCATCTGCTTCATTAATTATAGGTCTTATTATGTTAATATGTTTTATATAAAGATCAGTTAATTGTGTTTGAACAGTGTGTTTGCCCGTATCTGCAACAAGAAAAGCTTGCTTTGCTCTTTTCAGTTATATATTATACAAAATATATATTATAATTTTAAGAACGGATTAACCGGATGCCGGTGGTAAATAACGGAATATTAACTAAAAACGGGATTTCAGCGTAATAATATTTAAGCGATATCATATTATTATACCGAACGAACTGATAAGATATTATTATAATATATACTACCCTAATAAAGTCTCGTCGTATGCCTTTTACTGCTTAGGTAATAATATACGTATAGTATTCTTATAGTATAAAACGCCGAGGATTTAATTAAAGTCACAGATTATTGCGCGTAATATTATAATAATATTATTAATAATTTACGAGACGCGTATTCGCCGTATTCAATCGTGACATAAAAACCTTACTTATACTTATGTCTTCACCGTGCGAGTTGAACCGTGGTTATTAAAATTCATTACAATATAATAACAATAATAAAAAAATCCTCGTACCTATAATTAAATTCGATTAAACATCGTTTTCTATAATAATTAAATTAAATTAATTAAACGACATTGATATAGAAACACGTTAATCAAGTCGTTTGTTCGGAATATTTGAATCGATAAATCCTAAATGTACGATGATTCCGGTAATTTAAAATTAAATTCTCCCTAATTTATCAAAAAAAAAAACAACTCCTTATTTATTAAAAACTGTGCGCTCCTCGCGGTTTCTTCAATCTTTACAAAAATTGAGAAATACTGTAAAATTGTAAACGATATTTAAAATATACATAGGTAATACGTATTATATAATGATAATAAAAAAAGCGGGATGAAAGAGGGAAAGTGGATAGGTAGAGACGGGTGGTTTGAGAAGAGGATGAATGTCATCCTTGTCGTAAGGTGGGAAGGAATTCTCAGTCGTAAAGGTCAAACGAAAAAGAAGAAGGCAGAACAAATGTGGGAAATAAAAGTTGATATTATAATTTTTTTTTTTTGAAATATATATATATTTACATATAATATATTTTTAAGGGTTGAAAATATGTTTCAAAAGTTTATCATGTGACCGACAGGAATGCAATATTTTAGTCCGGTTCATAAAAATCGAATAATATTGTGTCCATTTTGCGGTACAAAAAAAGAAGACTATCAACCAGAAATATACCACAAACAGGTACATGATATTATATTATTGTACCTATAAAACTCGTACTATATATTGCGGTTAAATATCTACTGTTGAATTTTATTACAATAAAATATGGCTGAAAATACGTTGAGTTAAAATATATTTTTCTTTCAAGCACTTTAACAATAGTTCAAAATAAATTTAGCATGCATTTTTTTTTTAAGTTACATTTTTTTCTCCTTACTAAATCTGATTTAATATTCCAATTAAACAAACTATACCTATTTAATAAAAATATAATAATACATTTATAGCTAGTTATAGTCTATAGCTAATAGTCGAATAAATAAATAAATAAGACCGATGTAAAAAATATAACAATGAAGATTCGATACTGTTGATGGATGTGCTACTATTGTAGATTGGAAAATAAGGAAGGTTATTTGATTTATATCTGCACCCAGCGATAAATCATTTCTAACTAAATTTTATCTAATTTGAAGAAATCTTTCTCTGAACCTCAAGGGAGAAGTATTTTTTTTAATATAGAATGTTGTCTAATTAGTGCATAGAGGTCATTTCTGCGATTTTTATTGTACTTTTATAAGTAATTATAAACAATTTTAAAATTAGAGCTACTTACGATACGAAGGTTTTCAATAATTTAATGCAATTCTTATTTTTGTACTTTGACTGTAAATATTTGTAGATGCCTGAACGTTCTACAGCTTACAAAGTATTAGCCCTTTTTAGATGTGGAATAATTCTTAAAACATTCTGTCTATATTTGAGCAGAAATGCTTGAAAATATAACATGAGATGTATTAAAAGTTGTTCTTATAGTCCGGTGTAATTTATTAGCTCACTTTTCTAAGTATTTAGAGTTCAAATCTTGATGGAAATTGTAAAAACCACGATATTTCAAAATATTTTTTTTCTATTAGAAAAAGAAAAAATTCCTACGACATACTGAGCTTCGATTTTTGACTTTGTATCCGAAATCGACAAATAAAAACAAAACAAATATTATGAAAATTGGTTAAATTCCAACTTTAATCATAATATTATATTGTTTATAAATGTAATTTTTAAAATACAATTCCAATGCCCCATGTAAAAAATATGTATTTTTCTGATGAAAAAGATGATCGAAATCGGTTTATTTTTAAAAGTATTTTTTGTCAAACATTTTGTTTGGCTAAAAAAAAAAACAGATTGCATTTGTTCTTTCAATTTGTTTTTATTTTTAGTGAATCGTTAACTATCTAAATGATATATTATTTGTATACTCGGGGCTATCGTTTCACCGCGGGACAGTCTTAATTTAGTATATTACTTAAGTAACAGTAATACTCTTTGACAGATGTATTTTGAATACTTTAAAAATAATTTTTTATTGTATTATTATTCCAGAATATTAAATACTTTTGTCCATGTTACTGTTATATCATAATTTTTTGGCATCATATGGTTTTAAATTTTAACTGTTTCTAAAATAATATATTTATAATAAATTTAAGAATTTATAATATGGTTTATATAAAACGTACTGTCATAATAACTCACTATTATAATGTAATCTATCTAGCTTAATTAAACCTAATAAACTCATTTACTGATATAATCAAATTATTTGTTATCATTTGAATCATTTGAAATTCCGCTTGAATATAAATTCAAATATTAAACATCCGTAAATAATTTAAAGTGTTTATTTGTAATTTATGGAATGCAGAAATCGGTTTTTAACAAATATTTGTATTTAGATATTCAAATACATTTAAAAGAAAATATTCGAGCACAATTTACACATGTACCGTAAAAACGTAATTCCGCGAATATTTTTGAAAAGTATTTTTAACAAGACTGTCGCAGACAATTAAATTATTATCGCAATATCGATTTTGACGTTTAGGTAAGTGCATTTTTTTTCTTTTCGATGATTATTAACTTTTTGTTCACATACACTGCTGCAGTAATCCGTCTATTCGATACGCTCGGTTTATTAGTAAGGCTTTTCACGCGGGTTTTGGTGTTCATCGCTATTTTTATCAGTTGCGGTATAGATAGTCATTGCAAACGTCTTTCCGGCGCCCAATGACGCGGTGTGCAATATAATTAATATATAATTTTTTTTTTCCATAATATTAATAATACGACGGTAGTATTTCCATTAATTGTGTACGCGATCACGCGCGAATCGGAAAACCCGCCGTGGACGGAAACGGAAACGGGATTATTTCGTAATATGAAAACGGCAGCGTGCGTGTTGGTGTGCGCGCGCGTGTGATGGATGAGAGAAATAAAAGACGAGACTCAAAGACCGGCGCACACGCGCTCGCGTCTGACGGATTTGTCTGCGGCGGCGGCGGCGGCGGTGTAATGGCAGCGACCGACCGATATGACCGACCCGCAAGATTAGCGGGTCTGGTTTTCCGTTTATAAGTCCGTTTTTAACGAGGCGACACCCGGCAGAGAGACGGGACTGTTCGCAGTGGATTTCTTCGTATATATAACATAATATATATAGATCTAGTGCGAAGCTGCTTTTCATTAAAACCTCGGTGCGAAAACGAAAGCTTCCGCGGGACCGACTCCTATATACGAGGGATTAGGGCTTTCACATAATAATGATAATAATAATAAACAAGGGGGCGACATACGAAAAATTACACCGCTCCGTCGGCCGAAAATATTAAATTTATCAACGCCGCCGTCGCGGCAGCCGGGAAAATATGGCCGGAGAGAGACGCGATTATTATTGTCGTTTTGTTTCGATGCCATCGTCGAGCACCGCGCCGTTACAGTACCAGATTTAATGCTAGAGAAAAACCCGAAACGCGATCGGTACGCGATTTGTTCTTTAACACCCCTCTCCCTCTCAACCTCCGAAAAACCTCACTTTGGTTTTTTCGTTATAAAATCTGAATATATAAATATTACTGTAAAAGTGTAAAATACCACGGTTTAAGATAATACCTACTGGTTAGGGGATAATCGTCCGAAAATTACAAGAAAATTAATGATAAGAATAAATGATAGCCACCCGAAAGCGTAGTTTTAATACCTGTATTAAAATGTATAATATTTGAATACTAAATACTAGGTACACCTACTATATAATAAGATAGAGAACCAAATTTACTAAAATTTACTAATACTATATGTCTGTCTAGTAAAATTATTTTGTCTAGGGCCGAAGCCAGAGAATGGTAAATATCAAACGAAAATAAATTGATTTTTTGTTACTGAATTCTTATAATTTTCGGAAGGGTGCTTATTACATCGGTAAATGACAAGCAAAAATACATGATTTGTTGACCGTCATGTACCAAATAGTCATACCAACCCGAGAAACTAATGATAAACGCTTCCACTTATCATATTTTGAATCAAAATTAAGTATTATTATTTTTTTTAATCGATGATATTATCTATCAATTATTATAATTAAAATACAATGATAGACGACATTAGTTATAGAACATATTATATTTGTTTATAATTTTGTCACTTTGATGACCAAATTGAGTTGACGGTTACTCGTCAGAACATTTTCAAAGTATGATTTTTGTGATTAAATAGACACCCAGTCTAGACTAGTTGGACTTATAGTAGAAAAATAATTCACACACCGGGTGTCTTAAATTTAATTTCTGCAAATTCTTGCAAAGAAATGAAAGACACTGGCTGTTAATTGGTTGAAAATATTTTCAGCCGTGATAAAGTTTTGGAGTTTGTTAACTGACTTTTGGATGATAATAAAAAATATTTCAAATACTGATAGAACTGATAATGGAACAAAATATTCATTAAAATTAAGGACTATAACTGCTTAACCTAGTGGCATATTAAAAAAATGATTTGTTACTCAGTTGCGGACTTAAAGGGGGCATTAAGGGCACTTGATCATCTAGTGAATATAATAATATAAGAAAAGTATTATAATATAATAACAATTTTTGATAATTTTACAAATATTTTCAATTTGTAATATTGTGTCATTAGTCATTACTTATATGTATGAACTTTGCATAGTAATAAAAGTTATTTATTTTAGATTCTGAATGGAGCAAAGATGTTTGTAGACTTACAAAAATGTTTATTTATTTTTTATTTTTTTATCTGTGGATAGCTTTTTTACCAAAGATCTTACTTCGATTTTAAAGTGCAGCACCTTTTCTGAAAGAAAATCAGTGTAGGGAGGTCCTTTAAGGAGATAATTTTTTGATTTTCTCAGGAGTTTTCTCAACAAATGGAAAAAATTGGGAAAAAAAGGGAGAAAACTGAGGAAAACGGGAAAATGTACGAAATGTAGGTATTAGTTGAAAAATATGTCGGCCTTTTTTTTTTTATGAACAACTTTTCTACCAGTAATTTGGTTCCAATTTATAAAGATAGCACTTTTTGTGAAAGTAAATTTGACTGGGAAGGTACTTTAAGAAGATAATTTTTCGATTTTCTAAGAGTATTCTAGCAAATATGAAAAACCGAAAAAAAATACACAAACAAAATCATTACAATATTAAACAAATAATATTAAAGAAAATATATAATGCCTATTTAATTATTTTACCATAATATGACATATATATTGTTGACAAAGTATCACTATTAACCGAACTCCGCTTAGAATTGATTTTTCGTTTGCAATGATTTATTGTTGTTTACAGATCTACATTAAATTTCCTTATGTATCCTACCTTTTCAACTTTCCATCTACGACAATGGTATTTTTTTTTATTCAAACGGTTGACATTAAAATATGTATCGGAATGAAATTTATTTTGTACTCAAAATTTAAGACTAATTGAACATAATATATCCTACTAATTATATTGTAAAGCTTCGGTCCTCAAATATTGCTTGTGCCGTGCCCCCAAAAATCTAAACCCAACACTGCTGTTACCATATTAATTATTTGTCTCCATTCAATGAGAATAAAAAGAGAGTGATTTCACATTTAACCTAATGAAATTTTAGCATAAAATTAATTTATTAGAAGAAACTATAAACTATTGTCTGTATTTATCATTGAATAGAGTTGGAACTGCACGCTACGATCCCCAATCTGCTTTTATATCATTTTTAAATTATTAAAAAAAAAAAGCGCTATAGAGAACCGAAGCTCATTATTTATAAAAATCATGACACCAGTAAGGTTTTTAGAACAAATAACGATTTAAGCTCATACTAGCTATCTGTTTTCATTTATATTTAAATATATTATTTAAGAACCGAATTTATTATTGTTATATTATTGTCTGTAGTATCTATTAGAAAATTTTAAATCAAAAAACTGTGGGAGGAGGGAGTTGTTAAAGGCCCATTTTATCGGTCCAGTATATCTGTTGTTTCCCTTATTCCTTTCAATAAATTTAATAATGAAATATTTAATTTGATCTAAATAGCGTACAACATGCAATACCTGTGTACTATACAATAGTCCAATTTAATGCTTCACGAATCGAATGCAAATTAAATCCATTGGCATTGAATATCTACGGTTAAACCTCCATGAAAAGCGAATACAAACGAAATAATAATATTATATACAAACACAAATTAGAACCAATAATTTTGTATAGTCACCGAATACCGTTGCAGCAACTAACTGTGCCATGTAGTATTAATCCACAATATTCGCATTTTCTCAAAAGCAGATTTAGGCCAATCAACAATTCATAAAATAATTATTATTCTATTAAAATGTCTCTCGTCTTTATATTGTACAGGAAACTTTACTTATACTGTAGAACATAATAATATTATTATATTATTATTTGGATAAAATTCGGTCTTTCAAAGAGCGACTCGTTCCGTTAATGATTATTCGACTTTTCAAATTTTTAATTTATTTCATTTAATTTTCACAAAATATAATAAGTTTAATTTTGATTGAATAATAAAACGAGTTTCGCACAGTATACGCCTATATTATTTAAAGGAATCGCTAAAAAGCGCATAGTATAATATTATATAATATCCCGAGACACTCTGCGGCAATTCATTCCGACAAACTTAACATTTTATAATATTATTATAAAAATAAAAATGCGATTAATCAAATTCGTATATATTTTAACGGTAGTTATATAAATTTAGTCTGATGGTATTACTGATGGTTATTACTTAAAAACTCGAGAAACCCAAATTAATATCTTATATCATAATGCTGTTAGCAAAATGCCGTAAAATGAAAACCGGAGCGTCAGTTCAATTTTCGAATAGATTGTTAAATATTTAAGATCTTATGATATCTTAATAGAAAATGGAGTCTATTTTTTGTCGTACAGTATGTAAATCAAAGTTTTCATAGGTATCGGTATGACAGTGTTACAAACTCTACTTCTGTTTTTTGTCGGTAGATTCTAGAGTAAGGATTAGTTCGTGTCTTATCGAGTGATCGATGCGCATTGAGCTAGTATAATTATTTTAGTATATTAATCTTTTTACAGTTTCTCAATTAGAAATCAAACATCCATCGCACGACTTCATTCACATCTACACAATTCTTGATATTCCCTAACTAGCTTCTCGGCACGTTATTGTTGACCAAGTATTCATCTTTTATCTTTTAAACGGTAATACAATCGATACCCCTGATTTATTAGCTTCAGTTTCTTTCTGTGTTTCTTCTCTCTCCACGAGAAACGATTCTTTGTTTTTTTTTTTTATCCAGACTCATTTCATTTCTTATGAATATAACTCCACAGATCGTGACCCAACTTAGTCTCAGACCCATAACTTATCTGTACCAATTATAATATATATGAATTTATGTCGTCTACATTCAACCCAATACCGTAAGATATTTAATATTTAAAATAAATAAAAAAAATAGCTGATACTAGGGACAAATGTGCCATTGTTGTAGTTAGGAAGTTGGGAAAGTAGGATACATATATAACTATACATCATATACAATGGATAGAGTAATTTGAAAAATTTATAACGCCAACATTTGCGCATGCGTGTGATATTTTACTATTCATTTTATAATTTTGTATAATAACAATGTTTTGTGAAATTAGAATTAGTGATGCTTAATTCTAATTTTAACCGGGAAAACAGATTGATAAGCAGTATATGCGCAGATGTTACAGGGCCTATAGTTATATCGGCGTCAACTTATTCTATAAGCGTGATATATGATGACTCCAACCATTGTATTTGATCTAAGGATCCTTCGCTGTGCTCCGAATTTTAAATGAAATAGTCCTGTGTGTGGCCTAATAGTATTTTGGTACAACCTAATACTATTGTTTCGATTATAATATAAGTTTGTGTTTAAATAATCGTTTATCAGAATGCATTACATTTATCTAATAATAATTGTATACATATTTGAACGGGTCGACTCCGATATAAACTTACAAAATTTCAGAATGCCTCTACCTCTACTTATATAAAAGCTGAACGCTGCTATTACGGAATTAATTGATAATGTTATTAAATTGTTGATCGCGCGGATAGTGAAATTAACAAATACATTAGTTGTGTAGTAGCGATTCTAAATGGAATAATACACAATATATTGTTATACGCGTACAACTATTTCGATCACGAGAAGTTTTGCACGTGGAATATAATATAATTATCATTTAAATGTTATTATGCAATGTTTTGCGGCGACCCAAAACTTCCCGTTTAAACAAGCCGACCACGTATAATATATAGACATAGAAATGTTAATTGCCGCATCGATAAAAACAAAAAAAGTTTGAAACGCTAAATACTAAGACTTAAATAGTTACGCCGTTATGCGGAGAGAAAATATTTTCAAAGTCACCGATTACGTAATACTTACGATTATTATTATAATATTTGTTGTTCGATTATTGTTAAAAGATTCCCAAACAGACCGATTGTTATTACTATACTATAATATATATAATACACATTATAATCGTAGTTGCCAAAATCGTTATACGCTGTTAAACACAATTACACATCACACTCGGTGGTATTGCCGTCAATTTGTTTAAGAGTACACTACAATATAGCGCCTTGGAGTATTTTATATTTTTCTTATGGTTTGTACTGTTTAGGAAAACATATACCAATTGTGTAAAATATAAATTAAAATCACAAAAATCAAAATACTGAACAACTTTTGCTAAAACTACTGAATATCATGAGATAATTATACATTTTTTAGTTATAATTGATGATACAAATACTATTTTTATTAATACTTCGGTTTTGGTCTTATATGTTACACGAACGAGTATTGATAATAATATATCATGACGAATTTAATTTATTAGTTTTTTAATTTGAGAGTATTCCAATAAGCTGTTAAGAGTAGACAGCGTATAGCTGTGTAAATAGTATACCCTATGAGAACACTACTGGTTACACTGTTAAATATATAGTGATTTTTCTTGATGATAATATTAGTAAAACATTAGCTAACCAGGTAACCGAGTTATTTGTCTATTAATTGAATAAATGTATCAAAATTCCTCACGCATAAACTTTTTATTTTGCGTGCGCTTATATTATTTTCGATGGCAATTTAAAAATCAATAATCACATTTTCCGGTTTCATCCATTATTTTAAAAGGGGTGAAAATGGGTTTCATCTTTTATGGTTATTGTAAATTTTTTCTTTTGTTCGTGTATCCTTCACTATAAATTATTTGTGGAATGATTTTCTGTCATTATCCCTTTTAACCCATTCGACATATATGGCTTTGGAAAAAATTTTGAAATATCAAAAATACAACATAATACTTAAGTTCATGTATCCTCAATGAAAAATAACCCATAGTCAGATTTTCTATTTTCCTTAGTGAATAATAACGCGGTTTTCAAAGAAATAGGCATTGTTGCAAATTCTAAAATTGATACAAATCGATAGTGAAATATTGACACTAATTTGAAGTTGATAGATTTAATTGGGGGGGGGGGGTGAGCTAGCACCCATAACAGTAAATCGGATTTTTCTGAAAATGTATGGCATTACAAATTTCAAAATCAATTTTACAAATTATTAAATATTAATTATTTCATATACGAGTATTTAATGAATTTTTAATATATGTTTCCATTTGTAAAGAAAAAGTAGATGATGGTTATAACCCTACAATATAAAAGGTTGCTATTTTCTTAAATTTTCTGCAAAAGAACAAATTTCGAAAAACTTACCACTTTCTGAGCTAAGGAGTGTAGTTTTACGAGATGTTGATCACTTTGTATATACATTAGTAAATTATATGCAATTATATTATGACTTTTAAATAATATTGTAAGTACAGCAAAATATCGCTACATCCGGTGCACATAACAGTACACTTTAATAAATTGTGAATATTATTGTATTAATTGTATAATGAATTTACATACTACATAGTCATTTATAATTTATATATGATCCGCAAGTACTGGATTTTTTTTTTATATCGAATTGCTAAGTCGTTGGAGAAATATTTGCTTTCGATGTACAATATGTGAGCCGACAGTTCAAACAAATATTCATTATAATAATATTATAATCTACACGTAGGTATTTTATTAAATTGTAATAACTTATACTGACTTTACTATATCATAATAATATAACTAATCATGAGATTGTAAATATTTGAATATTTGAATAATGTTCATTCGATTAATCGAAAACCGCGTAAATATGGTTTTTTTGACTAGAGAGTTACGCACGAATAAATGATAATAATAATAAAACAATTCCAAGAAATGCCTCCGTCTCATAAAAAACACCAGGTGCGTACCTACAATTTAAACGCAATGTACTTTAAACGTAACATATATTACATACTTATATTATAAACTATACTTTTGTATAAAGCAAAACATATTTATATATTTTAATCAATATACTAATCTTTTTTTTTCTAATATTTTTCAAAAATACAATCTTCACAAAGATGGAAAAAATATACAATGGAAAAAAGAGCTCCGAATACATAAAATAATAATAGAAACGAATATTAAACTAGTTTTATATAGGTAAATATAGATATATTTAATATCTGTATACTAATGTAAGGAGATAAACGAAAGATGAGTCATTATAGTTTTTCGATAACAGCGGAGGTTTTTTTTTTAATAAACATATTTTATCTTAAGATTAAATTAATTCAAACTCTGGAATAGAGTTGTTTCGTAAGCGAATTTATTTAATTGATTAAAGTTTGATTGAATTTTAATATGAATTTAACTACATTGTTGCCGGTAAACGGTGTTTTTTTTTAGTCTTGCACATCCCTATGATTCTCTAAATCAAATCAGGGAAATAATATATCGTACAATTGTATAAACATGGCGTATCAATCATATGCTTTTTGGCGGTTAAAACTTTCTTACCCTACCACTACTATTTTTATAATCAAATTTCACAATCTTTTTAAAAGTAGCATAATATTACAGTACCAGCGTAATAGTAGTATCCTTGTATATTTATTATCTAATGAGTATATACATTATACACAGTGGCGCCGAACCCTATATTGAGGTCAGACCTTGGGCCCGACATCTTTTGAAAATTTAGGATGGGCTCATTTCATATTGGCCGATGTTTGACCGTCAAACTGTATGAAAGTTTCATTACAAAACTAAGCCTAATCTTCTAACGTCTCCAACTAGGTACAAATTTTAATTTGTTGTATATATTGATCAATTATTCAATACTATTGCCAATATCAAATATCAATCGTATGTGGGACTCTTTACTCTAATTTTATAAAATAAAGTGAATCCAGTAAATTTTCAATAAACATATATAATATATATAGATATCTAAAAATGAAATAAAACAAAAACGGTTAGATTACATTAGAAAGGTAGGATATGCTCGTAATACAAAAATGTCCATATAGTGTATGGTTTTGAAATAACAAGTATAAAATGAGAAAACCGTGAAAACCTTTAGAAATAACGTTTCACTTTAAATTATCTATTGGTTTCACCGGAATCGAAATAATTGAATTATTGTCATTCACGAGAAATTTAAAACCATCATATTATAATTTAACACTATATGGTCTCGAAATCAACGTGAATCATCAATAAGTAGTGGTATCGAAAAAACTGAATTCCTTATCTACTCGTTTCTTGTTATTATTTTTTTGATCTAAAGATCTATCGAAAATATTCATTATTAATGCAGCCAGTTTATAAAACAAAAAAAATAAAAACAGTGTAAAATATTTAGGCATGCACTTGATTTTTTTTGTTTTGTTATAGACAAATACGCATTTTGTTTTAAGACTATAAATTCTCCAGCGTATACTCAATAATCTGTACAGTTTTAGTGCTCTTTTACTGATCTTCGAGTAACATAATTTATAGTTAAGAGGATATACATACGAGTATATATTAATTATATATTATATTATTTATTATTGTCTTTGTCTTATAAGATACACCAAGAGATAGTAAATTTGCGTTCAGCAGAATCAATTTTAGGGTGTTAAATTTAATAGGTATCACAATAAATTGAATTTATATAAAACTTAAAAGAAATAACATTGTGTTTGTACTTTGGTATTTTTTCATTATTTTTATTCTTATCAATATATGAGTGTGTGAAATATTATAAATTTAAACTACTTGTTTTTCGCTTAAAATTTTAAATATCAGAAAAACCAACATATTAACATGGATAATAATTTAACATTCAAGTTTGTCAATGTGTCAAATTACATTAATGTAAAACTAGAAACTTGGTTCTGCTGAATGTTCTGCCATGCGTTCAGTAGCGCATGCATGATTTTTTTCGGGGAGGGGGTTGTGCTTATAATAATTTCCGGGAGAAGAGATAGTACATATTATCAGTGCTGTAGTACTATTATTACCTTATTAAATGATTTTTGATGAAATTAAATTTCATTATTTTATTCTGTGGTATATGATATTATTATATTGAATGTAAAACTTGATTTAAACAAATTTAGTGATAGAAGACATTTCGAGGGATGGCTGACCTCTAACCATCCTCTGTTTGCTCTACTGTGTAGGATTATAAGACAGAGACAACAATATACACGCGTAGTGTACTCTTAATTTAATTATCTAATATAAATATGAATATTTGATATATATCACCGTTAGCTCATTTCAAATTTCCATGTCAAGTAGTCCGCAGACATTTGAATTTTTTATTTGTAGATATTAAAAATGAAATACACATGCTATGGTTATAAAACAAAGAGAATTTTACCTTATCGCCAGTAAATTTTACACGATGAACAAATGTTGACTTGTATATTATTATGACGACATTCATAAAGCATTTGCGCTTTAAAACACATAATATCGAAACTATGTTTAATAATATAAATCCCGTACATAACCTAACCCTACACATGAGTATTTTATAGATTCTCTTGGGAATAAATACTATATAAATCTATAGAAAATTACACTACATTGTGTCGGGAAGGGGTAAATAATATATAGGTACGCGTGTATATTGTAGACTTCTATTTGAAATTTAAATCTGCAGTTTTAAAGTGTTTTTTATTTCTAAAAAAAAAAACTCGTATACATTTTTTTTTGGTCATATATCATAGTTTTTTTATATGCATAGATTACAAGGTGTATAGTATCAGTTCTGAATAACTTAAATTGAAACTTATAAGTCAAATTTGTTTAGCCAGACGTATTATAGCCAATTTTTGTTATCTTTACTTTTGTAGGAATACGTGCAACATGGCATTACTACTTATGATAATTTTCAAGACTATAATCAATTAATTAATAACGATGATTATAATAATAGGTATTGATATGTGCATAGATGTATGACCATCATGCATGATGGTTTATATCGGTAAATGAATTGTTTGAAATGGCGAGTGTTAAATCTAAATCTTTATGGCGAAAACTTTTTTTACATATGCATTTTAATGTAATTAAACGTTTTTTTTCGTTTTTAACATTGATATAGTAATTATTACGAAAAAAAAAAAAAACAACTGGCTAATAAATAAAAGTAGATAAAAATATAAACTATATTAAATATTAACTTACAATAATTTCTATATGTCAATCGCAAATATCTGATAAAACTTAATCTTAATAATTTATACATGTTTGATGTGTATTTACAATAATTGAAGAAACTGGGTGTATTATAATTTATAACATAAGTTGTAATTATTATAAAGTTTAAACTATAAACACATGTGGCGTGGGTTAAAATCAAAAAAATATTTATTTTTTTTTAGTCAACGAACATAAGTTCCCATTTTAACAACGTTTTACATTTAACGTCTTGTATAATTCGTGCCGGTTATAAAACACGCGAGTTTTAAGTAGTAGGTATACATACGTCTTGTATAGCTGAACCTGCATCAACTATTGCGTGTAGCAATGTTATTTTTCGATTGTAAACGAAAAAAAATAATATCATACATAATTATTACAAATACATTTTACAATACTATACAGGGTGATCCATTTATCATAGCCTAGACATTTTATAGGAGGATTTAAAGTGAACATGATTTATATTATTTTTAAACTACTATAAATTCGTTTAAACATTATTTCAACACTATTAACAATTTGTATTACTATAGTAAATTATAGTTTTAATATAAACTTTGGAGTTTTAAACAAAAACATCAATTTAAAACAGATTCGAATTAAGAAACTTGGTATAATAATTTGATAATAGACAACCGACTATTTTTTTGGTTAAAATGTTCAACTGTTAAGCTGAACGGTAAATCCGATATGTGTTATGTATATCAAAATATTGATCTTAAAATATTCTCTAATCAAATTTGTGTTTAAAATGCAGAGGCAGGGGATTACAAACTTAATGTTTATACTTAATTATATTTAAGGTATAAGGAACAAGGGTAAACAATTGAAACTATGGTGTTAAAATAAAGCTTAAACGATTAGAAAAGGTATTAAAAAAAGTTAAGATAATAGGGAGAGGTGCAGCCACTAGAGTAGGTGGGAAGTTGGAAAGGTAGGATATGGACGGGAATTTAATATACATATATTTGTAAGCAATGATAAACCATTGATTACGAAAAAGTGATTCTGATCGGAATTCAGTTGACAGTGATAGTTTGTCAATAATATATATATATATATGTCATTTTGTAGTTAAATAATTAAATAGACTTTATATATTTTGTTTAAGAAAGTTTGTTTAATGTAGTACCAATTTTTCCATTTTTCCTATTATTTTCGCGGTTTTCCCATTTTTTATCCCGGCTTTTCACATTTTCTGGAAAAACTCTTGGAAAAATCGAAAAATGACCGCTTTAAAGTACCTCCTCATGCTGATTTGCTTTCAGAAAAGGTGCTACACGTAGAAATCTGAGCAAACCTTCTAGAAGAAAAAAAAAACATCTTCGTAAAACTACAAGTTTCTTTACTAAACTCAGAAACTAAATTACAGATATCACATTCAATAGAAAAAATAGCCGAATTCTGATAAGTGGATCACTCTGTATATTTTTTAATAATAATTATGCAATACTATGTAAGTGAAATTATTATAATACGTCTCGAATTTGTAAATGCCCGAAAATTGTTCTTAGGTAACATGTATTCTGAGAAATAATAATAGTCCGTAGTC
Source organism: Cinara cedri (assembly GCA_902439185.1). NCBI lineage: Eukaryota > Metazoa > Arthropoda > Insecta > Hemiptera > Aphididae > Cinara > Cinara cedri. The sequence continues at coordinate 664,605 of CABPRJ010000013.1, forward strand.
CCCTTGAAAAAAAAAATGTCTATAAAATGAAAATATACACTAAAGATTTGACATTTGTTAGTTTTTTTTTTTATCCGATACTGCAAGGTTCCTCCTCATTCACTCGATAAAACTCGCATGGGTACAGAACCGTAAAACTAGTTTTTTTTTATTTTTCAAAATTTCAATGCGCTTTAAATTTTGTTACAGTGAGAACCAATAAAAGGCTCTAAATCGTTGAAAAATGTATTAATGTTTATTTTTTATGCGATTTGAGTACAAGTTTTAACCATGTCTCTATAGAAATATAACAATATTATAAAAACCACCCAATTAGGTACCTAATAAATTCTCAATTTTGTCACGTTCGTCGGTTTTTTATTAGATTTAGTACTATTTACTAAATATGATAGTTTGGGTTCATCCAAAATGTAATCGAATAAATTTAGTTAACCACGGATCAGAGAATTAATGCTTTTAGAAGGTAATAGATAATTTGATTCAGATATCATTCATCACGCCACTGTACACCCGTATGCATAATATTACAATATTATAATAATCATTATTTTCGCGATAACAGGAAACATCACATTTTCCATTAAAGATGTGTAAATATAATAATAAATTTAGTTCTATGCTGAAAAGGCACTATGTATATTATGTATAACTATATGGCTCTTATACAGTGTTTGTAGCATTTAAAATATTTTGAGATTTTGTTACTCCAGTTGAGAGACTTTAATTGCATAGCGCGTGTAATCCAACGAATCGTAAATAATTAAGTTTGTTAAGGAGTGGAAAAAACAACATAAATTTATAATTTTTGGTTTCCAGGCATTGTATACTTAAATGTGTGTGTATCTGTTATTCTAATGTTATATACGGACACACGGTTGTAATAATTTGTCAAAAGTTTTTATCACAGTAGATATTATACATTAATTTAATTTTGTTTCCACGGGAGGATTAACGATAAAATAAAAATAAAAACGACCGTTCAGTTCAATCTAAGAGTTGATATCTCTAAAAAAAAAAAAAAAAAAAAGAGAAAAGAAAAGTACTACGTGAAAAGAATAATTAAGAAAACTGCCGTAGAATTGCAAAATTATAGAGAGTTTCCTTTTTTAGTAATAGAAAGACGCGATGAATAAATAAATAAATCACGAAAAACAATGATGATGATCATGGTTAAAAATTAATATATAGTAAAAATCAATGATATTATTATACTTGAGACTTAAAAGGTAGAATTTGGAGTCTCTGTTTTTCATGTAACAAAAATATTGTGTTACGTAAAACAAACAAAAAAGCCTTTAAAATCAAGTTTAGATTGTAACATTCGTAAAATGTGTTGATAGCAGCATTTTTTTTTTTTTTTTAAAATATAAAAAAATTAATTTGTTTTAAAAGAAATGTAAAATAAGATACCCTTTTTTAAGTTCGATAATGAGTTAAATATTCAGAGAATTATTATAACACAACGACATTGTACGTCGATGGCTTCAAATGTTATTAACACATTTTAATTGATATGTGTTTTTTCTTTAAAACCGATTTTAAATGCATTTTCGTTTGTTTTATATTAATAAATATGCTTAATTTGCTAATTAAAAAAAAAAACATAAACGGTGAATTTTCCTGTAACGGCCTTTTAATGAACATTGAACGTGATTATACGTCTGAATAGCACTAAAATTTGGCAGTCATTCTAAATATCTGTAAACAATTTTTTTTTTTCAAAAAAACTTAATCTGCCTATTTCATATGATTTTTCATAAATAGTTTTAAAATGCCAAGTTTTAAAAATAACATTTTTTCATTAAATTACATTTTCTCATGTTTTTTTTGGCACTAATCATTGAAAGTAAAAAAAGATAGAGATATATTTCGCATGATGGGTGAGCTACTGTTGTTTGTGAGAAGTTAGAAAGCTAGGCTATAAAGAGGAATTTAATGTGCATCTGTAGATACGTTAGGATTAATCTTTGCTAACGAAAAACAATTCTGGGCGGAGTTCGATACACATGTTTTTAAAAGACCGTAATATTTACGATTTGAAAATAATACATTTCGTAAATTTTCCCGTTTTTCATACGTTTTTTCTGGTTTTTTCAATTTATTATGAAAACTAATAAGAGAATAAAACATGATCTTCTTAAAGTACTACTCAAGTTAGATATAATTTCAGAAAAGTTGTTACGTTTGAAAATTGGAGAAAAATATCTGAAAAAAAAATTAACATTGTTGTAAAACTGATACATAAATCTAAAAAAAAAAAAACCTCTATCTAAAAAATATTTCAGCCATATTTTCTATTGGAGATAATAATTAATATGTACGTTTGAAATTCTCTTGAGGCTGTTTGAGCTGGTTTTCAAAATTATATAAAAGGAAAGGTACAGCTGTTTCTATGAACGAAAATTACTTTTTGTTAAAAACTATCATGCCTCGTAAAACGTCCCAGTTTCAATAAATATATATATAAATGTATATTATTTTTTTGAACAAAACTTTTTTGAGGTCATAAAATATTTCAATTTTTGATTAATCTGTAATAATAAAAATAAATTAAACATTTTTAGATGCTTAATAGATGCTTATTATTAGATGACTACTAAAGTTTCTACGAATTTTAATTTTGAAAATCGGAGTTCAATGTGACTATTATAAATCAAAAATCAAATTCTCTTACAAATAGTAATAAAAAAAAACATAAAAATCTATCTTACGAGAAGTATTAGTTGTTTTAGAAGCATATTTTTGTACAAAATTATAACGGCTGCTATGTTAGTTTTAACCGAAAATGTTAAAATGTACATTGAGTGAACATTATTTTTCGTGAGGGTTTTTTTTTTAACTATTTAACTATATTTTCGCGACCTCTTCCCTTGCACTTGAAATACCTGGTATAACATAAAACTACCATCTGTATTGAATTCGGATTGAGTTAAAAATTGGAGGACGATCTAGGAAGGATAAATTATCGGTTTATGTATAGTTTTGAATTTGTTATATATTTTTAATATCTATAGTTTAGCTCATTTTCGAAATCATTTTTCAAGTAAGTATATTGATATTGTTATCAACGTTAATATACAGTTTATTACATAGCTTGTGTTACGTTACATATTTACTTTATGTTTACGATAATTTTTTTTTTTTTATAGTGATCATTTTTTTATTATTATAGTTACTTTTATACGTTTTTCGCGAGTGATATGTACACTTTTTTTATTAAATTATTTTATATTTTAAAAGTTTTTTATTACTACATTTTTGTTTTTACTCGGTCTCATTAATAACACACCTACCCACTTAAGGATACAACAAAATATATTCACGGGGATAATCCGCCGAGAAAACGCGTAAATAAAAAAAAAAAAAACAAACGAAACTCTACTTACTCGCACGTCGCTGAGAAAATAAAAAATAATTTCCATCATTTTCGTCGTCAATTACTTGTTCGATCTTAGAACCAAACTTATGTATAAATCGGACGGTAATTTGAATTCAGAACGATCAAAAATCGGTATACAATTTTTTTTTTGTAATTTAAACCTTTTGGTATAATCGAGCAAATAAATGTACAATAATTATGAAAATGACAAAGAAAACCATCTAAATCTATTGCAAAATCAAACGATGCCTATAATATTACTACTGTTGTGGATATATAATGATGAAGTAATGATAGAGTAGTTTAACACCGATAAAAATACAATTTTTTAGTATCGTTTTGTAATCAAAACGGAAGTATAATTTATTCATCGATACAACCCTAACACTTGTGAGTATACAGAGTACTAACACACTTATTAGATGAGATATCAGAATAAACGCAACCTCCGCCCACTCCGGTGAAATGCGTGTTTAGGTTGGAAAATAAGCAAACAGTTCACTCTGTATAATATGTTTAATTACGGTAATGTCTATATGTATATATATATTATTAATATAATAATATATAATATTATTAATGTATACATATATAATATTATTCATTGTGGTTAAATGCGTATTCATTGTGAGCTTAACGAAAACGATTACACAAAAATCATCAGTATACCGTTTGCTGCAACGATGCAGTGTCGTTGTTTTTGTTGTTGGAAAATAATCGTTGATAAAAATAATAATAATAATGAATAAATAAATACAAAATATTCTAACAAACTACCCGACCGGTAATTTCTGACGGGCTGACGATATATTATAATAATAAATAATATTATTATAATCACTGAGCGCCTATTAATGAACGTCATCCGTGGTATATCCGGTTACCGTCACCTACACACATATATATATAATATACAATCGGGTGTGAATTTGGTACAAGAAAATGATGGAGGTGAAGTGAGAAGGTTAAGGGTATTATGTTTGTATAGGAGGGCGGAGTTCTTTTTATTTCTACCCGACGATTCAAAACCTTTGCAAATAGCCTGCACGAAACTTGTCGATAATAATAAATATTTATATTAAATTACTATAGGGAATTTTTTATTGAATATTCATTGCGTATCTATTTTCTTCTTTCTTAAAAAAGCTCTACGATCGTATAGACAAAACTTTCCCTTTAATTTTTGGAATTTCCTCCGTTATCTCTCTTCCTAACAGTGAGCGAATTTTCCTAGGAAATATGTATTAATTATTAATAATTTTGCTACAGAATCGATTAATTACTATCAATTATTTATTTTCTAGTTAATACGTAGTAAATAATATATTATTTTACTGGGTGTCTAATGAACTGTGTTATGTATCCAGAAAATCTCTTTAATAAATGCCTTGACAGGAATATCATCATATTGAATACTCTCAATACAAAGCATATCGTATAACTACAAATCACGTAAAATCAGTTGGCAGATTAACATCTAGTTGTGAAGTAAACTATAACTACACAGGATAATTTACTTGCGTACCTTATATTGAGAATTAAACCCATAATAACGCTATACGAACATTTTTATCACCGAGTTCTCACGTACCGTAGACGATATTTAAATTTGTCTTTTCAATAACAACTACACTACAACTATTCACCTGCTCATTTTTTTCTATATGTTCGGTGACGTCATTTTTGATCAAATTAGTAAGATACCGAAGGATTCATCTACTAAACAGAGTGTATTTGCATGGTTTTATAATGTTCTATGCAATAATTTCAAACCCTGCATACACATTATGTATACTATTACTCATATTTACCCTATGCCGTTGTATAATAGTCACATCGCTAAAATACATGATCACAATCGTATCGAATTAATGAATATTTATTATTGGTTTTACGATTGGATAAACTCGCTTTTATTATATAATGTATCTTACAAACAAAACTGATAAATACTGATATAGCGGTACAGTGTGGCTCATCAGGAGTGGTAAGTGGTGAATTAGTCCACCCAGCCAGCACGAATGAAAACTCAAATAAAAAGTTTATACAATAAGACTGCATAATTATTATGAATTTTTAAATTAATTTTTAAAAGAATGAGAGAATAGAAAAATTATACTATCATACTGCATGATTGACGTATGCAATGGAACTGTAGCTATTATTAAATACAAATAAAAACACTACTGAAAACAATAAATGATGTAGGTGTGGTAGGTACGTCATAACAGTAGCGATTTGACATTTATTTAAGAGTATGGAGGGGGTAAATATTACACATTATAAAAGTGTAATAAAATTATTTGTATTATATTTTAAAATTTATATCATATTTCTTATCGAAAATCTCAGTATTACTAGCGCTTTCATTGGAACTTGTGATATACTATATCGTATCATCGTCGTATAACCATTCATATCTAAATTTGTGGTGTTAATTAATTTGTTATCAGCTATAATCAGAAGTTAACTTATTAAAATATTAATTCAAATATAATATTACCTTACCCAGATACCTACCCTGCAATAACGAGTTGCACTCAAAACCTACTATACAGCAGAGAGACTTCTCCACATCGGATAGTATGACATTACCCATTTAAAAACATATTGTGTTTTGTTTAATGCGGTTACGACGGCGTACAATTTCATCGTTGCGGTGAAAACGCGTAATATGGCATTAGCATTGTTATTTACAATTTACAATATTAAGCTTCCCAAACGCTAAAGAAAATCCATATTTATTTCTATCTATGGATATTTATTGGTAATGTAGAGGAAAACATTTTTTTATCTTGAATCATACGAATCATCGTAGTATTATTTCAAGCACATTCGATTCATATAATACAAATATTAAAATATAAGTACAGTACACATATGTAAACGATTTTTATTTTTATTTTATTTTTTTTGTGAAGTGAACGCAAAGTGGATGCATCCTGCAATGACATTATTATTATTATATTTTTTGGTGAATCCTATGTATACAACGAATTGCTTCCCGAAAATACTCTTAAATACTAAAATACTTTTATAATAATATTATCATTCTTATATGTAAGTTTTATTATTAAAATATTATAATATCGTCACAACAAAGTGCACTATAGTATTTATACATTATTATTTTGTCAAAGAAAACGAATTTTTCATTTTACATAAATCATTTTTTTTTAAAACTTATTTATTTTTCGAGGAATTTGTCAGTCATGTAGGTATTATATTAAAATTTAAAAAAAATTACCTGAAATTATAATAGTTATATCAGGTAACCACAAAAAAAAAAAATACAACAAATAGTTTTAAAATATAATTTACGAATATTTTTACTTCGTTAAATTGATATTAGGTTGGTATTATAGATACTGTATAATGTACATCGATATATACAGTATTTTTACGAAATGTATACAGACCAGAATATATTATATATATATATAATTATTATTGTTACTATTTTTTTTTTATTTTTCAGTCGTAGATACTAGTTAACGTCAGCATAATAAACGACTTACACGACACCGAACGGTTTCATATAAACACCGATATCCGGTTACCAAATAGTCGTGTAGTAGTACATGTTTGCCCATGACGGATATAAAATAAACACTCGAACTGCGAAAGTCGTAGAAAATCCGTTTCGTGCGTGACAAAATGGGTTTTTTTTTTTATCAAAACCTTTAACTCCCGAAAATCAGTCGTCGCACGTCACACGTTATTTTATATGTATTATATATGATTTGCATTGCCACACTTTCCCCTATAACTTACCCCTGTAGACACTTACCTACGAAATACATTATCATGGTATTTAAAATTGCAAATTTGATTATCTATTTTTTTTTTTAACTAACGTTTTATTAAACTGTCTATAAAAACGATCTCGTGTCCAAGAAATTTTAAAAAAAATTACTCTCATATATTGTCCCGTATAAAATAATACAAAAAAAAATTGTTAAAAAAATCTACAATTCAAAAATTAATAACAAAACACATCGGTATATGAGATTAGAACAACCAACAAAATTATAATAGTAGTTAGTTTTGGAAAACCAATATAATAATTATGTTAACCAGGGCTATAAGATATTGAGCTGGTTAGGTCATGTAATGAGATTAAAATCAATAAAAAACTATATTCTAAATTGGAAATCTAAAGAAAAGAGGCCTTAAAAAATGGTGGCTGGATAAAAATGAAAAAGATTTGGAATGTTTATGAGTAAGAAACTACAAAGAGTTCGTAATGGTAAGAGACAAATGGAAATATATGTGTGATGCACCGTTAAACAGCCTAAATGGCTTATGAAGCTGAACGAATAAAATAATATAGCAAATTATATAAATATTCAAGTACATATAATAAACATATAACATAATTAAAAATTTGGATTATCTTGTTTGTTAGATTCCAAAGTATATTTTTGGTAAACAGCTTAGGTTACTTTAAGTCACCGTGCCTTCAAGTTTCAATTCTTCGCTTTTTCTTTCTCTCTCTCTTACTTTCACTAATGTACTATACTTTTTTCACCAAGTCTCGTTTCACTCCATCTAGGGCCGTATTTGACGGAGTGTTTGAAAGGCACTTGCTCCGGGCAGCAGATGTTTGGGGGTATTGGGATGCCGGAATGCTATATGAAAAATTTAAAACTTTTTGATTCATGGTTTAGGAAAAAATGAATAAACACTTAACAATTTAGCCAATTTAGTCGTTCAATATACAGTGATCGAATTGTTGCGTGCATGCGTGTGTTACTTTTCGTGTAGTCGTGTAGTTATTACGTAATTACATTAGGTTTTTTAGATTCTGAGTGTAGCGAAAAATGTGTTGGTTTTACAATGATTTTTATTTTTTTTTATGTGAACACTGTTTCTATCAGAGAGCCTACTCCAATATATATAATGTAGAACCTTTTCTGAAAGAAAATTTTCTCAGGAGTTTTCTCATTAAATATGAAAAACCGAAAAAAAAAACGAGAAAATATACGAATTATATTAGTAAAATATGATTTTTTTTCTGTAGGAACAACCTTTTTAGCAGTAATTTTGCTCAAATTTACCATGATAGCACTTTTTCTTAAAGAAAATTTGGCTGAGGAGATACTATAAAGAAGTCAGTTTTTTATATACTGAGGAATTCTCAAAAAATGAAAAAAACAGAGAAAAAACGGGAAAATGTACGAAATGTAGGTATTAGTTGAAGAATATTTCGGCCTTTTTTTTCAGTGAACAACTTTTCTATTAGCGATTTTGTTTCGATTTACAATAACATCAATTTTTCTGAAAGGAAATCTGATTGAGAAAATATTTTAGGGATGTCATTTTTCGATTTTCTCAAGAGTTTTCCCACCAAATATGAAAAACCGGGAAACACGTAAAGAAACATGGGAAAATCAGTACAATTTTAAACAAATATTATCAAAGAAAATATATAATGCTTATTTAATTATTTTACTATAATATGGCGTAAATATTGTTGATAAAGCATCACTATCAAATAAACTCTGCTCAGAATCATTTTTAGTAAGCAACGGTTTATCGTAATATATGTAACAATGTGAAGATTTAATTTTAAAATGTTAATAAATAAAGCAACTTAATTGCTAATAGTCCAGAGAATTGATTACTTATGATTGTTATTATAGATTTATTTTTATTAGTTCATGGTAACAGTGTACTGAACTTTAATTTTGTTTTGATTCATTCGTTGAATTATGGATATTGTATAGAAGTGATGGTATTCCAATATACTTAAATAGTTTTAAGTAGTTTTAAGTATTAATGTATTATATAAAAATATTCTCATTACCCCTTTTGGGTTCTTAAAAAGAATAAATAAATAAATTAATAAAACGTTACCAATGAGATTAATAAACCTATTTTTACTCTTAAAATATTGCTATATTTAAATTAATTTTGAAATTTGTGATACACGAACAGTAGTACTCCAAACTTGAAATAAACATATTTTAGGTAAAAAGTTATAACGTGCAAGTTTGCAAAAATTTGTATTTTTTGCTTAACTTCTTTGATATTGAGTATTTTTAATTGTTTTACTGCACAGGACCTCAAAAAAAGATTTGGCATCTAAAAGTCTAAATCCGGCCCCGACTCCATCGGTCTACTGCTTCCTTGGACGTCTTTGTCGCTCTTATAGGTTTGTTGCACAGTCCTATCACCTCGTGACAATAATATTTTCAAAAGCAATGGATAATATATATATATATATATATATATATATATATATATATCTTTTACACTATAATACCGAATCGAACTCATATATAATGGAGTAAAGTTGTATTAAACGAAAATAATGTACGCGTGCGGTAAATGTGTTTGTTTTGTACTTCTGTAGGTATACCTCTGTTGGAGAAATTACACTATACTATAGGTAGTAAAACTTTGTCAACGACTGTAAAGTAAATCGAACTTTCGGTGTACCCACTCCTATATATATACCTACACTCTAACAGAATTATTCGCGAGCTATTCTCCAACACGACGATTGCCTAATTTAATAACATCGTGCCGTTGACTATATTATATATATATATACACTATATATAATGCGTTTACTCGAGAAAACACTTCGACGAACCGAAAAAGCTCTCGTAGGAATATACAGACATATTATTATAAAAGCTAAAACGAAACACGCAGGTCGGACCTCCACGTTCAAATGAAATAATATACGGACAACAAGAACAAAAGAAGATATAAATATATATTACGACAATAGGTACCACAGTTATTGGTATGAAACATTTATCTGAGCAAAAAAAATACGAGTATAATACTGTGAAAATTCACACAAATTTACGAATTGAAACGCAATCGTTGTTACAGTGTGTGGTTATAATGTACTGTAGTATAAGTATATTTTGAAATATTCGCCGTATACTTTTAGTGTTTACAATAAAAGTTTAAAAAAAGTTATTTTTTTCAAATTAACTTAATTGTATAAAGTTTAACATTTAAACATTTAAAACGGAGCAATCACATAATATTATAGCAGGTGCAGTGGTGTGCCTGAGATTATCAATATGAGAATATGCAGTAAATAGGTATTATGATGATTTATGAATAAAACGTAGACATTTCTTTTGTTATATTCGTATACCTAACTCAAGAATTGGAATTTAAAAGCTGGATTCAAAAAATCATAATTACCATACATTCAATGAATCAAGCAATCTTTTTTTCGTAATTTGGTTATAATATTTATAATATTTCGAAATATAAAATATCAAAATAACATTACTACGTAAATGAATACTCATAGTTTTAGTATTTTTAAAAGAGAGATATTATAGATATACTCCTAACAGAATTTACTATTACATACACTACTAACGGGGTTCTATCACGTATCTCCATAATTTTATAACTTTTAGATTTCGAGAGAATTAGAATTATTTTTACTATGATATATAATTTATTTTTATCTTCAATCAAACCAGTTTTAGACCGTGCTGCAACCATTGGCATCAAGGAAGATTTCTGTTATGAAAAGTCGTTTTTTAATTCCCTTAATAATATAGAGGAAATCCGGAAAAACGATGATAATCATAATTATATGGCTAAAAATTTGTATTTGTATTTTTGACAGGAAAGAATACTTTTTTTAAGGAAAATATAATATAAATTGACCAGAAAATAATTGATTTTTTTAAATTTAAAAAGCAATTTCTACTCTAAAATCAATTTATAATGCTATTTTCGGTGTATCATATAAACTATTGCACATTTTTTTTCGCTCCGAAATAGGCTAGCTGTCATTACTAGCCTGTCATGGTTAGCTTGTCATGACAAGGATCCAGTGAATATTAATTAGAAGTCGACGTGAGCAAATGTCTATACAGTAAAGATAGGGCGGAGTAGTATTATATTTCAGCTTTGAAGTTGACCGGAAGATTGTAAAAGTCAATAAGGCAGTCAAACAATACGTCTTATACCTCTATATTATATATTATTATATTTCCGAAAGTTTGAAAAATTAAAAATAAATAAATTTCGTTTATAATATTTTTGTTATTCGGGGATTACGAACTGTTAAATAATTTTTGACATTATTTTAAATTCTGAGCGAGGCAAGAAATGTATTGGTTTTATAATGATGTTTACATTTTTCCGTGAACAACTTTTTTATTAGAAATTTCGCTCTGATTTTTAAGTTTGGTATTTTTTTTGAAAAAAAATTTTCCTGGAATAATACTTTAGGGAGATCATTTTTTGATTCTCTCATCCACGAGTTTCCTTAATAAATGGCAAAAATGAGGAAAAAACGTAGGAATAACGGAAATAATTACAAAATGTATTATTATTATTAGTATTTGTTTACGCCAAACGACAATTTTTTTAATGTCGATTTTCGAATCGTAAATATTACGACTTTTTAAAACATGTACAACAGAACTCCGATCAGAATCGTTTTTCGTTAGAAAAGATTAATCGTTGCGTACAGATATACATTAAATGTTCCTCTATATCCTACCTTTCCAAATTATCACCTACCCATCGCGCAAAGTATGTCCGTTTTTTGATGATTTTTTTTCCTACACTTTTTGATCCAAATGACAAAATTCTATATGTTTTCAAAATTAAAATATTTGTATAGAAAACTATATAAAATTGACTTTAAAGTTTTCTTTCCTGAAATCAGTGATATTATAGTATTAGTGCGTTCATAGAAAAGATACGAGATGTCCAAGTATAGGTATCTTTATCCTCTCCTTATTATTGATTTTCGACGCAATGTTTTAAATTAAAATCACTTAAGTAAAAAAACGTACAATTTCACGATTTCATTATTTAATAAAAACACGGACGACGTTTTCTACCAGAAAAAATGATTTTATTGAAAAATCATATGATACTTTTTTGTTGCTTTATTGATTTACTTTTTCCAGTATTATCGCCAAAAACTTTTGAGCTTTTAAAGAATTTTAATTTTTGGGAATTTTTTTGCTGTAATTTGGTTATAAATATTTGAAAAAGACTTGAAACTTGGTAGTATTGGACTTACCAAGACGTGGTAAAATTTCCAAAATCATCGAATTTTTTTTTTTTTAAAAAGCGTTTTGAAATCAAATTTTAACGAAAATAGCAAAAAAACTACAATACTTCAAATTATGTATTACCGAACTGCGCTCGGAATCGTCTTTCGTCAAGCAACGATTTACTGTTGCTTACAGATATAAATGAAATAATCTTATGTATCCTACCTTTCCACCTTTTCACCTACAACAGTGGCCACTCCTACCCCCAGTATCAGCTCTTTTCTTATATTGTAATTATGCTAAGTCGTTTTAACGAAATAACAGAATTCTGTCGAGGTCCTCGTATAATATACTAATTGCAGCGGGCCATCTACGGAATACAAATGGTCTGATTATATTATATTTTTTTTCTGGCCGTTAAAAGTGGCATATAATAATAACTTTATTAATCCGATAATGTATATATAATTTTAACATTTATTTACTTTTTGAGAATATTTTATTTTTAAATAAATGATCACAATACTATTACTATCTTTTGTTGTCATTTAAACATAAAAACGAAAATTGGATATAATTTCAAACACACAGATAGATTTTTTGTATCATGAACCAGCAATTTTTTCAGAGGATTTTAAGCGAATTTGTTTTTTTAATCATTGTGGAGTCGTTTAATAAACTTTATTTTAAAACCACTTTACATTATTTACTCAAACTCCATATACATTAAATAAATATATACTTTTGTTTTTTATATAAGTACTCCATTTTTGAATACGGATTCGAATAAAGAATATGTTTCTAGAAATGTTGATATTTGTAACACTAATATCAGATTTACCATTTATGATTTATAACTGTTTAGTAAAGTTTAGACCGAAGGAGTAGGGAAGAGTAATATTGTATATCTATTTTTAAATGACCAATCAATAATTTTCCCTATTCATCTAAACTTAAAACGGTTATAATTCATAAACGGAACATTTGATATTAGTGCTACGAATTTTTTGAAAAATATTTTCTATATTGTTCAAAAAGAGGGATTACTATTTGAAACACAAAAGTAGTTACACTTATTTAGGATCATGGAGAAAATTTAAAAATGATTTAAAAAAAAAACCTTCAACGTTGTCACAATGATAAAATTTTGGTGTTTCATCCGTATATTCATCCATGCAAAACATGTCAGTAAAGCTCCGTTAAGCATTAAATAGTTTTAAAAAAAATGGATGATATGGTATGTAATAATGGACTAAAGGAGTGAAATAATTACTATTAAATACCACACGATGGTGCTTTATGCTCGGATTTAATTCGTTTACATCCGGTTTACAATAGTTTATAAACGGTTATGATCCAATTCATTTACTTATTAGGATTGCGCATCGTCGATAAATAATTTTTGTCGTCGTTTTGGTCGCGACGGTTGTAACTATTACTATAATAAACTTATTAAACTATAACTGAAATACATTCTATAACGATATAAATTAACCAAGACGGCCTTTATAAGTCTACGATTCCGCTTTTTTCTCTATCGAATACCGCATATAATATTATACATAAACCTTGATTATAAATTAATTCATATGTATAAAATTAAATAAAGTTCATGAACTTAGTTTATCATTAATATTTTTTTGTTTTGCTGAGTTCATTAAAAGTCAATTGTACTGTTTATACTGTTTTATTGACTAAGCTCAGTGACTTTATTAAATATCATATTATTGATAGGAAGTATATACCCTACTTACTACTAGAATAATCTCAAGAAGCTGTCTCGGTTTAGTTTCCACATTATGCTCTGCATTTCTAATGAGCAATATAACAAAATTATACGTTACCTATACCTACTTAATAATTTAAATTTTGGTTTATTGGGTTAATGATAACAACATTATTTAGTAATTCAAGTATTTACTGACAAAAAATCATTCAATTAAGAGACTTCACTTGTCCAACCAAATTTAATCCCATTTTATTGTTATTTAAAATTCTTTTTACATAAATCTACTTATTTTAAGAAAATTTCGACTTGTGGGCCATTTAAAATATTTTTTAATAACAATGAAATTTATTGTAATAAAAATAACCCTTATTCTTTCATTTTTCTGAAAGTTTTGGTTTTGGACTAGTCGGGATTTTCAAACGGCTGTTTCTAATATAAACTTAGTTCAAAACAAGTAAAATTGATTAGAATACGATAATAATAATAATAATTTATTGTCAAAAATGTTACAAAGAAACAATTTAAAAGAAATGTTTAATTTTTGACGCTACCTCAAACGCATAGCTTGTTTGCATGTACAGTAGTTCAATACAACACCAACTAATTATATTAATAAGATTTCAAAATATAAGAACAAAAATAAGACAAATTACCGAATAATAAAGTTAAAACATAGTAAATTTAAGTATTTTTTAAAAAAATATTCATTATGATATAATTTTAAATTAGTATTAAGTTTAATATATAAACAAACATCGAAATTTAAAACCGTTTTCCTACATAATTATTTATGGGCTACTGGCATAATTACATCGATTTTTTGTTTGTGACGTATATGGTGTATGGTGGATAATTGTTTAAATCTAAATTATAAATATAATTTAGTGCATTACATAAATATAATCCATCAAAATTTCTTACAAAAAAAGTTTTGTAAAGATCAGTAACATGAAAAACCTTCGGTTTATTAAAAATAAACCTCAATAAAGAATTTAAACCAATAATAATAGGATTTAAGATTACCTTAGACCCATTACCCTAAATTACAATACTATGGCTAATAATGGACTGTACCAGTGCCAATAAAATCATACGTAATAAGACTTTAAATTCAGGATAACCTTTAATAACTAAAATTTAAAAAATAATTACCGTACCATACAAAATACATGGAAATGCATAAAAAAACCTTAATTTTTTTGTTAAAAATCACCCCATCGTCAATTACTAATAATTTTTCAATGGCAATTGGCTCAAATATACTCATATATCCCCCCCTTCCCGATCAACATATATAACGATTTCATTCAATTAGGAATAATAATAAAAAACCAGTTTTTTAATAATATTATTATCTTTGGGTTTGGTCGCACTCATTGTTACCAATAATATAATATTGTTATATTTTCGATCTCGACTGATTACGCTCTGTCACCGCCGTCCACACGTTTACATAAACTCAGTCCATCCGGCTTGTCTGATATAAGTGTATTCCGAAAAAAAATAGAAAATAATCGACAGAATATAACAAATTGGTTATCAAAATTAGCAAACAATTTCTTATATTATTATATCTACATAAGTATATATATATATTTCCTTTTTTGGTAATAGTGTAGTACTATTCTGAAGAACAAAAAAAAATAATAATATATGACGAAGGGGAAAATTTCGACAGTCAATTCATTATTATATTTGCTCATTTTTTTTTCGATACACGTTTAAAGTAAAGATTAACCCAGGATCTGTTTACACAGGGGGCACCTAAATTTAAGAAATGTCTACTATAATGCAATTTTAATTATTAATGAAATCATACATACGAAATTAATAAAATATAATTAAATACAATTTTAAACAATTATACTACATAGATAGTATTGACAATTGTGTACATTATTACCTATAAATAAAATACTCTTAGCAATCGGAAAAAGAGAATTGTACCCCCGTGTTCCCCCCTGGATCCGCCCTTTGTTTGAAGTCGACTGAGTTAGGCGGATAAGCTAAATTCATATGAACCAGTAATGTGAATCAGTGCAACCTTTTGACCTTTTTTTTTTCACCCAACGGCCTAAAGATCAATCTGTCACGCCGTCGAATGAGCTTCCCGAGTGACTTGCGGCGTGACGTATGATTAAACGGCCACCGGTAGCATTTCCATTGCATTCCTACCTTTTTTATTTTTTTAATTGTAACGAGTATTTCACCGTCTCTCTTTTATTATTATTTTTTCATATTATTTATTACAATATTTTTATTTTTTACACGTCCTTGACGGTAGACTATTATTATTTGGGTAAAAAAATATAAATCGTTTGTCGTTTGGTCGCGACAGTTCAGAAAGCAAAATATCTCCGCGGTCGCGCGAGAATAAATCAAAACTAAATATTATTATTATTATACGTACGTTTATCAAGCACAGTCTGCGTAGACGGGATTTTTTTTTTATAAAAGCCATCGTAAATCGTTTTTAACATGCGGTTTTGAATACTACTCGCGTCATCGTCGCCGTAGTTTTAACAATTTATTATTATTTTTTTTTTTTTAACATAACGAAAATTCTCGTTCGATTTGGAAATTATTGTTATAAACATGAAATAAGTAACGTATGTGAAGATGTGGTAATAGGTGGATCGTCCCCCTTGAAACTTATAATCTTACTTAAAACTTTGTGATATAATATGATATTATTCATTGGTAGCATCATATAGTTTTTTTTTTTTTCGTAGATTAAAATCTTGGATAGTAGATAAAAAAGCGATTGACCGGTTTAGTTTTACTAAATATTTATAAGAGTATTGAGGTGGAAAATAAGTTATTTATTATATTAGATATAGGTTCACGAATAAAAAGAAAAAAGATGATATTAAAATATATGTGTTATATCTTATGTGAAAAAAAATAAACAATGATAAAGCTGTTGACACGTGTGTGTGTGTGCGCGTGTATATGATGGAAATGAGCATCTTACTATGTTTTTAAGTATATTATAGTTCGTAAATCTCTATTTTAAATGAAACATTTAGGAGGAAAAAATAAAAATAGAGCTAATACTGGGGATGGAGCGGTCACTGTTGTAGGTGAGAAGTTGGGAAGGTAGTATTATACCTATATAAGGTTATTTCATTTATATCTGTAAAAAATAATAAACCATTGCTTGACGAAAGAATATTATGAACGCGTTTCGGTAATATATAATTTAAAGTGCCGTTATTTTATTTGCGATTTGCGTTTGAATTTGTTTTCAAAACGCTTATTGAAAAAGGAAAAAAGCCATCCGTTGATTTTGAAAATTTGACCACGTCTAGGTAAATCCAATATAAGTATTATTACTAAATACTGGATTTATATGTTCTTAAAATTCACAAAATGCACTTGAAAACGTCAAAAAGCCTTGAAAATAATCACTTAAAAAATACCTAAAAACGCAAAAATAATAAAGGAGTTTAATAGTCCCCCCATTAACGGATTTAATTTATATATAAAAATACCTAATACTAAAAAAATGATAAGGTAATAAAAAGTAATTTTTTTTTTTTATAATACGTACGATTTCAATTAAAAGAAATTATTTTGTATAAATCAATTTTAAATTTTTAAAAAATTTAACTTAATAAGTTAGTGCCCACTAACTCATACTAATAAGTACTTTGTTAAGTACTTTATTAAATACTTTATCTCCTTTATTAATGCCCATTAGTAAAGGAGAGGGAATTTTAAACTCCTTTATCATTTTTGATTTTTTAAATATTTGTAAATGCTTTTTTCAGAGATAGTTTTGATGTTTTAAAGCACCTTTTTGTGGATTATAAGAGAATATAAATCCAGTCTTTAATTGTTACCAAGTTTCAAGTGTATACGTTTATTTAACACTAAATTACAGCAAAAAAACTCCCAAAAATTAAAATGGTAGTTGATAGCAGACGTAAACTGTTTGATTGGAAAATAAAAACTACCGCTGTCACCGACGGATTACGTGTGTTCAAAGAATCTGAAAGAAAGTTCTCCGAAATGCGATGAAAAACAACCGCGTAGGTTTTTGCATTTCTTCATTACAATGTTATTATTTTTCGTTCGTTATTATACACAATGGTCGCAGTGATACTAAACACTATTTTCATGAGAATGTAAACATTTTAAATTACATTATTGTAGTTTTTGAACTAATAATAACAAAAAACGTAGAGAAATAGACGATATTGAACTTGTTCAGGTTCTCAATATCAAATGAACGGATAGCGCTGAACATAACGTAAGTATAACAGAAAAATCATTTACTATAAATCAGTTTTTTAACATTTTTGACGGTAAATAATTCGTGTGTTGAGATTAATGCTGCCTCGGCGGCTGTCATTGCTGATGTTGATTTCGATTATGATCTTCCTTTTGCTTAGTCGTTAAACAGGGCCTAATCATACTACGCCTTGCCCAGCTCTCACGCCAGAACTTCGAGTCGCTTAGTAGCCTCCTAGATCACCTGGTTGACGCCTTTACCGTTGGCTTTTTGGTAATCCTGGCCACCTAAAACCCGGATACACCGTCGGTATCGCACCGGCGGACGGCAGTCTCAGACAGACAATTCCAAAACGACATGTCGGGCTACCGGGAATGTCCCTAGGTTGCGGATCGGGGAACGTTTCTCGTAGGGAGCAACTGCGAAATTGAGAAAAACACTTTTTTTAAAAAAAGACGACTATTGCCGTCGCCAAAGAATTACTTGTGTTCCAAGAAACTGAAAGAATGTTCGTCCTACGGTCCGTTGACCTATTACAACCTGGCATTGCCGTACTATAGCCCGGCCTCATCGCCCTACAGCTCGGCGTCAACTTCCTATAGCTCGGCATCACCGTCCTATTGTTTCGCTTCGAATCGTTTTCCGATATCAATGGTTTATCGTTAGTTTGAGGTATAAATTAAATAAATGTATGTACGAGTATCCCACATCCCTACTTACAACAATGGCCACACCCTTTCCCAGTATCAGCTCTTTTTTTATTAAACAATTTGTATTACACAATTAATTTCGACAATTAGGTATTGTGAAAAATATAAAGTGAACAATATAATATAAGTTAATTACGTAAAGAAATTATGGAATGTTAATAATATGTAATAAGTTCAAATTTAATTTAAAACGCAAGATACACGTTATATTACATTATATGTTTATTATAATAGTTATTAAATTGGTTGGCGACAAGCATAAAACTAAGGGGCAGCCTCGGATGGCCCGGCCACCCAAAAAAATAACAGGCCACCCCAAAAACCACCCTATTATATAGTTGAAATATCCAAGGCTCAAATAATTGAACACAAAAAGTTAAACAAAATTATGAAAAAGTAGTATCATCGTTCAACCAAGAATCTAAAATTATATTATAAACAATATAAACATACTTATAAATTAAACTAATAATAATAATTATTATTATTAATATTTAGTTCAAAAAAAATTTAAAAACAATTATTAAATTTACGTTTTAAAATTTTAAAGTACTTATTTTATATAATTTTTAACGATATATATCCTACCTTCTCAACTACCAACCTACAACAATCAACTATCCATGATCAGTATCACCTTTTTTTTATTATATTATTACAATAAACCTACTTGGTATACATTATATAATATTAAACATAATATTCAAACATAGTTCAGAGTCTAATAAACCAGTCAATTTTATATAAATATATATTATAGATAAATTAGGCGGTTTCTATAGAGTATAGATTATGCATGATTACTTAATTTGTATTACTTATTTTTTCTATCTTTTCGTACTTTTATTTTAAAGATTTTGTTTTAATATATTATAGTAGTGTGTCTCTGTATTACTTCCACAAAATACAATTCCGTAGAGCCAAATCGACCGCGAACAATGCGGGCGTAATTAATCGACATTTTAAAGATTGCGTACGCCTGCTATTATATAGTTAAACGAAAAAAAAGGGGATTTATAACGATTTTCAGTTTATTTAAATCGGAGATATAAATGACCAAACGATTTTTTTTTTCACGCATACATTTTAATAATAGTACCTATACAATAATAATTTTGAATCGGATGAAGGGAATTCAAGAGACGGGGGAAGATAAAAATGGTTACTCCTAAAAAATGCTCACCATTCTCTTGGTCTACATCTCCAGATATTCTGATAATTCTTCTTATATTGCTTATTATTATTAATATTACTATTGTTTTTTTCAATAAATTTATTTTTGTATGATTTTATTCAATCAAAACCCTAATTCCAATTATAATAAAAAATAAATATTATCGTAAAGCCGTAAAGATTATTATGTTTAAAAAAAATAGTAATTATATTTAACATTAAATTATATGTACATATATATATATTATATAAATATTAAATTTATATTTGATTTTAACGATAATCTAGGATAAAAAAAAGAAGATCAAATAGAGTTTTGACAACCTCTATTTGTTCTATAACTCTTGTCTTTCCCCTTGTGTATACCAACCTGATAATGATATTCTAAAAATAACCCAATAAAAACCGTGGTATTGAAGAAACATGAGCTCTTAATAAATAAAACGATTCTAAATATTCAGCGATTATACTAAAAATCACCGGGGGACCTTCTCTAGGGTTTAAATAATTGTTTAGTGAAAACCGTATTCTAAAATTCGCAACTTTATGAGAGATAGAGCACTTATGAACAGACAGACGCAGAAAATTCCTAAAGTATTACATAAAAATGAGCTGATACTGGAGATGGGAGCGGCTACTGATGTAGGGAAGAAGTTGAGAAGATAGGATACATAAGGTTATTCGACTTATATCTGTAAAAAATGATAAACCATTACTTGACGAAAGACGATTCCGAGCGCAGTTCGATAATACATAATTTTGGTAATTTTCGTTTAAATTTGATTTTAAAACGCTTATTAAAAATAAAAACAAGTAGTCCGATGATTTTAGAAATTTTACCACTCCTAAGTAAGTTTAATATAAGTATTATTAACATGTTTTAAGTCTCTACGTGTATTTATAATCGAATTGCAGCAAAAAAAAATCAAAAATTAAATAAAATTCCTTAAAAGCTCAAAATTGACTCAAAAGTTTTGGTGACAACACCGTTAGAAATTGAACTAAAAAAGCAACAAAAAAGGTATTATATGATTTTTTAATAAATCATTTTTTCTGGTAGAAAACGTCCGTGTTTTTATAAAATAATGAAACCGTGAAATTGTACGTTTCCCTACGTTTTTTCTTACTAAAGAAGTTTTATTTCAAAAATGTCATCGAAAATCAAAAAATAACCTGTTGAAAGTACCATCTATACAACTTGAAATTTTATAAAAGTTCCTGCACATAAATATCTGAGCAAATTTATTATGAAAGACCGAGGACACAGACAAGAACAAAGAAAAAAAAAAGAAAAAAAAGAAAAAAATGATAATAAGAAAAAAAAAATCCTAGTAAAACCAATATCTCCCTAGCTACGTTTGAAAACTAAAATAATATATTTAAAACGAACGAATAATATTGTTATTTTATTTTTTTTTTTTCATGATGTTATAATATAGGCTACACTTTAACACAACATAAGAAGGTATAAATATTCGAATACTTTTTAAAATATTTCGGCCTCATTCGTCCCCCACAACTCCCGCGGGACTATTATAACAATAGTTTGTACATGGTGTTTTGAAGTGAACATAAATCTTGTCTATTATTATTATACATATATATATATATATACGAAATTCTTTCTCGAAACAGTATCTTCTACACGATGTGTAGAAACAATGCCCGCCACTTCGCAGCTCGCGTGGTGAAATCGTTATATAATGTGAATTCTCTGAGAAAATGTGGTAGGAGAAAATCATCCTCGTCTTTTTGTCTCGATGAATACAATTTTATTTTGACCACACCAAGACACGGCGATTTTACGCTATATAGTGTTTTTTTTTTTTTTATCGCGATCCACGTTTCACCCTACAAAGATTTTGAGTATAATAATTTTGATTTTTTTATTTTCAGTCGTTATAAAATCATATATAATTATCTTAAATTTATAATAGTTAAAAGATGTTAGATATTAACCTTTATTCTGTATATCGTAAATGTATAAGATAGACTTTTGATTATCAAACAGCAACCTTGATATGTTTTTTTTTTTTAAAAATGGATTTAGGAAAATAATATGCTACTAAAAAATTCAATATGCATATAATAATAATAATATGGGATACAATTTGTTAGTTATAATAAAAGATAAGTAAACTGAACAGAAAGTGACGACTACAATGGGTAGGGTATGCTTTGAGAAATCTAAACGGACTAAAAAAAACAGTGATAAAAAAGACGTCCTACTCGGGACGGGTGCAGCCATTGTTACAGGTAATTTAATGTTTATCTGTAAGCAACGATAAACCATTGCTTACGAAAAAACGACTCTGAGAGAAGTTCAGTTGATGGAGATGCATAGAAAAATAAATTCTAAGATTGTATTTATAATATTTCAGGAATTTTCCCGTTTTTTTTTTTCAGTTTTTCGCATTTGATGAGAAAACTAGAAAACTCTTAAGAAAATTGAAAAATAATCTCTCTAAATGATTTTCTTTCAGAAAAGGCACTACACTTAGAAATTCGAGCAAGTTTTCCGATAGAAAAGTTGTTAAAAGATAAAAAAAAAAAATAAACATCTTTGTATAATCATACACTTCTTAGCTCTACTCAGAATCTAAAAGTCCGTGGGGAAATGCCACAGGGAAAACTCGAAAAAAGATGGCAAGATTTAATATAAAAGGATACGTCTTATCATCTAACAAAAAAAAAAACATTTTTTCCCTACCTTACAACTATATGATTTTTTCGAATATGTGTTGATAAGTGGATGTTGTAGTTTTAAAATCAAACGCTTAAAACTATTATGCGTGTTTAATGGTATATATTTAACACAATAAATATTAACTGTTTTAACCGATTTCTATATTGATAGGAATCCTTTAAAATAGATCAGTATAGATAAACCTCTTTAAATAAATAAGAAATTTGTTAGCTGAGATAAATAATTTAATTATCTAGAGGTTAAAATCACTGGCAATCAAATGATTTTGTCATGAAGGAGGATAAGGATGATTTTTAAGAACTATTATTATATCATCACCCTTGATTAATTAATTTAATACCAATAAGGTTATCTTTCAATCTAGATATTTTAAAATATATCTTTATAACATACGGTATACAATGAATAAAATAAAAAAATAAATTTTACTTAAAATATTTGTATATAAGCTATTATCTATGAAAAATTTGGTTTATTATAATAAATAAAATGTCACCCTTTTTATTCAGAAATCAAAAACGGTTTCTGACAAAGTCAAGTGTGTTCGATCGATCGTATACAAATATACATATACGCCATCTAAGTAACCCATATACCTATCTATGTGTGGTTTCACGGACCAAAATATGTATAATATTTTATATCGTATACATATTTTATTATACCTATATGTAAGCATGGGTTTACTGCATATAATATATTCATGCCCACTAGTTTTCGTTTATAAGCTTGGGGTCTGTTTACACGAATATATAAGTTGTATGTTTTCAGAAATTGAGTGGATAACACGAGAAACGGATTTTTAAAATTCGATACAGAAAATTTGATATCGCGACATCATGCCGACTACTGTTGTCAAAAAATCTAAGCAACAAATATTATTATTATTATTACTTTTACCATTTTGTATCAAAAATATTCCTAAGAATTTGATTTTCTTGATTTTGAATCTGACCCATCATATTACTGGGGTGGGTTGGAGCAATGGATACATTTAGCCCAGAACGCTTAATTTTGGCAAAACTACGAGGCGCCTAATAATAACTACTACTAAACTCAGAAGCTTTTTTCGATTGCAATAGTTTGCATAAAACATACTACCTAAATTGTCCTGTACATATTATTTTCTTAACTACCCATCTACAATATTGGCTTATCCATGAGTATTATTTACTTTCTATATTATAGAAAATAAAATTTTCATCTAATTCATCTTAATTATGTATTTGAATAATATATAGGTATATGAAGAACATTTGGAAAATTATGTTAACTAATTTAAATATTCTGCAATAATTTACGATGGTTACGAGGAATAATATTTGTATATACGCATAACAAGTAATAACAGCTTATTAGCTATTTTGTTGTATAACTATTGAAATATGAATTAACCTAAAGCGTTATTTTGAACGTATTTGAAAATTTAATTATTAAATTATGTATTGTAATTGTTGATAAATCAAAAATATTTAAGGATAAATAGAAAACATTCAATTCGGAAAAAGTGAAGTAAGCATTTATACTAAAAAGAATCACGTGCACAATTCATAGTAATAATTGATCGGCTATTTTTTTTATTGTTGCATAATATACAGATGATACAAATCGGTTTTTAAATTTGATTTTAATTACCCAATGGGTTGGATTCAAATAATACAGTGTATCCCATCATGTTCGACGGATTTTTGTAGCGCTGTTAATATTACATTTTTTTCGACCTTTTTTTTTCATTCAAACTATTTTTCAATAAATTTGCCATCAAAATAATTCCACACAGAACCCACCACATCAATAGTCGAGTTCATGAAAAGCTGATTAATTTAATATAACGGTCAACTCTTAACTTGGAAATCCATTAAAAGTCCAACACTACAGCAAACACACGACAGAGGTCCCTGGATATTACACATATCTTAAGGCCCAGCGTTTAGAAACTAAATTAAAAAACTTATAATTCATAAAGTTAAAGTTACATTTCAAACAAATAAAAGTATTCTCAGTCACCTCCACTGTTCAATCAAAAATGTTAGAACAGCATTATACAAAAAGGTAATGTAAGTAAAATACACATACAAGTCAAATAAAAGATATTTTCTCTACTGCAAGGACAAGCATAAAAATGGAATCATATATATGAATATGTTTTGTGGGCACGTAACACTGGTGATCTATGTACGAAATACGTTTGGCTAGGGGGTGATGTGATGCTACTGTGCGTGGTGGCGAATATAGTGATAATAATTATAGTGAAAATAAGTCAAGTTGTTAAAGGGGGTACTCGAAATAATTGAAGGCTCCCAATTACCTCCCTTTAATTTTTTTCACTGTAAATCACGATGAATATATTCTTAAGACATGTATGTGATAGACCCCGCAATTTGTCCCTGCCCGGAGTTTCGAGTGAAAAATCGTCAAGATTTCGACAGTTACTGTTGATCGTTCACACTAATTTTTAAACTAGAATGTGATGTAGTCATCTACTTACAAATGATCGCAATAAGTACTAGTGTACTAATAATTAATAGTAACTAGTAATAACTAGTTTAAATTGAAGTTATTTAGTTGTGTATTAAGTATGTTATATAGCTACACGAACCCATGAAGAACGTGTTAAAAATAATTCTTAGTCAACCTTTATCAAAGCGGAGACCCCTATTAAAATTACTTAGGCATACTATTATAAAATACCCCCGCCCCTCTCGGTGGCGGTGGTATATGATAATAATGGTTAGCTTTACACGATTCATGCGCACGGGTCTGTCAAAGGCTCAGCAGCGTAGTCAAAGTCACGAGTCTTGCACATAATATGTGCATATTATGCACTAATATTATATCGCGACCGACGATTCTGGTGAGTCTTGGGACGATGGGGAAGTAAAGGCGTAACACACACATACTATGTATAGATATTATTATTATTATTATTATTATTATTATTATACACCTTTCCGCAAGGGACCAATGTAATAATATCGCGAGAGTGTGTTACTGCGGGTACGTGCAGTTCCGAGCCCTGGAAAATTAAATGAACTGGGACGCGGACCGCAAAACGATAGTTTGTCCGAGTGCTTTTCCCCCTAAAAACTTACTTCTGGCGCGGCTTCATGAAATAATATTATATATACTCGTATAATATAATATAGTTTACCCGTACTGTTTCACGAATAAATATTTCTCGTAACTTCACGCGATTGGCAACGACTTTTGCGACGTCGAAGTGAATTTGACGATATTATACTGTACGCGAATACTGATAAAGCGCTGAAGATGTCTCCCATCACCTCGATAAATTTCCCTCCGTGAAGACGAGTCGGTCCCATATTTTATTTTGTTTTCTTCCCATTATATACGATATAACAGCCTAACGAGTACTGTTATGATATTTATAACCTAACCGTTATATATAACAGAACGATATTCAGTATAAGGAAACTTCACAGCATTTACTTTTTTTACACTGCTATCATTTAGTTGGACTAAATCCAGAATAAGTTCAGAGAACTGGGAAATGTGGTTATGCTTAACGGATTTAAAAAGATAGACTGATTAGTGATTGAGAACATATCTGGTTTCGAGTACAGCTAATTAAAATACTCTATATTTTTCATTTAGTCCTCGAGAAGAGTTTAGCGGTTGCCAAACAACTCTCACATTTTTCGGTTTAAATTTATGACGCTGAATCTGAACCTTAAAATAGTAGGTACTAAATCTAATTTAAAAAATCATACATTTCGCTTAAACCGATCGAGTACTTCGATTCGAACATCACCGAAAGTTGTTAAAAACACTAGACAGGTATACAAATAGTAATTTAGGCATGATAAAATTTTTTTCAAATGTTTGAGGGAAATATTCTTAATTTTTGTTTCGTTTTTTCAGATTTTTACAAAGTAATTTTATACATATTATGTATGTAGTATTCATAATGTCATATTAAACTGTGACGTTTTTTTTTCATTTTCATCATATTATATATCTATATAAGTACGCATTTTTTAATATAATTGTGTTATTGTTATTACATTCGAACTCTTGACTTTCAAATTTAGAGACTCGCCGTCGCTGCGCCGTTTTAAATCAGTATATATTATAATACTTTTAAGATAGATTTTCTATATAGATACCCGTTGTGTCACGAAATCTCTGTAAATTCGTTATGTATATCATCTCCAAGTATCTCAATATAACACTTTAAGTGGCTTTTCAAAAATATAATAATAATATACAATTTCTCGGATACAATTTTCCGCGCTCTTTTGATTATTTAATATTTCGTTATTTGGAAAATAACGAAGTCATCGGTAGGAGGTGATTATTCTGAAGTTGTCATAAAATTGTCATTATTTATAAACAATTTTTTTTCGGTATATTTTACACATTTATTTTGTTTATAGAATTACTTCACCGCACACAAAAATTTGTACGAGAAGCTTTGTTGACAATAAAAGGCATATAATACGAAAAGTATCAGAAATTATTGAGTATATCAAATTTCATTTTTTCGATAAACACAAGGATACGTGGTTGTTTGTTACCAATTCATCGCGTGTTATTTGATATGTACGTTTTCTATTTTTGTTTTATGTTAATATTTTTGTAGTGCACAAAATAATAACAATAAATAAAATAACATTTAAACAACAGAGCTCCGTCACTAGAGTCTAATTTGCCCATAGTCGATTCGTGGCCGTATTATTTAAAATATTTTATGTTGTAATTATTATTATTTTTTTTTCATTATTTATCTAAATGTTAGTATAAGTTATGTAATAATATTATATTACAAACAAAATGAAATTAATTTTATATTTATTTATGGTTAAAATTCATTTGACTTCCATTAACCACGTTTTACCGTTTTCTTTTTCTTTACTTTAAGGTCTATTACACCCCCTTTTTTTATTTGAAAATACTATCCTATAAATTTCAGGTATTGATATGGAGTTTAACAAAACAAGTTCTATCAAAATGAGTAAAGCAGTTCTTTAACTAACTTGATACTTACACCATTAAAATACAAAAAATTATCTTCCTGGGTTCATTTAGGAGTGTTTGTAGGAGCGTACAATGCTAAAAAATCACTCTTCTTTCACGAATATGATGCAGTGCAAATGTAAATTCAACTAACATTTTATCACTTCAATCAGTATATGAAAATCTCCACTTACCAAATTTGAGCACTTTTGGTCCAAATAGAGCTGCTAAAAGTGTACAAATGTACTGGGAAAAAGATATATGTTATAAAAGATAAACACGGTACAAAGTTTTTATTTTCTAAGAAAATATGACAAAAAGTTGACACTATTAGAAAAGGTAGTAGAGAAAGTAGTATATGAGTAAACTAGTTCATAATATTTTACTATATTTAGCGATAATTTGCTCCATTCCAAAAATCGATTCTGAATGAGAGTAGTATTAGTCGTGTTTTTCACTTATTGCTAAAAAGTAACACTGTAGATCAGGCATGTCAAACTCAAAGTATCAGGTGGGCCAAATATATTGAAAAGTTTACTATTTGGGCCGCACATAAAAATTTAGCGAAAAATTAAATATTTTGTACAAATTTTCAATTTTATTCTTTATGTTTACGAGTACAGCAATTACAAAAAAAAAACCTATTAATAATTCTTTTTAGACGATATTTGACATCTCTTTTCTCCCACCAACTTTTCAATTTCGGGAGAAATATTATTTGACGAAGCCACTTTTAACACTGCATTTAGATGTGTGTCGGTTAATCTGGATCTAACGGGTGATTTATTACTGTTCATTAATGAAAAAAGTTGCTCGTATTGATAAGTACTACTAAACATCTACAGTGTAGATCAACAAACATAATAAAAAAGAACCTAAAGGCGGTGAACTACTAAAAATATCGGTTAAATGTTTCACATAATGAATCTCAGTCGTCAAATGTTGTATACTTTGAAGTATGGTATAAACAAATCAGAGAATTGTTACTAACTAAAAAAAAGGATTACAAGGTTAAAAATAAAATTACATTTTTGTAAATCTAATAGCTTCTTCATTTTTACTGAGAATCTAAATAACTTTAACCATAAAATTGTTATTTAATAATATAGATATCTTGTTCATAAAAGGGCTGCTAAAATAAAGCAGTCATAGTGAATTTATAATATAAACTAACTAACTTAAAGTTGTTTTAGTTTCTTGTAAACTTATGTTTAGGGCTATGTCTAAGGCTAGGGTTATGCATTTAATGCACTATCAAACACCTTAAAAATTGAATTGAAATTCCTAAAAATGTAGTATAAAATTTAATGAATTTACACAATTACTACGATAATAATAACCACGATTAGCTTAATCTTATCGAATCATGATAAATCAAAAGTTGTACTTGTACAATATATTTATTCGTATACAGCTTGTATAAAATAAATTTTAAAATAAAGATATAAAACAAAAGCATGTTGTATAAAAAATGTATAGTATAAATCACGTGTAAAATAAACAATACATAATTCATATAAAATTGATGAAAATAACGTACAAATATTTAAAAAAAATATATACCCTTAAAAGTTAAAAAAATTACCTAAACAATTAAAAACCACAACAAATAAAAAAAATTTCACAAATTGAATTCATTGTTACATAATTTTAACTGGGTATTAAGAAAAATTTACAGTTTAAGTCGTGTAACATATTATTTGTATTTTTTAGAATGGTTTAGATTTTTTTTTTCAAAAGTGATTTGCATTATTGGAGGTTGATTGGGAGTTTTCAAATAGAAACATACGTTCTTTTCATTGGGACATATTTTTATAATATATGCCGGATGTGCTCGTATATACCGACGCCACCGGTATTATCAATAATTTCTCTTTAAAAAAACCATTGTAAATTTCGGAAAAAAATAACGAAACTCCCGTAAATTTTACTACATAAGACTACGATGCAGTACGCAACGCACGTTTCGGAAGAAATTAATTCGAATCGCTGGCCACTAAGGAGGACGCAAAGTGATTATTAAAACGTTCTGCACAGGTGCGTCTCTGTTAGGGAGGGGGTGGTGAAAATAGCGATCTGCATAATTAAATTTTATATTATTTTATGACTTAATAATAAATATTTCAGTGTAAATTCATAGGTGATCATTGTAACAAATAAATAATTCCTGCAGCGAGTTAATTTTGTATACAAATTGGAATCCCATGAGGTAGGTACTACAATTTTAGATTAATGAGATAAAGGATCTAAGCAAATTATTACGTCAGAATAATAAAGTAGTATTGCTTTTATCAATGTACAATGTTTTTTGTTTTCTATTCAATTGTACCTATATAATAAAGTATCTTAACAATATAAATGGAGTGAGAAAAAGTAGTTATATTTTTAGAGGGCGAAATAATGTAGACACTTTCTCTTTCTCTCTCTCTCTCAAACACACTCTTTCTATCTCTCTATCTCTGTCTCTATTTCCTTCTTTCTTTCTCTCTCACTCTATTTTGTATTTCACGAACGTATATATTATTCTGGTTTCGACTGTGAAAGAAAAATTATTATAACGACAGTGACATTAACCCATCATCCCTATAATATATACCTTATACGTATATATAACCTACACACACATATATATATATATATAACGCGAATAGGATCAACAGAGAGTGTTTGACATTTTTGTTATAATTTTGATCCTCCGTGGTTTAGTGTGGTGTGAATGTTTTAATCCGATTAAACGCGCAACGAAAAGTAACGTCATCGTATAAACATTAATACGGATTAATATTATTATATGTATACAAATTATTACTACTATTATTGTTAATAGACGCAAAATAAAATATTAGTAAAATAACTAAAATGTATAATAATAATAATAACCATCGATTAAAGATAAATATCAGTGCATATTACGAAGGTAAATTTTTTTTTTTTTTAATTTGAAATAGGCAACAACAATAATTTAAAATAACAGATACTTAAAGCTGTAAATTCATCAATTTTAATTTTTTGTCTTTTTCAGGTTTTCGCCAATTATTAAAAATATTACAAAGAAAATCTAAAAATAAATTGCTTACTCACCAGCTAGATTAGAAAAGCCATTAAAATTTTCACTGGAGCAATATTTTTAATAGAAAACATAAGCCGTAAAAATTTTAAATAATGAAGTCTTACGCCGTAAATTTGATCATTTTTTGTCTTTTCCAGTTTTCCTAACTATTATGAAAACTACTAAGAAAATCAAATTACTACATAATATAAGAATAGAAATTCACTTACTATTCAAAACTAAAAAAAAAAATAAATTGTTCACCATAACGTACTTAAACGAATATCTACGTTTTGAAAAAGATATATTTTCTCAATACCTAAAAGTGATAAGTGAATTTTGGATTCGTTTTTATACAAATTGTCGGGTTTTTTTTTCCGAACCCGGCGGATTTAAGGGCCTCTGCACATAAGTTTTGATGTAAATAATTCAAATTTCCCAAAGTTTTTATTAATATTTAATATAAAATCCTCATAAAAATATAAAATGATAATATTATTTAAATTTTGAATATAGTCATATGGACACAGTTCTAAAAGCCTAATCCAAGAGAATAGTAAATTGCTTGAAAATGGTAGCTCTTAAACATAAAACGTGCTTCACGATTTTTATCGAGTTATTTCCGCAAACAGAGAAAACTCCAGATTATTATATCCGTTATCTTTTTCTTGTTACTTTTGTACAGTTTAGCATCTTTTTTTGGATAAATTAACGAGTTCAAATTCTGAAATTTGAGTTGTTTAAAAGGCGAATTGAAGTAATTGATGTCGTTTTTAATTTCATGAATATCAATACGTTGTGTACAAGGGTGTTTTTAGATTTTAAACACCAGAATGAACCACCAAAATAAAGGTAGGATGGCATATATACATAATAAAATAAATAAACATATATAGCACTTTTTCTGAAAGGAAAATTGACTGGAATAGTACCTTAGGGAGGTTATTTTTTCATTTTTACCAGAAAAATAATGTTTTTCAATTTTGTTTTTGCTATACTTGGGTTAAAAATATTTGTAGACACTTGAAATTTGAACAAACATTTTTTTTTTTCTATTTGGAGAAATTTTAAAAATGAAATGTTATTTATTTTCAAGTTATTTAAAGATATTTTAATTTTACGAGTTTTGTATTAATTATATAAGCGAGTTTATTCAATAGGTATTATGTGGATAAAATGGTTAGACTAAACAGAAATGCTTGAAAATTTAACAGGAAGTTAATTAAAACTCGTACTTTATTGTTAAAAAAAAATTTAAGCTTCATGTAGTATTTTTTTTTTCTATTTAGGAATTTTAATACCAAATTTTGACAAAAATCATTTGAGTAAAATATATATGAAAAAAATCTAGTTACTGGTCCATGCAAATTTTTCAATTTTTTTTTTTTTTTTTTGAACATATATATATTTCTGATTGAAGAACGATGATGAAAATTATGCGGACTGACATAGTTTCGAAATTATAGCTTTTTGAAGTGCACATATTATGCGGATATTATTTGGGTTACGTAAAATAACTCAATATTGTTAATTGTATACTATGTCTGTCGTAGTGGTAGTACTTACATGTCATCATTCCAGAGATCGCAAGTCCAAACCAGAGTTTCAAAATATATTTTTTTGTATAACCACGTCGGATAGGTAACAGGGAAAAAACAAATGCATTTTGGGTTTACCTAGAAACCCAAGCCGTCGTAATATGGCGTATATATTGCTTAAAAAGCGATACTATTAACTGTGTTTGGCTCACAATTGTTTTTCGTTAGCAATAAGTAATCTTTGCTTACAGATGTACATAAAATTATCTTTTATATCCTACTTTCCTAAATTATCATCTACAACAGTGTTCTACTCATCGATGTATGTCTATCTTTTTTATCGTGGTTTTAAAATAAAATTTTGTTGAAAATCCGCAGAACAATATCGGCATTACCAACATTCCCCAAAATCGTTCTATAAATGTCGACAATCACTAGTGAAAGTTTACAAATAGTACAAATTTAATTAATATGCAAATATTTATGTCAACATTAACTGGTGACTACCAGTATTCACCTACATTTATATATATATATGCCAGCCTAGTATATACCTCAATTTTATCAATTTAATTTTTGTTCGCGTTAAAACGTACTCTCGTCAACTGCTTAATCAAAATCCCTGATCGGTTGCATTTTATGTATCATATTTATTTATATATGTGTCTCTCCTTGAGGTAATCGGGTTTTAAAAAACCATCGTGGACCGATCGATTTAAATAATGTTATTACCATTGTCATTATTATTATTATTGTTAATATTAATATTATAACGATAGATACAATTTTATACTGGAATGCAGCAAAAGCACCGTATTTAACTTCTCGACCAAGATCAATAATTTTGTCTTATATATTCTATTATGATATCGAATAATGTTTGCGAATACGGATAAGAAAAAATTTCAAAATCACGATAATATTCGTTACATTGACTTACATAAATTAAAATCTGAGGCATATACAACATAAATATTTTCATTTTAAGAAATTATTATCAGGAAACATATCACTAGGAACTTAAAACCCGGAAAATTATTACATAGAAATGCATACGTTTGGAAAGTATTTAATGGTAAATACTACATAAATTAGGAAAATATTTTACAGAAAAAAGATTTTTTGTAAACATTATTTAGGAATATAAATTTCAGTAAAATATTCTCTGGAAAAATATTATCAAGAAAACAATTTCGATTTTCACGTGTTCATAAAAAAAAGCATGTCGCCTGTATCCTTACCTTCTCTTAATTATTTGTATCCATTATTTTCACTACTGCCAGATCATAGTTGATTCAAACGAAAATTTGTTTAGTTTCACATCATCGTAAATTCTATATACAGGAAGCAAATCAGCACAAAATCAACCTAACTGAAGACAACAAAAATGAGAAAAATACGTACCACCAACGAAATTCGGATTCGTCATGCAACACAACATAAAAATTTTCAAACCAAAAATGTATTTATTTAAAATATAGAAAACCATTCGAAGCAGTATCATTATTGTTCATGAACCATATTATCTTTATCGGTTATTATTAAAAATTTTCCACCGCTGAGTTTCAAATCAAATCGTTCTTTATGCAAAAACACATTTTATGTAAGTTTCCAAATAAAAATGTCAATTAAATTACAGGGAAAAGAAAAAGTCCGTTTCCATAAGACCATAACAACTAGTCGGACTACATCGTTATGTCGGAAGGACAAAATCTTACGATAAAGACCATCATGAGAAAATAATACAAATTGCAAAGCTTCTTATTAGACTTGGGCTTTGGTATTATTTGTGAAATCGCGAAAAAGAAGATGGACAGTACGTATCCAAAAAGGAAGTATATAAGGATTTTATTCGGTTTTTTACAAATATATTTATAAACTCAATACGGAAGTAAACGAATCTTTTTAAATTCATTATTTGAATACATATAAAGGTGTTTTATTATTTTAAGTTTTAAAATAAATATTCCGACTTTTGAATAATGGCTATGACCGTTGATCAGAACATATGAGGTTAAAGCATATCGTAATATGCTCGAATATATTCGAATTATTATGCAGAGACGTTAAATGTTTGAATATAAGTCTATTAAGGTACATCACATATCCGACATATTTCTAGGAGTAATGGTGAAAATTTGAAAATGATTTTAGAATAAATAGGGACGGCGCTGTAAAACTTTGACAAAGTACTTTTACGAGACTTTAATATTTTGAACCATATGTTTTACAGGAGAAATCTTTATAGGATGTTTGGAATTGATAAGTTGTTTTATTTAAATTCTTAATTAAAATATGCATTGTATCAATAATAATGAATAAATTCGATAGGTGAAAATAAATATCACTAACTTCTAGATATGAACAGTGCAGAATCATACGAATATACGCAAAAAATTTGGGCACCTACACTAAATTAAAGACTCATAACGTCCAAACCGATAGTATTATATTATCAGCTATTTATAAAATTGTTCATAAATTAAAATCAAAAATTTAGGAAAGTCAATGTGAACTGTGAAGGGATACTTGAAGAAAAATTAAAAAAAAAAAGAAGAAGCTGTTTTCTATTGCTTCAATATTATAAATTATAACATTATTGAGCATTGATACGTAATAACAACAATAACCGATAGATATAATATTTCATGTTAACTGTTTAAACTACAATCACCGTTTGAGGGAACAAAAGTCATATCAATTTATGGCGAGATTATGAGAGACCAGTTAAGACTCAGATTATGAGGCGTGAATATTATACATTTTTGAAAATTTATTTGGATATTAATGGATTCGGTAAGAAGATATGTCTGTGACTCCACTTTGCGCATACGGTCTTTAAATAAAATTCAAGGAGTCAGATTTTTTCAGCAGTTAAGTAGGGCGGGGGGGGTTGTTAAATGTAACAACATATTTAGTTGTGGAAAATATTTAGTTTTACATGCCACTAAGCTGCGCTGAAAAACATGAAATCATGTATCCCGGGCATGCCTCTTACAAAAATGAAGATGACTGAAATTTTCTGATTTTTCATTTTTGGTATTCCGGTTATTTGGTTTGTCACTACTCTTTTGTCTCTATTTCGAATTAATGCTATTTTTGTTTTAAATTAAAATGCAGTATAACGAATTTAACTAAATTAAATTACAATGTATGCATTACATACACATACATTTTTTTTTAATAAATTAACTTCTTGGGTGAAGCTGAGTAGGTAAATATAGCTGTAATTATAACAAGATCTCTATTTCCTTACTTCATAGGCAATGATATTATTATTCCAGTAAAATTACCAAGAGGAAGACCGTCAAATCTTGATAGGTTTTTTAGAATATTTCGCATTTTATATTTATTGTATATTGTACCTAAAATCAAATTCATTCGATTATTTTTCTATATAGAGTGTGCTAGCAAAGATTCTTTCAAATAAAAATTTCGCGAACGTCGTTATAATATTAATATTGTTAGCCACGTGTTATTGTACCGATGAAGAAGCAAAATTTTATTATAGCAGGTACCTTTATATATACTGTTTTAACGTCCAACTTATTTCGCATAGAGAAGCGCATACAAAAAGTAAAAAGATTATTAATAAAATAATACTAAATTCAATTTTCTACCATTTACACAAAATAATAATAATAATCCAATTAAACAAAAACTGAGGATGGGAAGTCGGTACAAAGGAATTTTTTTCAAAGTTATAGTTCGTTCAAACGTGCATAAAACGTAATAATATATTATACACGTCAGTAATAAAAAACCTTTCACGATTATATTTTTATATTTTATTATTCGTGTTCGGCGCATTCAATACGACAATACCTATATTGTATATTACAAACATCTTGTTATTTGTAAACACCCAGACAATAATAGTTTTCCATTCCTTTGATGTTCCCGCAAACGAATTTAATTCATATCATAAATCAAAAAAAAAAAAAAAATTAATGTTGGTAATTTTTATGAGTTTCGTTAAAATCCGAACTTTGAACGTTAAGAAAAATAAATAAAATGGTGAGTTTTCGATGTTTTAATACTATTGCTGAGAACGTGATGATTCATGAGGAATCTTGTATCATATTTCCGTGCATAAACACCAAGTAAAGACGAACTGCATACATATATAAACGAAACAATTCAAAATTAAAACAGCTATAGACAATTCATAAATACCAAAATATGTAAAAATTGTATTTGATCTATGCACTTATGTAAATGTTTAGTACACATTTCCCTTCATTATTAAGAAAATAACACAGAAAATTAAAAAATGACTTTCCATTGTACACTGACTAGATAAAAGTAACAACCAAAAACCATCCTTGTTGTTAATTAGCGGAACAAGATTATTTATTATTGTGAAATTAAAACATCTCTAGCTCTTCGATCTAAAAATAAACGTGACATTCAAAAATTAAAATATAAATTACTACGTTTTTACAACTTGACATTTTTTGTTAAATTTTTTTTTTCGATGGAACCGTAATCGATAAATTAAAATATTGGGGACGAAATCTTGTTATTTAATGGGTCGCACCGTGCCATAATCGAGCGTAAATTTTTTTTTTTTTTGAATCTCACGAACAATCTCTTTCGTTTATTTCACTATCGGTAATGGACTTACATTTTTAAGATCTCGAATTTAACTGCTAGGCACTTTTAGATTTTAATCCAGTTACTACCGCCGTCTGTAATACTATTATTCATTAAATTCTTTAGAATAACTGCGGCAGGACGATGTCGGTTAATTTAATAGTATTATTAACTTTGGATCCCATTCTCGAATACACAAGATGTATCTGCAGAATTGAGGATTTTACTATGTAATTTAATGTTTAAATATGTAAATAATATATTTCAATAAAATTAGTGCGACTATTATAACATAATATATGTAGGTATATTTTTAACATAAGTAAGAATATAAGATTTAGTTAGTAAAAGCAACTATATAAGTGAAGAAGATACAATAGGTAATCAAACAACATAGCTATCGATGTAGCACCAGTAAATACAGTTTCATTTATTTTGACCTTCATGAAAGAAAAAGCAAGGAAATATTTGTAACGAATTCAAGAGAGTGGCGATTGTTTTTATATTTCTAAAATTAAATTTATACAAATAGTACTAATTGAAAATTCTATACAATTAAAGATACATTACAAGAAATCTTTTTGGTTTTCAATAAACAATTTCTAATATTTACCAGCCATAACTGATGCCTATGATTACTTATATGATGTATGAATGCGCAGACAAAGTAGAAATCCGCAAGAGATGCAGCTGGATATTCTGCTTCTTCTGTAAAGCGTATAACGGACAGCGGCTACGATAACTAGGAAATATATTATGAACATATAAGAGGGTGAAAGCATGATGCAGAATGAAAGCAGAATGGGAACCTCTAGATAAAAGTTCTCGTGGTAGACCTAGACAAATATGGATCGATGTAGTTGAAGATGATCAAAGAATGTTGGTAGTTGACGGACGGAAAAACATAATTTCAGACCGGAAGGTTGCATAATTTAATATTAGCGGCGAAAACTCAGAAAATTTTAAAACTCAAAAAAAAGAAGATATTATATCATATACGCAGGGGTGAATGTAAGCAAAAATAACAAGAAATGGGTAGAATATCATGATCGTATTGCTTTAAATCAATAACGCATATTATAGGATACATTATATTTGGGGATTTATTTTATCATTATATTTATTAACATTATACTTACAATGGGTGGTAAATTCTGTAAAAAAAAAAATTAATGAGTATTTAGCTCTTTGGCGAGCTATGAAAAAAAAATACGTGAGAATCTGCCATTATACTATGGTTTAAGTATACATCAGTGGTAGCGTCACGTTTTTTTTTCTCTTCTCTGAAAATTCGCGCCATTGCAAAAGTAAACGATGAATATTATACGATTTTTAACGCATGTTTCTGGTATTTAAATTTAATATACAAAGAGCTGACCGACTGATCAAAATTCTTTGCGTATCCTCTTTTCTGTATAATTTTCCTCCGCAATAAATCCAGGATGTCAACCCGTCATTACCACCATACTGGTCCCGTCGGCATTTCGGCCGTTCTTCTCTATATGTTGTAACGGTTTTTACTCCTCGTATATTTTGTGTACGAGCAAAGGGCTTGAGCGGACTTTTTTTTTCGAAAAACCTCCCCTGACGCATAATAATCGCATAGTTACCGTTTCGACACGTGCTCGTGATAATAATCGACCAGAATCGTTAAAATATATTATCATACAACGAATTTCTACCCTGAAGACGCCGAGA
Organism: Cinara cedri; assembly: GCA_902439185.1. Classification (NCBI taxonomy): domain Eukaryota; kingdom Metazoa; phylum Arthropoda; class Insecta; order Hemiptera; family Aphididae; genus Cinara; species Cinara cedri. The sequence goes on from CABPRJ010000013.1 coordinate 703,400, forward strand.
AAATCATAATATCTAGACACAAATGCAATAATTATTATTTACCTAGCAAACCGGTAGGTATACTTTTTCAACTCTCCGGATTATAAAATAATAAGAGGTATGAAATTGTGTAAATGTTAATAGTGAATCAGCATTCCGTTGTGAAATATAAATCTGTACGTTATATAATTTGTTTTTCGAATAACGAATTGTTTTTGTGATTATTTTTAATAATAAGGCATTCGTATTTCACGTTTTATATAGGTACTGAAATTGTTTAAACTGACAGTAAAAAATGTCAACTAAGTATTCACTGCAAACACTATTGTCGATGTCATTTTGGAACCGAAATTAGCTTATAAATCTGCATTATTTAATGATATTTCTCAATCTTGACAATTAGAGTAATCGTAAAAATAGCTAAAAAAAAAAAATAATCAATACTTCTTGATTTTTTTTTAATTTATAGAAATATATGTGATAAAACTAGAGTTTAGTTCGTTAAAAAACCCGGATAAATTAAATATTCGTCATACACTCTATAGAAAAAGGCTGAAAAACGATTTTGGTAATTATTATCATAATACTATAGCAATCCCGCCCGGCATTACTTGTGCCAATTAAATTCCCTATTCTGTTGAACATTTAAAAGCGTAGTTTTTAGAAAGTACTTTTAAAAACCAAAATCAATAAAAAAAATTAAAATTAAATTGTCTCCATAACTATCCCTAGTCTCCCATTTTATTTCATCCGTGTCATCAAATTAAGCAGCAGAGATAATTCAATTATCGTATCATAATACCAAAAATTCTTTGTGTGAGCCTTTATCCTTAATGGTTTAATGGGTGAATTTCGGAAATCCGGTGTCGAGGTATACACGAATTCGTTCAATCTCTTCTGTAAGATCAATTGTCAGACTTCTGTGTGCGATCAATTTAAATGTGCATTGCACACTAACTCACAAACACTTCCTCTTATTATTATAGATTATAATTATGAATACGAAAATAGCTCGATATTAATGCCTATTTAAATATTATTTATTTTAGATTTTGAGTCTTATTATCTCAGTATGATGTATGATTTTGAAGATTTGTTTGTATTCCAAACAATTTTTCTATGCAAATATTTATAGATATTGAATAATTAATTTATAATTGATGCATTGGGATTTCGATTTATCTTGTTGGTAGTTTTCTCAATAATTTAAAAAAAATGAATTTAATAATTAAACTTAAAACAAATTATTAACAATTTCTGTTATTTTCGAATTTGTATTCTTTAATTCAGTTAAAAATAATCTGAAATATTCACAAAATACTTATATTTGAATTTTCTAAACGTGATACAATTATAGCATACTTTCTTTTTTTGAGTTATTTAAAATTTCTAAGGTTTTTTTTTTAAATATTTTTATTTTGTTTTATCTGAATAATATTGTTTTGGCCAAAAAAAAAATGTTCAGAAATTTTTATATAAGTCCATCATAAAATCTTTTGTCGTAATTTGATTCTTTTCTAATTCACTCCAGTTGGTACAATTTATTGAAACATATAAATTTCCTTGGAAATACTTTTTTTTATATATATTAGGTACATTGTACTTATACAATATTTCCATAAAGATGTGTTTTTTTCTCATTTGATATATATTCTCTGATTCATTTCGTTTCTGATGAGTCTATGTATTTTAATAACATTTAAAAATGATACACATTTTATTATAACGACGACAAAAAAAAACAAAATCGTTATATTTTGCATTAAAGGAAATTACTATGGTTGATCGATTACGTCATGTTAATATACATAGATAAAGTAAAGCATTTATGCATATTGAATTTTTAAAACCTAATAATGTGTATTTTCGTATATGCGAAAAAAAGTCGTTTATATTAAACACCGGTACCTATATATTATTAGAAAAAAAACCTATCTCATTCCACACCGATTGAATTTCAAAACATGTATTCAATTTAGACGTTAAGCTTATCAACACAGTAGTCGAGAAACGGGAAAAAGCGATTTTTATAAAAAAAAATGTATATATATTTCTCAGAGTCCCCAGTTGATAACGTGTCGTCCGCGGCCGGCGCGAAATCGATTTCACTAAAAACCCATTTACTCGATGCACTAAAGAGAATGTGATGGTATTATATAGGTGTAGGTATAGAAAAAAAATCTTGCTAAATTGAGTGACGAAAAACAATCGTTTTTTTTTCCATCACAACCTCCTTTGACAGTGCCCCGAAGTGTAAAGTATTTTTTATTTTTTTTTTTTTTTTTTTTGGTTACACGATCAGCAAGTATGGGACAAAATCCATTTTATATGATCCGATGTAAAATCGATTTATTCTCGAGACAGCTTTTGGGCTTTTATATAGGAAAAAACAAAAACATTATAAAAACGTCGATAATAATACATTAATAGCACCTAAATAGTTACTCTTTTTGTCTTTTCCTTTTTATACCTACTATAACTGGTACTGTGGATATCGTCGTAGTTCCTCAGTTATCTATAAATTATATTAAAGTGACAGCATATTATGATTTCCGTGCAGTAAACTTCTCTAATGTATTATCGTAAATTCTACCGAATAACTATTGGAATATTGACTAAAAAATGATATTAAATAACAGGAAAAAAGCTATCCTAGGATTATTAGAGCGGGTGAAGCCACTGTTGTAGGTAGAAAGTTAGGAAGGTAAGACACAGACGAGAATTTAATGTATATCTGTAAAAAACGATAAACTATTGCTAATGAAAAAAAAAACGAATCTGAGCGAAAAGTTTTTCACAGATAAAAATTAAAACTATAAATAAAGAATGAAGATCGTGAATAGAAAGATTTACAATTTTTCATAGTACGAACAAAGAATAGAAAAAGTTGAAATAGTCTGGAAATAGTATTTTTTTAAATAATTATAATATTTTGTTATAAAATAACACGCATAGCAAAATAAAAATAAGGCAGTGGCAAATAAATACTACTTTGCTGTAGCAAACCTATTTAGGTCAAAATTAATATAAAAAAAAGAGCAACTAATAAACATTAGCTATGTAAGACCAGTTCGTTTATATGCAGGTACAACTTGAGCAACAATTTAAGGTGACGAAGAAAAGCTTTCAAGATTCGAGATGAATATATTGAGGAAAATATACAGTTCAATATACAAATTTAATTAAGGAGAGCAGAAATGGGAATTAAGGTCGAATAGATTAACTCAATACAATTTATGAAACAGAAAATATGATTCAGTTCATTGAAATGGATGGGGCATGTTTGGAGTTCAGATAGAAAACTAATGAAAAAAATCATATAAATGAAGAAATGGAATAAACGAGACCACGTAGAATGTCATACCAAAGATAGGAGATCATGGTGGAATTTCAAGAGCAATCAAGAGAAATAAACTGGAACATAATATCAAAGGATTGAGGAAAATAGTAAAGTAAAACAAAATTATTGCAAAATCTATTAATTTAATAATTTCAAGTGAACATACAGAAAACAAAAATCTTACTCTACTGGTTATCCAGTTGCATACAAATAACCTCCCTAAAAATTCACTACGATCAACTGATTTGCATGATTAATAATAATAATTGTCTTCATCGGGTAAAAATATTTTGTATTTTGAAAGTAATAATATTTTTTTTTTTTTGTAGGGAGCTTAGAGAATTTAGAGCGTACAGAACGAATCCTATATAGAGGGTTTTATGACGTGAAACCGTCGTCAACCATTTCGAATAAAGGTTGCCCTTTATAACGTTTGTGGAGAGTCCACGTTCACATGGGATTGATTCTTTGGAAAAACAATATCGTTTGCATATTATTGTGAAAAAAAAAACCTGTATTACAGTAGACTTCAGTGGAATGGCATTTCTTACTGGACGATAGCGGAAATAAACATAGTGCGGCGAACGTATACGGTTTTTTCTTTTTTCAGGATAATATATTTGATTCGTTTCCGGAGTTTGGTGGGGTTCGAAAAATATAGACAGTATTATAATAAGAGTTGTTGTTTTCATTTCTTATATATTGTGTATTTTTACAAACTGAAAAACAGAATCAGTTTTTTCCAAAAAAATAAAGATAGTATCTTAAGAATTTCAATATTATCTTCAATTGAAGTACTTCTTGGTGGAAATTTCGCATTTTTTAAGATAATGCGTAATGAGTCTGAGCATTCTTATAATAACCGAAAAAATAGTTTCTTAGAGTAAAACTAATGGGGATCCACTAACTAGTGGTTTTTTCTGGATTAAATGAGTTCAAAATCGGTTAATTAGAGTTGTTTTATAGATGAATCGAAACAAAACCTAAACCATTGCCTATAAATATATTAAGTAGCTAACGATGGTGAGGTTGATTTTTTTAATTTTCATTCTATTGGTTACTCTTGTAATTCATCATTACTCTTATTTAGTTTACTATTTTTTGTTAACCTTATTATTATTATTACTAGAAATATTTTATTATTATAATTTACCCACCGTTATTACTACTGCTCTTTTATTTGTTTTTCTTTAAGAATTTATTATATCCAATTAATGTATGCCTAACTGAAAATGTATTATTGAGCCCAGCTCGTCAAAATACATAAAAATTAATATAAACTTAAAACTGGGCAGTAAGGAGTTATTGATTAATTTTTAACATTTTAACATATTACAGTTGAATAAAAAAAAAAATTAATGTTAATAATAACTTATAGTTATTTATTTTAAGAAATAACTTTCACTTAACTAGTATTACAATAAGTGTAGGTTTAAATTTTCCGTGAATGTTTTCACAGTTATGGATTTAATATATTTAGCTTAGATGTTCGGTATGTTTTAGAAATTCGAAACTATGGCCATCGTATCGTTTAGTGGACGGAAGACCTTACGTTGATGACAAAAAATAACTGTGAAAAACACCGAGGTGACGTATAAAGTGCAGTATATGTATTATATATAGTTGACAGTTACCGAGTAATAGGTTAGCGAATAATAATGAGAAACCTAGTATCCCGGTGTCAGACGGGACACCATAATAATTTATATACAGGTACAGTTAACGAGAAAACGCGATTACTCGATAGATAATTAAGTGTCCCATCACTATGTTATATTCGTTTCCGAAAACCACCGTCACTTGTGATTATGAGAGATAAAATGTTTCCATGGAGATATTGTATACCAAGCACTTCGTCTTCGTATCTAGATCGTCTATCACATGGCAAAGAAACGATCATAAACTTGTATACAGAGTGTTTTGTAACAGTAGGACTATACTGAATTAATTAAAATGTAGATTTTCTACGGTCTTTTTGAAGGTTTTGTTATACAAATGTTTAAAAATTTAAAAAATTCGTTATTAGGTCATCTAACCTAGTATGCTCGAAGTACCATGCTATTTATACGAGACAACTCTGTGTAAATATTTGTTTGTGTACATTCTTACACTTTTTAGTGAGTAAAAAAAAAAAAAAGTAAATGTATACAATTTATAAAATGCCATTTTTTCAATGTTTTTTGATAATTCAAACATTTGACTAGGGTTTGGGCAACGGGATTTGATTTAAAATCAACACATTCGCATGTAAACTGTACACGTTTCTGTAAACGGTACAATAGTTTGGTAAATGTTGTATGTGAAAATTCTAAAAAAAGAATACCCATAGATATTTTTTTTTATTTACTTAATTACTACTACATAATTGTAATCCCTTAAAAAAAAAAAAAAATACAAAAATCAACATCGGGATAAAACAAACAAATTATCAGTCAATCGTATTTAATAACACTTTGAATATAATATCATCTTAAACGACATGCTAAAAATAATTAATTTGACAATGATAACAATAGTATTATTCTGTTTATTACAGCGCTCATATTAGTAATTTGTTCAGTTAAATAAAATAGTTTATTAAACTGAAAAATGAAAATACGAGTATTATTGTATAGGATTTTTAACTAACACAAAAAAAAATCCATCCATAATCTCGCATGGTGGAACACTGGTTCCATGAATCTTATTTAAGTCGGTGATCTAAAAATACTAACAGGTTTTCGTTAAATTCGGATGTATGACACTTAACACAAAACAATATTGAAAATAAGATACCTACGTACTTTTAATATACCTACTGGATATATAATAATTGGGTATATGAGCAAGAAAGCGTTCCGAGTGCACGTGCGGCCCGAAATTGCCTATACGGAGTGCCGGCATTATTGTTATGTAATATCGTCCGAATAACATATTATGATATTGTGATTTCCTAAAGACCATAAATAAATAAATTTATAACCATAAATTGTATGCATTTACATGTTTATACTAAATAAATATAGAACCACGAAGGTTTAAATGGGCGTTTCAATATTAAATTTAGTTCATAAAATTTTACTATTGTAAGATGTACCAGGATAATGGAGACGGGTGAGGCCACTGTTGTAGGTGGGAAGTTGGAAAGGTAGAATATAGCTAGAAATTTAATGTACACGACCATAAACTAATGCTAACAAAAAACTATTCTGAGCAGAGTTCAATTGATAATGTTTGTCAACAATATATTTGTCTCATTATGGTAAAATAAATAAGCTTTTTATATTTTCTTTAGGAAAATTTGTTTAATGTTGTACCAATTTTCCAAGTTTCTCTACTATACTCCCGATTTTCTTATTTTTTATCCCGGTTTTTCAAATTTTTTGAAAAAATTCTTGGGAAAAATCGAAAAATTACATTTTTAAATACCTCCCAAATCAGATTTCTTTTTAAAAAAGTGTTATCATTAGTCCACAGAGAAGAAACTTGCTAGTTTCAAAATGATTTTAGTGCTTATATAAACCATGGGGGCTTAGCCCCCACACTTCCCCTACCCTAAATTAATGGCGTCTTTATACATCAATAATATGCATGACAAGATATATTTAAAACATAATTAATTTTATTTATAAGTTCTAGAAAAAATGTATATATAGATGGGTATTACCGTTCTTTTGTGACTAAAGTGCGACAGACGAAGATTTCTCAGAATAGGTATAAATTAACTGAGAAGGAATTTTTCATACTTAATTATTTATTTGAAATTCCAAATTCCAAATTATTAAAATTCTCAGATGGTGCAATTGCACTACCTGAGAATTATTTTGTCACTTTAATTGTGTAATTACCTAAGTGTTATAATGTACATACAAAATCGAAAAAAAACGAATAGTAATAAATTATATTTTATCGTACGCGAAAAATTATCTTTATTTACAATTTCTGTTATTGGTTTTTTATTACTATTATTTTTACTGAATTAATAATCAGCGATTATTATAACGATAGATGATAACGAAATTTTCCGGTATTTCTGTTTGGTTAAACAATAATATCTACAAAGCAACTACCAAAGAAAAATTATGTAAAAAGATCGCAAAATTAAAATATCTATTAAATAGCTTAAATATTTTGAAAATTGTATGACGTCTAGGAAAGGTAAATATAATTTTTTGTTTAAATTTCAAGTCTGCACAAAAATTTTTAACTGAATTACAATAAAAAAAAAAATTTAAATTAATAAAATTGTCCTGCTTTTCCTATGTCTTCTCCCGATTTTTCCAAATTAGAAAGAAAACTGCTTCGAAAAGCAAACAATTACCTACTTAAAGTACCAAGTATATGGTGTGACTAACTATTGAAGAACGCGTTTTGGTTAGATTATTTTGTAGACTTTTTCATACCATAATGAAAGTTATATCAAAACAATGCGCCATCTTAGACCGGTCATGGGTCAAACTATGAGGCTTCTACTGAGTCAACAGTTCGTCGATTGATAGTTAATCGACAAAAAATAGATAGATAAATTGATAAAATCTTCACAGCGTTTCATTGCAGAGAGTATTTAAATGACAACGATAAGAAAAACACGTCAACCAACACACAAAACAAGAAATACCGGGCAATTAAAATCAGGGATTCTTAATGGAACATCTTAAAAATCACATCTTTACAAAAAGTGCTATACTTGATACATTGGTGCATGATTTCTAGTAAAAAGTTGTTTACAGAAAAAAATATAAACATCATTATAAAACTAATACATTCCTTGCTTCATTCAGAACCTAAAGTAAACAGTAATGTCATAATGACGATAACCAACTTAGTGTAAATTCGATTTCTCTCCAAAAATAGAGACTACAGCACTGTATTGTTCTGTTATACAATAATTGTTGTATTATATAACAAACAAAATACCGTACACGTGTGTATATATATATATATATATAAATTTAATTTTGAATACTTATAGTAGCTTTTTCTTCTGATTTAAATAAGTTCAAACTCGAGGATATGTTTTATGGAATATTGGTGGATTCAAATTTTTTTATTTATATAATAATAATTTAAGAATGTGCGTTTTGGGGTTTCAGTACTATCATAATAATGATAATGATAATGGTTGGTAATGACCAACCTCTACCATTTGTATGCTCAAATTTCGTCATTTGGAAGTAGTATTACAATATTAGTATAGCATTGTTTCATTATAGTATTCAATTGTTTATTATTTTGCAAAGACTATGTATTTAATTTAAAAAATAAGTAGACAAATTTGACTCGGTTGTCTGAGCTCTTGCTTCTCACGAAAATTTTCTTTTTTTTCTTATGATTTATTTGTGAGATTTGTTTTAATTGTATTTGTATCTTTATAATATTTAAGTACAATAATATAAAAGTATCTTTTACACGAGACTGAATAAAATAAATAATATTCGTGTGTGAGCTAGAGGTGGTAGCCGGAACGAGAAAAATGGCCATCTCAAAAAGTCGGTCTAAATAAGAACAATAAATGACGTGTGACATTCTAATAGAATATAATATATATATATATATATATATATATATATATATATATACATAATGGCACTCGAAATATATATAATTTAAACCGAGAACGTAAAAATGCCTATTGTGCCATGCATGCAGTGCCCGTATACATATCTGGGACCCTCCTAAGAGCAAAACCTTGTTCCCTCGATACTGTTTCACTATTTTATTATATTATACGAACATTTTTTTTTGTTTTGTTTTTTACCCTCTCTCTTACTCTCCGCTCGAACGACAGCTCTCAATGTCTTCGTTGTTTATTATTTTTCGGATACACTCCGTTTAGTGCGGTTGTTTTTACCTTTTATTTTTTTACGTTTTCTTTTCTTTTTACTACACCGTCATCGTCGACCACCTGTGTGCAGCTCCGTGTAGCACCCCATACAGAATTCACAATGCAACCTATTTTAATGAAAAACTTTCAACATAATATTACTATTATATTATAGGATTCTGTTATCACTGAAACAATAGTTATTATTACAAAATAACTAAGTCATATATTTTCTAAATTCTCGTGTCATAATATTTAATAAGGCTTGTGTCATACGATGTTTAATGCTTTTTTTCGAAATCTAGTTTTACATCTTTTTAGATTACAAGCAAAAAGAAATATATTAGTTTTATTATAATGTATGTCTGTAAGCAACTTTTATGTAAGAAATCTTACTCTAATCAAAAACTTTATAATAACTTTTTTTATGTAATATTTTATTATTTAGTTGGTACATCAATTTTTTGATTTTTCTTGTATTTTTCTTAATAAACAGAAAAAGTGTCTCAATTTTGTACAATGTTTGTTGATTTCTGGGTTACTTTTTCAATAAAGGAAAAATAAGAAATAACATTTGGCTCAAAATTATTTTTTAGTTAGCAATGGTTTATTTTTGCGTACATAGATATAAATTAAATTACTCTAAATAATTTCCTTTTCAGCTCCCCTCAAAATACAGTGGCAAAACTTTCAGTACTATCAGTATTGGCTATTTTATAATATAAATGTAGTTTGGAGTAATATAATACTCGTAATACGAGTTTAATTGTACAAGTAGCACGCTTATACGTTTTGTAATTATATATAATTTTACTAACATTACTTTAACATTGCCTGTGACTAATTAAATACGCTTAAATTATAATAATAATATTTCGATTTTAAAATTTTTATGTGCAAGCGCTAAATTTTCAGAATTTCCTAAAATGCCTTCTTATTATGTACTTACATTATTGTAATATATAATGAACCTCTATATGAAATTTCAAAATTGTATCTCTATTTGTTCTTATCAATACTATAACAGCTAGTCAAAAGTGAGTATATTATCGTATTAAATTATTAGGATTAACATAAAATAGTATAATATATGCTTTATTAAATTTTAGTAACACTAAAAAAGATGAAAAATTAGAAGTAAAATGTGCGAAACTATATCGTATATAAACCTGCCGTACTTTACATTCCACCAGGAAAAAATATTTTATTTTCCTTTATTTTATAGGATATCGTATTCGTCAAGGGTGTTTGCATAGCATGCATATACTATATGTATACGGATTATTATTACATCGTGTTTATACACATAACACTATCGAATTGTTTAACCACAGACTAACAACTAGATAATCTCGGTCGAAATAATAATATTATACCGTATATAATCGGATAACTCGCTAGGTCCTCGACACTACAAATAATTTAATTATTATTATTAATTTCTTCGAGACCAGATTTTCGAGTTAGACGATATGATCAGTGAAACCACTTATAAATTAATTTTAATAGGGGGGATCAAAGAGATGGTACCAATGAGGAAGAGGTAGCTCCTTTAAGAACAAATGCTCACCATTCTCTTGCATCCTCTAGGTATTACGTTAACAGTTCTTATAATTTTTGTATTGCTTTTCTTCAATCAAAATACAAATAGCACAATAATTATACAAACAATATAGTAATACGGAGATTTTAAGAATGTTATTATTGGAAATAATTTTGTCTTAATTAGATGTAACATTGAATAATATAAATAAATTTAGTTTTCACACTTTTATTAAAGATAAAAAAGCGATGCGGGGGAAGGGGGGTCGAAACATTTGTCTGAGTTATTATTATCTTCGCCATCTTCAGAAAATTCGAAACAATAGTAAATGGTATTGTTAATTTATCTTATTTGCATTTCCCAAATGAAAATTCTCTACTTAACTTACAATTTATATGTTTTACCAAATTCAATAATACATTTATGATCTATCTGGTTATTACCATCCCCCATAAGGGGATTATTTGAAAAAAAAAACACGTAAACAACAATATTAAATTTATTATATCAATTTCAATTGCATACAGGTAGTTATTAAAAACCAAAATCGCTAATCCCGCAGTAAATGCATATTTAGGGCGAAAACAAACACTCATTAATCTTATCATTTGACGTCATCGCCGCAGCTATTATAATATATTTCCATATCGTAATTTTGCACACACAATATACTAAATAGGTACGTAAAAACATGTTGTTGTAATGACGCTTGAATACACGAAATATTCGATAATATTAATAATATGAAATTAATATCATTGGATTATATTAACAAGGCCCCTAGCTCGGCTCTCCGACTGTTTTGCAACGAGAATCTCAAAACATTTGCACAAGTAATTTTTTATTCACAGTGTTACATAAACCACACCTCCTCCCGAAATATCTGCTTTTGCCTTATTTTTAGATAGGGTTCTACAAAATTACCCTGTCTAAAAAATGAGTATAAGCTCAATCATCTCATCCTCCCCCACTTCCCGAAAAAATCCTACGTACACTTTTGATTACACGACTGGTTTGCAATCGATTTATGTCGATAAATTCACACACCATTTAAGTGTGTCTTAATTTTAATCAATTGATATTTATGTGAGAATAGTCGTAAAGAGAAAACCACCAACACCATAATACATGATATCAATTTTCTTATTTTTAAATATATACCTCAATACTTACTATATGTTAAATAAGTTAGAACTCATGATATTTAATTCTTTTCGAATCTGTGTCTTTTCATAAGACAAAGAGGAGAAGAGTTGTTATTTAAAGTTTATTTTAGTTAATAGGCATCTATAGTATACGAAATAAGAATGAAAATCACAAAATTCGATTTTACTCAAAACCTTCCAGTATAATCGTTGGGTAGTGATAAAATCACTTTATATATTGAACATTAAATTGAATTCTCCATCAACATCGAAGTGGTAGAACGAAAAAGAATATAATAATAAGACTGCATTCACAATGAGCATAACATTATGACGTAGGTATGACAAACAAAAAAACAAAATAAATATTGACAATAATACATTTTGTGTGTAAAAACTATACGATAATCATGAACTATTCAGATGCAATAATTCTTTATTTTAATATATTGCAGATATATTTATTTTTAAATATTATGCAAACAATTTTAAATAATAATAATAATTATAAAAATATTATAAAATTAATAACAATCAATTAAAAATGTATAAATTTGATCTATCATATATTTTATATGAGGAGCTTATTTTTTTAAATTTATTAATTTAAAAAATATATATATAAATATATAAACAGAGTGTATATTTTATGTAACTAAAAAAACTTCTATATACAAATATATACCTAAAATCTGCATACATAAACACAACAAGTTTTTTTGATCGAAAATAATATTATACGTAGTTAACGTTGCTTTATTTTTTGACACATTTGCTCTTTAATTTGTCTCTAAATTATAAGTACATTATTATTATAACTAAGACTGTTTTAGATTCAGAGTGTAGTAAGGGATCCATTAGTTAAACTATTGTTTTTTTTTCTATCTGTAAAAAACTATTCAAAAAGAAAACTTGTTCCGATCAAGCCTCAAGTATATCAAGCCTCTTTTCTAAAACAATTCGGAAAACCAAGAAATATTTACAATGCCAGTGCAGCAGCGTTACCGATTTCAATGAATTCAATTTTTGCAAACTACATTTTCTACAAGAAAAATAGCTCACATAGAAAACAACAACCTTTTTTGTTGAATCATTAATCTAGTTTATGATTATAAAAGTCATTATTTGATTTTCCCCGTATTTTTTTAATAGCTGAGCAAAGTCAAGAAAAACAAAAAAGAATGGGAAAATTTACGAAAATGATGTTTTATTATTTTAATTTTTTTTTTTCTATGGTAAATCAGTCAAAAATATTCGTAAAAACTTTTTACAGAAAACTAAAACCTATTTACTTTTTTTAGACGTGGTCAAATTTTCAAAACATTTAAAGGATTTTTAAAATTTGTATAAACATTTTATTTTTGCTAGTTTATTACGTAATTTTTATATGGTAAATACTCTCTGGATAAAAGTATCAGATTAACCAGAAATACTTGAAAATTTAAAAAGATATTCATTATAAGCCGTACTGTGTAGTCAAAAAATTAAAAAAAAGTTAGGGTGATGTACTATTTTTTTTTTATAGGAGTTTTAATGTAAATTTTAAATACTACGGTCTTTTAAAGCATGCATAATCGAACTTAGTTACGAAGTTTTTAATGAACTATAGTTTACTGTTGTTTACAAATATAAATTAAATAACTGTATATATCTTACATTCCCAACTTCACATCTACAGAAGTGGTACACCCGTCCTGTATCATTCGTTTGTACATTATATTGTAGTTTCACTTTTCGAGAAATTGTATTGATATTGATAATGCTGCTTGAAAAATTAAGACTACATGAATCTAGAGTCAAAAATAAACGTTTCTATTCAAAAAGTTATTTTTACTGAGCATGCGTATACTGAATGGGTTAAACATGTTAAATTTATCTATTTTATTTAATATTAAGCATATATTTCAATACCACCTATAGTTTTATTAGAATTCAAGGTCATCCGGCTGAAATAAATTTAATGTTACTTGAAATCACATATATTTTGAGTGTTAAAACGACTTAAACCCATTCATAGTTACATCTTTGACCACCCAAAGACATAGAACAAAATATGCATTACGAAACGAAGTTTCTTCTTGCATATAGTAGAATATTACTGTCGGCAAAAAATATATTATTATCGGCAAAAAATGTATTATTATAATTTTATTTTGATATAGGTAGCTTTCTTCACGAAACTTTTTTGGAGTTTTTCCCCCTCTACGAAAAATTAATTATTAAGTTTAAGGTACTATAGTATACGAATATACGCCTGTGGTACTACAGACATTATTATTATCGAGAGCAATTTCCTTTTTGGAATCTAGCCAAAATACTACAGAACAGATCGTTTTTAAAACTATATATAAATAACAAAAGAACATTATAATCATTTACCAGACTTTTGTATAGCAGATTACAACGTTCGATTACATGGAAATGCGAATTACATACGGAAATGAATTCTGCATCTGTAGTTAAAATCCAAGTAATAATAATCAAAATGTTTTGTTTTTTATATTAGAATTGTATATTCTGTAAATTTAAAAAAATAAATACAAGTGTGGTACATTGGTAATAGTTAACGGATACAAATAGCTAATTTGTAAACATGAATAATGGAATTTCACGAAGTATCAATTTTAATATGAACGGTTGTACTACAACGTATCTCAAATTTGATCCAAAATGATTTAAGAAAACTTTTATCAAATTGTCGATAAAATATTTGTTAACAAACAGAAAAAAAGAAAAAAGATGGAAATATTTCGCACGATGGGCCACTGTTGTAGGTGAGAATCTGAGAAGGTAGTTGAATAAATAGATACATATTTAATAACATGGCTAACAAAAAACGGTTCTGAGCAGCGTTTGGGTTTACAAATTTTAAATTTAAATAACCGTTTTACGATTTCGTCAAATGTTGATATTAAATTTCTTATAAAAAAAAATAGTACATTGAACTCAATTTTTTCCCGTTAACTACTTTATTCAATTTATATTGATCCTGTTAATAAAATCTCAAGCATCTCTGTTTGCTCTAAAAATTGTATCCACGGAGTACCTACCGAATAAAAATTACGTAAGAAACTAAAAATAAAATTAAATGTTCATAAATAGCTCAAAAATAACTAAATTTTTTTGGAAATAAATATGTTTTCTTTCAAAAATTCAAGTATCTGCGAATAGTTTTAACATAGTTATAACAAAAAAACAAAATATAAAATAATAAAAGCATTAATTTCGTTAATTTTTCCGTTCTTTCTATGGTTTTTTTGACTATTATGAAAACCGATTAGAAAAGACCTCCCTAAAGTATCAACTAGATAAAATGTCTAGTTAGGAAAGGTGCTACACTTGAAAATTGTAACAACATAACTATAAAACCAATATTACATTCCTTACTTTACTCAGAATTTAAAATACATCATGGTAAAACCAATAAATTTCTTGCTGTGATAAGAATATAAAACCAAAATCGAACTCCAGGAAATCTTTCGGTTCATTAAGAATGAATTACTGTGTAGCGATGGACCATTTTTAAATTGTGAAATATGTGATCTATTCCCGATTCTACCACTTCATCTAGGTACTTATCGACCCTCGAATCTTTGTATACGAGTATATACGGATGCAGGTTGGTACATTTTACAAAGTTTGTTTTAATTCTTTTAGAATGGCCGTTGGAATCATTTCTTAAATTTATACGATCTACGAGCTAATTCTTAGTAATAAAGCATACCTTCTGACTTCATTAAGTATTGTTTTAGTTTCTTCAAACATTTTTAAACATACTGATAATTCGTCAACAGAAGGTTTCTTCCAGTATATAATAATATTCTACCGTACCGCTATTTCGAATAATTAAAAAAAATTCGTAGTCTATTATATTATAAATTATAAAATATACAAATCCATTATCAAGTAAACAATTTTTCATCGGTTTTATCCGACCTATTATTAAGAAAAGTATATAGGGTAATCAAAAGAATAGAGTCAATACTGCTGACAAGTGTGGCACTATTGTAAGTGTGAAAAATTAGAAAGTTAAAGGATACGTAAAGTTATTTAATTTATGTTTATAGTTCAGACACATGTAATATGCAGCTCTAGTCTGTACTCAACAATAAGTCATTGCTACTGAAAAAACAATACAGACTTAAACATGTTAAACATGTTTTTCCATTTCTAGAAATTGTTTATAAAAAAAAAAAAAAAAAACGTACTACAATAATACGCTTAATTATTTTATCTTTTTATTAACCTATGATGAACTTCGTGTTAAATTCAAAAGACCAGACACATATTTAAGTTATTTTGTAAAAACATATTAAAATGGTAATATGATATTAATTTGATACAGATATAAGTAAATAATCTAATAATAATATTTATTGAATGATTTAATTTCTATAATGTAATTAATAAGATTTTAATATTACTTAAGCATTTTAAAAAAGTAATTCTTATTTTTTTTAATTGCATATTTTATTTACGCATATACCTAAAACACCGAGCAAAAGTTTTTAAAAAAATACAACTTTTTGAATTAATTTTTTAAAACAGTAATAAAACGTTTAATTAAGTTTAAAAATACCTATCGTTTTCTTTGACACACAATACAACAAAGTTTATTTTATTACATGTTTATGTAATCTACTGAATATTTCATAAAAAAATAATAACGAAATTTAAAAATTTTCGTTCGCACTGTTAAATACAATACAAATAGTATTGTAAATATTCCGACAAACTCATGAATAATATTTTATAAACACTAATGTCGGAGTGCATAAACGATTTATCAATAAACCTTTCGATAAATAACTTTATTGTATAATCTCCCCAGCCTTGTATTATATTATTTATTTCAGTCCTTTCCATGAACAAATTCCTAAATATGCCCCTGCTATGTCCATAAAGTTATTTACTATTGCATAAACCTTTCTGTAGTTTTGATATTATATAGCACACAATTACAATTTACAATAGTTTAGTCGTTATCACGGATATAAATTTAAAAAAATTGTTATCATCACACTTGAATCAATTATTCTAGTAAATGTATTTTCGTGTAATAAAACTAATTTAAAATATCTGATTAAGCAATTATAACGTATAACAAAATTTGCTGACCAATCGAAGGATTGAAGATCAGAGGAGGAAGAAGATAAATAATATTAAACAGTAATATAAACTGAATTATAACCATTATATATTTGTGTATCTAAATTATTTAATAAAAACGTATTTATTGATTAAATAACATAATTGTTCTGCACACAAACTAAATATTAAAATCCAATTCATCGCGTGTATTCGAGTTTTGTAGCGTCCCATGAAATTTTACTTTTAGTCATATAAACTTTATGAAAAAAAAACTAATATGCAGTGTACCTCCTAATGTATAAATAATGACTTTTTAACATATACGAATACACAAGACCAATACTTGCAAAATATTCAAATCCTCTATACAGAGTTTCTCTTTATCGCGAGTTTTTAGATTCTTTTTAAAATGTTTATCTTTTCTATATACATATAATAAGGTACTCCGCTGTTTTCGGCAAACGAATAAACTTTTGCTATACATATAAACCGACCAGATTTCATTCCGAAATTTCAGAGTTAAATATTTGTTAGCTACCTATAAAGTGTTATAGTATTGAACTAAATATCGAGGCATTATTAATGGATTATAACTCAAAAAATTACACAGTCACGAGATAATTTTTTTTTTCATTTTATGGTTTAAATATATAATTGCATTTATAATAATATCATAAATCTAAAATTACACAACAATAGATTAAATACTTTTTGTTCGATAGATATATTTAACAATGCGTAATAAATTAATAAAATCGTTTAACTCGTTTTACTCCGTACTTTACTCTATACCTCGCTCACTCTCTCTCACTCTATCTTTATTTTGAAATACCATGACTACTTTCTAAGAGTTTTAGCCACTATTATTAAACTGTGCCAACCAGTAATCATCTTAAACTGACTAACCAGTTTTCGATTTTTAGATTTTTGAAATCCCATTTTATTATTCAATTTATATTTTCCTTGGTCTTCTCTAGGTCTTCTTTTTGGGAGTTTTCACTCAATAGCTACTGCCCAAACTGCCATGTCTTCACCTCTTCGCATTAGTTGAACTAACCGTTAAATCCTTTGGCCCTTAACATCCCCTGATTATTTATGCTATTTCTTTGTTGTGCCTCTTTCGTCAGTTCCCCGTTGTTTTATTGATGACGTGTCCACATACATTTCCATTCCATGTATCCACTCTATTGTAATAATTAGTATATGATAGTATCTATGATAATCAGGTTTCAAAAATATTGTAACTAAAGTAAAAACATGCTGTTCAAGACGGAAATAAAACATATCCTTTTTTTCGACGGATCGTATCAATGTTAACTTTAATAAATTATTGTATATTAATATAGAGAATAATTTACTTGTTCCTCATACACAATATTAATAATAATAATATAAATACTTACATACGCAAATATCCGGGTTTGTATACAAAATTACGTTATCAGATACGAAATAATAAAACATGAAGTGTGTCCCCTGAAGATAAAAAAATAAAAAGTCAAATATTGACTACAGTCGTGGTAACGGACCCAATACAAAAGATCATCGAAAACATACTACGTGGGAATTCCTTCAAAAAAAAAAATAATAATAAAAACATGAACGGCCTTTTTTCGTTGGATTTGGCTTGTTCCAAACCTTAAAATATTTTGAGAATAAAGTACTATTATTGAAATGATGGTATAGCATGTTCTGCAGTGTGTTTGTAAATAATATTATTACGAAATCGAAAATCGAATGCATTTTGTCGAAAAGCGACCGAAATTCATTGAAATTTATTTTTAGGATATGAGCTACTGTAATATCAATGTGGAATTCAATTTTCATTGGATCTAGGTGTGATTGTTAAAATAGTATTAAACGGCGTCGTATGTCGTGTGTTTTTTATCGTATTCTGATTGTCCATTGTAATCTTGACCACATTTAGTAATCAAGCCCTACCGAGAAATATCCAGAGTTGAAGTGATTTTAACTTTAGTTTATTTTGTAATGATAAGTTACATTTTTAGTATAATCAACATATATTATATAGACATGGCGACACATGATACACAACATCGCTGGAATACTGCCTTTTCAGTGTTACTCGTGTGATGATCCGATAATTTTTCCGCGTATACGTAAATTCATCTAAAATAATACTGATCGCAAACGACAATTCAAAAATCGAAAATAATTTTTAAAAACACTTTTTGCGTCACAATTCGCAAAATATAAATTTTTTAAAAAAAAGTTTTTTAATTTATATTTGTAAGCAAAGATAAACTATTACTAAAAATATACGATGCTAAGTGAAATTCATTTATACATGTTTTGAAATCTGATAATTTTTACCATTTTCGTAAATATTTGATTCTAAAAACATGCTTTAATTACTATTTTATCCACATTGTAGCTACCAAATAAAAACTAAAACTTTAAAAAAAAAAAAAAATTAAATGTATAAAACACCTATAAATAACTCAAAAATCGATAAAATGTTTTAAAACACGCCTAGAAAAGGTCAATAAAGTATTTGTGAAAATGCCATATATTTGTAAATATTTTAAATACAGTTGGAAAAAAATTTAAAAAACAATCATCACCGACTTGACTAAATTTTAAAATTCTGTGTTCGGCGATTCATATAAACATCATTATTTTAACCAATATTCGGCCTTGATGGCTACATCTAAGAATTTAGTTTTATTAATTTCATTTTTTTTTTACTGACCCGCGAGCCACGGCAGAACCCGGTGGCGATTTTGCGTTTTTATTTCCACATAGTAGAGTGCGGGCCCGGACTATAAATATATAACGTTCGCTGTCTCGTCTAGAATAAGAGAATATGAACCGGGTCGACTGCAGCAGAGTAGCTATTCAGTCACCCGATTGTTTGATAAAATCTATAGGACGACGCGTATATATAAATATGTCGTTCCTTTCGGCGACCGGCTACACGAGGAATATATATATATATATATATATATACACATATATCACAGCTTTTATAATACGTATACATTATTATAAATTCCCGACACTATCGTACGACGACGACGACGACGGTGTCGTCTTCTGACGCGATTTCCCGTCGACATGCCGCGTAATAATAATAATATTATATCCGATGACAGTTTTGACGATATTTTTAGTTAAATTAATATTTTTTTAGAATCGTCACCATAACGTAACAGCATAATAGATACCAGATTTGTATGCTTTTAAATGTTCTATGCGATAGATATTATAGTAACAAAAAAATCAGTTTTTTTTTTTTGTTTATTATGTACCTATTCAATATCTTGGCTCTGCAGAACATATGTATCTTTTTATCCTTTGCACCGTTATGAACGTTAAACATGTTGTGGCACTATATTACGTTTACGTCAAGTACGTGTAACTTTTCTTCAGTAACCATAGTGTTTTATAGTATATTTCTTCGTAAACTTTGTAATTATCGAACAGTATTTTTAAACTTTTAAACTGTTGGATCCGTCTCCTTTCTGCAATGAACCATTTAGATATTTACGTGTGCATAGGTACAAAAAGAATAATAAATAAAATCAAAATCGATAAAAATGGACTCGTCCGCTTTCTGAAATTGGCAATTAATTACAAATAATACTGTTGGTAAAAATAGGGGCAAATAATTGTCTTCTTCTTTAAAAACCATAACTACCATTTTCAAATATGTTGTACATCTCTCTCTATTCTCTCTGTGTACTGGCTTCTTATATAGATCTTTGGTAATGACATCGATCCACCTGTAGCGTCGTTCTAGGTCTCTTCAATGGTCTCGTTCTATTTGTTTTTTTCACCATCAGTAAGTACTCCTCTCTTCAGTATATTGATCATCGGCTATCCGAGTATTACGAACAAACAATCATTCTAATCGTTTACTACTGATAATCAAGAAAATATTTGCCTTTTCATACTTTTTGTAGTTTTTTAATAAAATAATTTAATAATAACACCCAGGATGGGGGGGGGCTAACGGGACTTCAACCACCCCTTATAAGTCATATTAAATACAAACTGTTATTTATAACATGAACAATTTTGATAAAAAGTATACTATTAAAATTAAATGTTGTATACTATATACAATTGCGGTATAATTTATACACTCGTTAAGTATGAACACAATACGAATTTATATAATATCGTTTAATTATTATTTCAGCGCGATAACCGAAATATTTAAACAAAATTGTTGTTTGGTATCAAATACCGAACAGCTATACTCGTTCATATAATTATAATGCAGCTGCAATTAAAAGGGTACGACGAATATTAAATTATGATACAAAATTACTATTATATATTATTACATATTTTAGTTAGTATATTATTTATACATTTTTTACTTGAAAAAAAAAACCATACAACTATTTAACGATATTTTAAAAATGTTCATATATTTAATATATTCCTATCAGCAGCAAGATGCGTTCCTATGCCTAACTATTTCTTTTAGGAAAATAGCATATCGATATTTTTATAATATATTTTGGTTAACCTATATTATAATATGTTCAATACAAAATATTTATACCTGTAAAATACTAAAATTCGACACTGTTCTAGTATAAAATAGATGGAAGGGAGGGAGAGGGTTAAATTTAAAATACCGCAATAGTTGAAATAATCTTATGCGAGTTAACAATTTTTGTTTAATAATATAACTTAATGAAAAGTAAAGGTCGAATATTTACTTCAAACTTCAGAAATATATAATTAGTCTTTCCGTATAGTTATATATTTTTAATCGCTTTTGCAGAACTTTTAGAGTTTTTAATTGTATATTTTATACATTTTGGAAAATATGGATTTAATTGTTACCATTTTTTCCATTCATAAAGATAGAAAATAATACAAAAAGTCTTTGCAGTTCCGTATCCGATTTAATTCATTAATATTAATTTTATGCGTAAAAAAAACCCTGCGAACTTTTAAAACATAATATTTATCATTTTATATCGGTAGGTGGTGTCTATATAATGAATAGTTATGAAAATGTTTTAATTAGGTGTTTTTATTTTTCTTATAAATATTTAAACGATTTATTTACGCGAAAATTATATTTGTAAAAAAAAAAAGTTAATACTGGGGACAGGTGTGCCACTGTTGTAGGTAGGAAGTTGAAAAGGTAGAATAAATTAAGTTATTTAGTTAAAATCAGTAGCAAAAATAAACCATTACTAATGAAAAACAATTCGAAGCGATGATCGGTTATATATAATTTAAAATGTCGTAATATTTACGGTTTTCATTAAAATTCTTACAAAATAGAAAAACACTACATATTATACTAATTTTTATTTTTTTTTGAACACTAAGTATGATTTATAATGAACTTCTTGTTTAATTTTCAAGCTTTTCTGTGTAATCTAACCATTTTACCGACAGAGTACTAAAGAGTATCAAATGAAAATTACAAAAAATCTTCGCAAAATTAAAATATCTGAAAACAATAGTTCAAAAATGGCTAAAAATTTTTGAAAATTGTAACATATCTATAAAGGCTAATATAAAATTTCTGTTTAATTTTCTAATCTCTACGATATTTTCAATTGAATCACAACAAAAAACAGAATTGAAAATAATAAATTTTATAAAAATTCCTGGTTTTTACTCAACAAGATTAAAAAGGAAAACAAATTGTTTTTTTGTTGTTTTTATATTGAAGCAATATTTCTCTTATTTCATCGTACGCCGTAAATTATATCGTTTTTCATTTTTAATTTTTTTTCGGTTTTCCTAATTATTTAAAAAATAAAAATCCCTCTTGAAAAAAAAGATATAATTTCCATTCGGAAAAAATACCCTCCGATACATCGGAACAAGTTTTCTTTTCGAAAAGTTGTGTACAGATAGAAAAAAAATGTATGATTTATAATTTATTAATAGTTGAACCAAGAAATCCCTCACTACGCTCAGTATCGAAAGAAAACCATACAATTCATTATATTGGTTGATTGTAAATTAAATAGGCAGACAGGTATTATACATTTTTTAGATTCCTAGTGTATCGAAGAATGTAATCTATTTAACTAAAATATAATTTTGGATTCTAAAAATACTTTTTCGGTTACAGTAAAAATATAAATATAAATCTTAATAGCTTCCAAAGACCGATATCCTGATGAAAAGTGGGTCTGAATTTTTTTTTTTTTAACTTTGGAATCCTTTTCTGTTCTTACCACTCAATTATAATATTTTATCGTAATATATGCTACACAGAGCACTTGCTTTTGCGTTAAATGAATTTTAATTATTATAATTTCGCCTTTCTGCAGAGATCTAAACGATGAATTCGAGAGTGTTTAACAAATACTCGTTAGGCGCCGCCGCCACCGGGAGCCTTTATAATAGTCTCATTGTGTAAAAGTTTCGTTAATAATTATTATTATTGTTGTTGTTATAACCAAGTACTGTAGCAGTAGTACATGTGCAAAAAAAGAGAAAGAGAAACAGACAAACAAACGGAAAGAGCTAATTTGATACCTCCACCCCTAAGGATTGAGACTCATGTGTGAGTGTAATTAGTTTTTTAGACACTGGGAAAAATAACACGATATAATAATATAAAATTATAAATTTTAGTGTAAACTTTGTTCAATCAAGTGTGTTTTATACCCTGAAGCAAAAATACCGGACCGTTTATATTGTATTATTAATCTCACAGAAGCGACTCTTTCTCTAAAACCGTTGCAAATATTTATACTCTAAAATTAAATTCATTAACCAAATTACTACGTGATTTATTTTTCACTGTTGGTTTTTTTTATTGTATAAACAAGACATTGTGTTAAACTGCAATTATATGTAGCTTACGTAAAAATATAAAATTATATCACTCACATGTAGGACACTGCAGTTGTCAAGGTGAATAATTGGGAAAGTAACAGGATGCACAGAGTAATTTCGAATACGATTCAAAGTACAGTAGAGTAAGTCATATTTTATTCTTGGTTGCTAAAGGATAATCCAAAATTTAATACAATTCGAAAAACAAAACCAAAATGATCTAAAGTATAACCACTATTTAAAACACCGATAATTGTTTCAAATGATATATGACCATTGGCAAAAATACCGCATCTCTTATTAAATAATATGTAAAAAAATAAGAGTATATGCTTCTTAACTAAAACAGATTGAAATAAAAAAAAAATTTAAAAGCAATATTTTAGAAAAAAATTCTAAGGAGTTTCAACTAAAGTCAAGAAATTATTATTCTTCCATATTTTACTTTGAAAATATGAAAACATATTTACAAACACTAAAAATGATTTTTGAGAAAAATCACGTCTTTATAAAATTAATAGATTCTTTGTGAAGGAGATTGGAAGAGGTGATTTTCTATCCTTGTGTAAGAAAACAAGTACAACATAGAAATTTAGCCACGTTATGTTTCAAATGTTCTAATTGATCTAGTGAAGCAATACAAATTCTGAAAACAGATTTGTATTTTTCGTCAAGTCTACTTGAAATCAGATTTCCTAATTTTTTTAGTTTTTATTTTAGTTTTTCAAAAAGTTAAAATATTTCATTTTTTTAGTTACTCCTTTTATAATGACTTTTTTTAAAAATTTATGGGATGAGAACAAAAACTTGACGATAAATTCAAATCTGTTTTTAAAATTATTATTCATTTCATTTTATCTGTATATTAGAAATAGAAAGCGTCTAAATTCTTATGTTGCACAGACCGCTTTCAATTCCTTTAAACAAAAATTCTAAAACTAAAAAATCTGTATGTATAATATAATATATACACACGTGTTCACGGTTTGTATAATATATACAGTTTTTCGTCGTAAAAATGGCCTGTTTCTGCAGTGTATATTTTGTGTACTGCAGCAATTCATTTTTCGCCCGCAAACTTAAAACACGGTTCGGTCGACTTTTTATATTCATTAAAAAAAAAAAGAAGAAGAAAACAAATAATAATAACAATAAAGATAAAGCGACTCGTCCGTTTGTAACTTTTTTTTTTTAAGATAACAAGAATATTATTTGAACCTTACTTGAAAAACGCATTAAACGTTATAATAACTATTATAACAGTATTTATATATATATATATATATATATACATATTTTGGGTGAATTAACCCTCTTTCCATTGGATTTTAGTCGAGATATTTTCAATGTGATTTTTTTTTTTATTAAATAATTTACGCAATGAGACAAAAGTACAATATAGTAGTACACATAATATTTAACATATATATAGTAAACATGTAAAACAGTTTAAAAAAATAATATGCTATACTAAAGGTGCATTAATCAGAAGCTTTCAGTAAAGAAAATCTAAATTTTTTAAACCACTATAAGAATTAAAAGTTCGATACATGAGGCTGCGAAATTTTTAATGTAAGATTCAATATGGAAACTACGAGGTATTTACTTGTGATGCATTAAAATATTTTTTTTTCAATATACCAGGACAGTTTAGAAAACTATTCAATAGAAGTTTATGTGCTATTATGCGAAGAAAACGTCATTGAACTTTGTCAATCCTATTTTCAAGGCACAGTTACGTAGAATTCCAGACAACTGAATCCAATTCAAGATATTTCTAATACAAAAAACAAAGTGCTTAAGCAGTGTAATTAAACCCTACACAATTTGTTTTAAAAAACCCTAAATTTCTGTAAGCTTTAGCACAAATGGTATTTAAATGCTCTTTGAAAATAAGATCAGATGATAATAAAACCTAAGTCCCTCAATGTCCACACTCTTACTAATTTCACATTATTTATTACATATTCGACTACAATAAAATGAAATTCGCTTTCATTTTACAATATTTACGTATACGAGGTGTGGCTATTAAATAACGATACTGATTACGAAAAAGTGTTTTATTATAAAAATTATTCTACATTCAAATGCTTCCCTTTTATATACTCCCCTCCCCTCGCCACACACCGTTTCATTCGTTTCTTCCATTGCTCGAGGCAGTGCTGGAAGTCTGTTTTCGTAAGGCCATTCAGGAGTTCCGCCGATTTTTGTTTCACCTCTTCCATCGACTCAAACCGGATTCCTTTTAAGGCAGACTTTATCTTCGGAAACAAGTAAAAGTCGCAGAGTGCCAAGTCGGGTGAGTAAGACGCGTGTTCGAGTACTGGAGTGCCTTAAGCGGCCAAATAACGCTTCACGCTTTATCCTGGTGCAAAATCCACGACTTGTTTTTCGACAATATCGACCGTTTCTTACGAACTCATTCGCGCAATGTTGCCAAAAATGTCAAATAGTAATAATGTTGGTTCACAGTTTGACCCTCTGGAACCCATTCAGTCATCACGATGCCGTTGATATCGAAGAAAACGGTTTTGAATTTGGATTACGACTGAATTGGATTCCGGTGCACTCTCGACCTTCAAAAAATAATTTATGCCACTCAAAAATACGTGCCCGAGATAGTAAATCCTCACTATAGGCCTCTTTTAACAACTTATAGCACTCAGTTGGAGTTTTTTTTAGTTTAACGAGAAAATTTTACGTTTATCCGTTGCTCAAGTTTTTCGTCACACAAGGTTTTCGGCACGAGAAAAAAAACACGTTCGTTTCAAACCACTATTGCACAAATACTATAATAGTGACGAAAACGTGTTTTGGTACGAGCATAAATAAGATATCTAGATACCCAACGCATTACTCGTTTTTTTCAGTACCCATCTAGGGCGCCCTCTAGGCGGGCAGTCTCGTTGTTTAATAGCCACACCTCGTAGACCATTTAGAGTACCCCATTCAATAAACCAATTTAGGATACATTTTAAGTATAATTGGTCCTTCTTGTTCTTAAAGACTATAAATAATTTTAGGTCGTCAGTAAAAAATAAGTATTTAAAAAATAATTTATTATTCACGTAAGAATAAATTGGATATTACTATTGTATTTTTAATCTACTAGATGTTTCAAAAAGTAGGGACAAGGATATTAGGTAATTTAGGTTATAACCGTACGCAATGATAAATCATTGTAAATGAAAAACGATTATAAATAAAGTTTAATTAAATATGGTTTGAAGAATTTACATTAATGATTGAATCTACAGTAAAATAAATTATACAATTTCCATGATTTTTTTATGTATATAATGGAATCAAAAAAGTCTTTAAAACAATTTTTTTTCTTCGGCCACTAATAATACCACTTATAATGAAATCTGTATCAAATCTTCAAGCATTTTCTCTGAGCTTAAATTGGTTTATCCGTATAAAACCTGAAAATAAAAACTGAAAAATTCGAAATTTTTAAATTGCTATAACTCAAAAAACAGAAATTTTTTTAGAAATTATATCACAAATAGAAATATCTGATTTAAGGACTCAGTGAAAATGTTCAAGTCCCACAATTTTTTTAACTGAATTGTAACAACAAAAAACAAAATTTCAATTTTGTATTATTTTAACTATTAAATGTA
Organism: Cinara cedri; assembly: GCA_902439185.1. NCBI lineage: Eukaryota > Metazoa > Arthropoda > Insecta > Hemiptera > Aphididae > Cinara > Cinara cedri. The sequence goes on from CABPRJ010000013.1 coordinate 730,722, forward strand.
AATGTTTCTTTTCCCCCGGTTTTTCCTAGTTGTTAAAAAACCTTTATGGAAAACTAAATAATGATTTTCTCGGAGCACTAAGTAGACAAAAATAAATATCGGAAATAATGTTTTCTGGTAAAAAGAGTTGTTTACAGATAGGATAAAAGCACACGTTTTAATAAAACCAATACGCTCAAAATCTAAAGTATATGCAAAAATGAAATTAAAGTTAAACGAATTCAATGGAAACCCAGTGTATTTGTTATAATTTTGTGGTTTTGTTGGAAATCTGTTTATACAGCCATATAATACGCATCGTGGTATTCGAGATCCAACCAAACGTTATAGTAATTACTTGTAGTAAAATAGTATAACTTAAACGAGAAAATAGTTCGGATTCTAGTAGTGAATAATGCTACGTAAACATTGCATCTATTATAGTATAAATTGGATTTTGCAATTTTAGATTATCGTAATTTAATAAAAGCTCTTTGTGGTATACTTCACATAATGTTATGTATGCATAGTTCATAGAGATTCTACAAATATTAAACGAAACAAATGTGTATTTTTTTACACAAAACACTAATTTTTGGAAACTTGACGATTTATAGTAAATTCTACAATGTAGTGCTCTGCATGGTCTCGTCTATTCTGTCTAATTTATTTTGGAATTTACAGCGATCCAATTCGGTTCAGTTAGGTCTAATTTCTATTTCCCCTTAAGGAGGTAAAATAGGGGGTTTTAAGTATATTTGGTATGAATATCTAATTGCTTATTTATTTATTATTGTTTATTCGAGGGTTACCATGGTGTTACAGACAAGGAAACTATTATAATTATTATTATTACTATAACTTGCACTATTAAAATTTCACAATAGAACACATTTAGTCCGCCAAATATGTACTACCCACTTTCCACCTATTTGTTTTCATTTCAATTCTGAAACGGCCAAAACCGACAATTGAAATGAGTAAAATAATAATAAAAATTGGCACAGGCAACGCCGGACGCGGAACGGCTAGTTATATAATATAGGTGCTAAAAAACAAAACGTTTCATATGGAAGATATTCGAGCTGAAAAGTAGATACCATTCAATAATTATTTTTATCTGAGATTCGATTTACCACATATGGCTTTGTAGACGCAGAACTCAGTGCAGTCTATGTAACTAGAAAAGTTAAAATGGCATTTAATTTGCCAATATACCAATAATCCACCCGCATTATAATATGTATGTATAATAACAAGGAACGTGAATAGTGAAACCGTGAAATTTTCGAACACTACTTGACTTGAGTCGTCATGTATACATAGTGTTTCAGTCGTTTGTCTGTACAAACTTTGAAACCTATATCGCGTGTTGCTATTTCAATTAACAATATAAATATTGAAACGAATTATAACATGTAAAACGCGATTCATCGAGCCCCGAAACCCCTATTTTAATACTCACTCTTCTTTTTCTACTTCTTTTTTAGGAACAACTGCCTTAAAGACTAGTCATTAATCCATCCATTAATGCCCTTCACTGTATCTCTGTACAATCTTCCCAATTTAAGTGAGGTTATCCCAGTAGTAGTCATTTTCCCGTTGAGTAGTTACAGTCATTATTGATCGCTGTTTTTAGTTTGCATGTCCTGCCCATTTATAACATTAGAATAGATCCTGGAGTTCTATACGACCAGTTAGTTCCGTTTTTACAAAACATACGCAGAATAATATAAAGATTTTTGATTCCATTCTTAGATGTATAAAATCGTGGTTTTGAAAGTTTGTACCGAAACACTCTGTATATAATAATATTCTTCGGTGGTTTATATAAGTTATACCTATATTAAAATATGTTGCGTTGAAAAGCTCCGCAGCAGTATGATGGATCGACCAAATCGCTAATCCGAGAGAGGGTGCAGCAATCCGAGAGCTAGGGTGTCGTTTTATATAATATTATTATTATTATATATATAGAGAGAGAAAGATTTCACAAACACACACATATGCATACTCCTAAGTACGAATATCAACTATATTATTTATTATAAGTGTATATGTGTGTGTGTGTGTGTAAGAGAGAGAGAAAGAGAGTAGAGATAGAGAAAAGGGTGCGTGTTTTGCGTACATATATATAACGTATATACATAAATGTGCAGTATAAATGGCAAAAGTTGAGTTACAAATGTACAGCGAATATAACTGGTGAATCGTCTTGGCGGCGCTCGCGAGCATTTAATTCCGCGAGCGGCGACATTCATCTTGCCGCGGTGTTAAAAGACGCGCGTAGTCATATCCCGAGTTTTAAGCGTTTACCAAAACTTATCCACTGGCACTCGTTCCGCCCTAGTCGTCGTTTTCGGGTACTGCACTATATAATATGCGAGTGTATATTATTTATATATATATATATAAGTACTCGAAAACCACACGTGTACACGAGAAGACTATTTTAAATTCGACGATGGCGCGACGTCATACGATCGTGGAGTAAGAACCGATGGATGAAAACCGCGCGCGCGGTTAAAACCGTCATCGCCACTAAATCACCGCGGATTCGGTCCGTGCGGTTATAACGGCTGCGTGTTATAAATTATAATTCACGCGATGTCGCGACTTGAATTCACTTCAGGTTTATATATCATAGGAAACATTTAGATTCCGAGTGCATATAATCAGTGGTGCAATTAAAGGGAGGGGTGTCTTATTGTATTAAGCGCTGTCGGGATCAAATTTTTTAGGTCATAAATATCATAATTAAGTTTGAAATATCATCAATTTTCTTTTTTTAGATTATGAAATATTTACCGAAAAAAATTTTAACTATTTTGATAAGTTATAAACTCATAACTCGTAACATATCATGGTCACGATTCAAATGAAGTTAATTAGTTAACACAAATTATTCCATACTTCTATGATTGACAAAAATTATAGACGATTAGCGATAAGTTACACGTTACGGAGAAATTAATTGCTTACGAACTATTTTTAGTTAATCGATCACATAAAAAAGAACGATAAAGATAAACGCGTCAGTGGAATGCGAAATTACTGATAAACCTCCGTTGAGTTTTATTTAAATATTTTATTGGCCATATCATAATATATTTCCGTTAAATTTGTTTACCGTTGAGTACTCATGTAAGTGTCCGTGTTTACCTGTTGCGTTTACTAACCATTTTATGATAATCTTATTATTTGTTTGAAATATTCAGTTTGTTTAAAAAAAAAAAACTGACGCGTGAAAACATATACTTGGATGATCCAAGAAACTTTATTCTCCGAGTGTGTTAAAAACTTCATAGTCATTAATGATTTGGGTAAATACTGGTACACGTCGTTTAACTTTAGCAGTAAGGACTGATTATATTTTAATTTCTAACCTAAATTTGAATACTCTAAATTCAAAACATACATTATAGCGTTTTTATCCATATGAAAAATAGTAATTTGAAAATCAATTTAGACAATTCCGTAGCCAACTAAATAACTTAGAATAGTTAGAATACAGCATTGAGAGTAATACTGCATTTTATTATGTACTTTCGATTTTCGGTAAAAAAAAAATTGCACCAAAGATGTACTCTATCTGGATTATGTATAAAATAATCAAAAGTATTGATAATAGTAAGTTTATACTTACTATTATCGTTTATATAACTTATAAGCATATTTACTTCTAGAAGTAGTAGTGTAGTGGTTCCTCACAGTTCTATGAGGCATTTATAATTTTAGCACTAACGTTTTAGATGTCTAGTTGCACCTACGCATATATAATTTATATTATAATATACAAATTATTAAAATATTATGCTTGTATTTCACACGGTTCAAAACATCTCGGCTTTTGCTATTTACCTGATATCGTTTTGCGTTGTTTTCATATTTAAGACAGCGTTCCAAGAGGAGCGGATAAAAAAACGTATTCGGGGCATATTTATTATTAGTACATTTTTAGCTGTATTATTATTATTTGTAATAGGATGGAAAATAATAAAATACAAATGCATTACGCAATCACATTCAACAGGAACGATTTTATGCAATTTTTGTGTTTTACGTCGGTTTTTTCGATTTTAATTTTCAATCGAGATAAAAACATTCATACGTTATATCGCTTAGAAATCAAAAAAGATGTCCTAGGATAACCATTGCTTATGAAAAAACGATTCTAAGTTTAGTTGAGTTCAGTAATATTTTGTTAACAATATATATGCTGTATTATAATAAAATAATTAAATAGTCTCTATAAATTTCCCCATGTTATACACGGTTTTCCTATGTTTTTCTCAGTTCTTCACTTTTCACGAAAAAACTCCGGAAAAAATCGAAAAACGGTCTGTTTAAAATACTTCCTCATACTGATTTCCTTTTAGAAAAGTTGCTACACGTAAAAATCGGAGTAAGTCTTCTGTTAGAAAAGTTGTCTACTAAACAAAAAAAATAAATATAAACATCTTTGTAAAACCATAAGATTTTTCACTCCACTCAGAATCTGAAACTAAAAGTAAAAACATAAATAATGTTCTCATCTTTAAGTTTAGTAATAAGTTAATTCCCTTCCGTGTTCAAACTAATAGCACACGTGCAAATTGTCCGTAAAACTGAACACACATTTGGAGAGTGGTGCGTTTGTAAAACGAAGACTTTACATGCGAGTATCAAGTAGTCCGTAAGAAATCTTTAATTGGAAATTAGATGGAAATTTATTTTATTTTAAATCTGGCGGAACACCGAAAACACATTTTTGTACCCGTGAGAAGATAATATTACTATGATGTCCTCTTTATACAAAAAAAACTAAGTCACGTGAATTAAAAATTTAAAAAAAAAAAAACGTTTTTTTTTAAATTAATTTAAAACATTATAACCAATATCTTGGTCATGGCAACTAGGTCACAAATGCAGTAATGGCCTTCAGTCGCGTTGTATCTGGGAGCCTATCAGTTCCTAGTGGTTTTCATAGGTAGTACACTAGATGCAGGGTCTCGATGAATTTTGAGTACTATACTAGTTGGATTTCGGTTTATCTTTACAAGTTGAGTAAGAATGATTATAATACAAAAAATTGTCCTTCTTATTTTGACAGGCCTATGACTAAGAATCTTTTTAACCAGTGATTTTTTTGTGTCATTTAATCCTTTATACATTTTTCTTTTTGTAAAATACAATTTTGTTTTGTTTTTTTCTGATCTTCTCATTATAATGTAAAAGTATCTATTCGGGTACTTTTTAAAACGTCTACAAACTGGTAGATATTAGGATAAATACATTGTGTTTTATTTTTCTGAACGTCTATACTATTACATTTATTAATATTAATATTTCTATTACAGTACTATACGACTAATAAACTACCCACATAAACCAAGAACACAGCTAGTATACGCCCCATATAAACCTAGAACCTAACTAGGATAGATTTTTGAACACAGGACCCAACTCGAATACGCCGGTAGGACTAAGTACTAACTGTGTTTTGTACAAAGATACATAGTATTATTTGACTTTAATTGACTATTATAGACTACAGTAAGATAATAAGATATAATAATTTATAATTAATAATATTGTGTGAACGAGCAAATGCGTACACAAATACTGAAAACTGAAATTTTGCTGAAAATCATTTTTATACCATAATATATACTAATAAATATGGTATAAGAATATACCATATTTATAATATAGTAGGTATTTGCCTACATACTTCACCGCAAAATTCGTTGTTATTTTTAGAAATATTATAGACCGATGATACAGACTTCCAATAATCTAGTATTGCACTGATTTTCATGGTATTTTTATTTGTAATCTATGGAGTCCTTTAAAAAATGTTCCAAAGGCCTTTGGTGTGTCAGGCAGAAACTGCGTATAAATATATTATTATTCCACCATTTAACCCCGTGACGAATCGATTAATAATCCTGAAATCTTTCTTTAAATTATAAAAACAAAAAACGTCTGATATTTGGCTCTAACTTCTGCATATCAGTTATCATACGTTTTGATTAGCTATAACTTTTTTTTCTTCTGATAACATGCGATATACCTATATATTTTCGGATGATAGAATTTCCGAAAAATTCCTTCTCCATGCTCGGTTTACATAAAATATGCATAGAGTACAGAATTCGGAGTTTATTCAGTTTTTCTTAATGGAATATCGTACAATAATAATCGACTTCTATACTATGTATATATTATAATATATTATACTGCCAGACAACATAATTTTACTCGGCGCAATTTGCCACTACACACCAAAATAATATGATATTATATATTATCGCGATAACTTAAATTCAGAACCATTAATATGTCTTCATTACAATAGTATTAATGTATATAATATATATATAGATAGATAGATGTATGGATATATAAGTACTTAGTTTCGAAAATCTACTACAACAAAGTTTACCCCTCTGGTATGCACATCAGTGGTATTACATAACGACGATGACGACAACGCGTGTATAGTGTAATTTTGTTAGCATGTAAGTTTCCTTGTTTCCCCCCTTGTCGAATATTGCAGTTTAAATTAATTCATCAGAACTCGTGTGTAGTGCGAATATATATATAGGTACAAGGCGAATTACCAAATTCAGTCGAGCTAATTCAAATTTTTGATTTTCGCATCATTTTTTTCAATATAATTGAAAAAAATAATTTAAAAAATTACGTTACTCGGAACATTTTAGCGTTTAGACAAATAATAAAATCTAATAGATAATCCTTTCGAGACCTGTTTATTTTCCTTTTTTGAACGTTTTTTATACAAAAAAGTTATAGTTATGTTAGTTTTTTTTTTTATTAGCTAAAACTTTTCTGTATTTTTTGAAAAAAGTTACGTCTTTGAAATATTCTCTTCTTTTAATTTTGTTTTTTTATTTTTATACTTTAATTATAACCTAAACGCCACATTTTACGTTCTAATTAAGGTAATTTTGATGTGTTGCCCATTAGTTGATAATACAGTAGATGTGGTAGATACAGCAATCAGGTGTAGTGTGACGTCCTCTTAAAACGTAATACAGTGTTCAATTCCCGAGCTATACACTACAATAAAATATATTTATCCGGAATACCGATTTCAACAACTTTTATAAGTAACAAATTATGTTGACGAAATAACTATTAGGGGGGTTTTAGGTGGGTCTTTGGTACTACACAAAGACGTAAAATACGATTAACTGAATCACATGATTAAATTAATTAACAATCGTTATATCCGCCATGTTCGTTTTCGTGCACTACTAAATAACTTAATAATCGCGCGTTTATATTTCAAAAATTAATACATTATGCTTCCTTCTGAGGTAGAACGATGTAGTACAATAATATTATTCCCTTAACTTTAATATCTAAAACACATAGAACATAGCACATAGCTCACTCATGAATTTTTGTGAATTTCGTAAAAAATTTTAAGTAGGCAGTATAGGTGCGTGATGTAAAATTAATTATTATTTCTGAATACATAATAAGTAATAGGTAAAGTATTATATTTGAATATATTCCCGAATAAATATTATATTCAAATATTATGTATTTATTTATATAAATTATACATTATTTATACATATATTGCAGTTGTACATTAATTTTGTAAACACATAGTTTTAGAAAAAAATAATTTAAAACGATAACTAAAAGTTAAAATAACCAATTTTAAGTTAAAATAATAATAATTTTGAAAATTCGTTCCACGCAACGACACCATCAAGAATATATTGCATTATTTTTATCTTCTCGAGTATTTTTTTTTAGCACCACGACGCTACAAAGATTATTAAAAAAACTAAAATTTCATTTTAAAAGAAAAAAACGGTATAAGACATAAGAACGAACATTATAAAACGTCATAGCCGTATAATTCCTCATTCCATATACTTACTGAATACCTACACGGTTTAAAAGTAACTAAATAACGTTTCAGACGTTGAAAAACAATAAAAAGATGATAAGACGATAGTATTATCGAATCGAATGTTATCTACTAATAACGAACTCGTTCAATTTTGATTGCAAGCGTAATGTTATAAAAATAAATAATATTATCATACAGAAAAAAATAAATAATAATAAATACTGCAATACTGCAGTTAATGTAACGGAAAACCGGACTTGGAGTTATTTTTGGAACCTTATATGTGTAATTATACAAGACGATTTTAGAATCGAAAACTATAGTGTTTTGTTTCTACGGAAATTCGGAAAGCTACACAAAAACTACTACAAATGTGATTGACAATTACAACTCAATATAATTTTGATACAATAATAATATATAGTTATTATTATCGAAAACTTAGTGATATTTTCGTCATCTACAAACCATCACTTGCATAATATACATTATTACTTATAAAATTGTTTTCACCTACTCAATTTTAACCGTTTGGCAACTTTTTCAACTCGTTTGTCAAATATAAAATATAATGTCAATGACGTCACACTTTACACCTTCGGTCGTTATTAGATATTATTATTATATCTATCCGTTGTTGAATTTTAAGTGTCTGTATATGCATCTGATTTAATCCATTTAAGGAGTATTTTGTTTTAAGTTTTAATTGAACATAATTTCTTAAGATTTTGAGTAAAATTATTTTTGGTTGATTCAGCCGTTAATCGTTAAGTTATCTGTTTATAATATTTTCAAAATTGTATACCTTTATGGTTTTATTTCGTGCATTAAACGCATATTGACTTTTGAGTTTCAAGTAGTTATTCGAAAAAAGAATATTTTTTCAAATATTTTGATAATATGCACACACTACTAAGATCGGATGAACTATAAACATTGCATACCATTTATGTACTAAAGCCGTTAAAAAATTAGAACGGAGGAGTCAAGAAATGGTCCACATCATAATCTGTTTATCCGACATTATAGTTTAGCACACCGATATTATTAAAAAATATAAATTTATAACAAATTTTAACGTTGCTTAGAGATATATATTAAATATATATAATTATGTATAAATATCTCCCTTTTAGCCATCTATATTCTACCTTCCCAAAGTCTCACCTACAACAGTGGCCCACCCATCATATGAAGTATGTCCATCTTTTTTTTTCTTGTTAATTTTTTTACTAGAAATCTTAACCTAATCGAAAATCGTAAAAGATTTTTCGTAGTATTTTTGATTTTCTAGGTGCATTGAGGTCATTTTTTGATTGTCTTTGTAGTTTTCTTAAGTTTCTTTATACATAAGTTTAGTAAAAATAACTTTGATTAAATTACTATAAGTAACTTTTTTTTCTTTATTACCAAGATAATTAGAAATCAACAAAATATGTTACTTATAGTAATCTAATAAAAATTGTTTTTACTAAACTAATTCGGTAATAACTTAATTATATTATTAGAATTATATCAGACGATAGATAAATGGGTAAATAAGTGGATAGATAAACTCATACAAATATTTGTGAGGATTGTATATAGTTCACAACGTTCTTATAATTAAAATATTTTATAAATAATCTATTTCAAGAATGACGAGAATATTATGTCGGTCATTAGATAAAAACCGAAGAGATTAGAATTGTTAACAAAGGACACTATCTTTGTGATACAGTAACGCCTTTTAAGGTGGAAGAATTAGGAGGAATTGCTTCATGAGACATAATTTAGCGCTCTTAATAAGCTTAATGCTAATTAATATATATGTATGGCATAGAAAGTGGTAGTGGTAAATATTGTGAGATGGTGCTTTTAAGCGAACTGTAACAATGGAAATGAGGGTTGTGATCTTGAAAACTGGGACCGTGTTAAATATAATAATATATAGACCTGTTATTTTTCTTAAATCATTCTTTACAGGAAAAAATGTCATGTCTCACAGACCTCATTATCTGATTTAGAATATTATTTTTCTGTCAGAATGAGGAATATTTCCTACAGGGCACATTGAACATAAATTAGTTTAAAAAATGTTTCATATTCAAAGTTCAATTTATTATAAAAAGCGTTATAAAAAATGTAATTTCCAAAATAATTCAAGTCTAGTATATACTATAGAAAATTGTCCTCTTACCAATAATAATAACAAAAAAAATGATTATAATCGGTTTACTCTACAAAACATAAGAATTTTTCCGTTAAACACGTTTTGGAACAACAAACAGGTTAGATGTCTTAGGAAAAAAATATGCTAATATGACTCAAATAATTTTCTTCTTTATATGTGTAAAATTTTTATCATTCTATCATTCACACATCATAGTCCACTTACATAAAATATGCAATCAGTTTTCATCGTGAACGACCATTGAGTGAAATATATCAGAAATTAGTGGGGCGTGGCAGTTTTTATTAGAGTCGTCACTTAGTATTATAACATACTTTTATTCACATTTATTTCATATAGTACAATAATAAAAATAATAATGGTAACCAAAATAAAAACTTTCAAATCATTATTGGCAATAATATTTTATATCAACGAATCGTAAAATTTGACCCCCATCCCCTTTTTTCCCATTTTCACAACAATATTTCGTACCCTATTCACGTGTACCTTGAAGTTCTAAACACGGCTGGACCTTTTGTTATAATATGTGAATATAGTTTGTTTTTTTTATTATTATTATTTTTCATGAATTTCGACTGTTTTTGCATAATTAATCCAATTGTCTGAATAATATTATTTCCTACTTATAAATCAGTACTCTCATATAATTTGAATTTTTTTTCATCATAGATATTGAATATTGTTGTCTTAAAAGACACTTACAATTGCTCATAATATTATAATGATCACTTGTAATATTATTATTATTATCGACATAACAAAAAATCTAACTCAGATTTGAGTACAATTTAAAGTAATTTTAAGCCATCACCAGATCTGATAAAATGAAAGTTAAAAAAGACTGACGCAGCTTCCGGAATGTACCACTGTTTTAGGAGGACAGTTAGAAGGAAGGATATATAAAGTTATTTAATTTATTTCTGTAAGCAGCGATAATCCATTACTACTTTAAACATGATACGAAAGGCCGTAAAATTTAGGATTTTCTTTAAAATCGAATGTTAAAACTTTTATAAATAAAGATTGAATACTGAGAACAGGTGAAGCCACTATTGTAGGTGAGACGTTAGGAAGGTAGGATATAGGTGGCTAAAAGGGGGGATATTTATACATAATTATATATATTTAATATATATCTCTAAGCAACGATTAATCTTTGCTAATGAAACACGATTCTGAGCGGAGTTCAGTTATAATAAACCTCATGTTAAATTATCAAAAATTTCTGTTTGTTACGACAATTGCATCCACAGAACAGCGGTAGGTAAGTAACCTACCGAATAAAAATTATGTAAACAAATTTGCAAAATTAAAAAATCTATAAATAGCTAAAAAAAAAACAAAATCGACTAAAATTATTTGAAAATAAAATGTTATCACGTCTAGAAAAGGCAAATAAAATTTTTCTGTCCAAATTTCGAGTCTTCGAGTATTTTTAACTGAATCATGAAAATAATACATTTCGTAAATTTTCCCGTATTCCCTTCATTTGTTCACAGTTTTTCCAAATTATTATAAAAAACACTTGGAAAATCAAAAAATTACTTTTCTAAAGTACTACTCAGAAAAAATTTCACTTCAGAAAACATACAATGTTTAAAATCGGAGCAAAAATTTTGGTAAAAAAGTTGTTCACAAAAAAAAATAAACATCGTTGTAATTATTTCTCAAATCATTCAGAATCTAAAATCATAATAAAACCAATAAATTCCTCACTTTACTCAAAAGCTTAAATATTACCTATATATATAAAAAAGAAAAATGAAAAACAATACTATAGATTACGAGACACGCGTACTATTGTATACCGTATGGTTGTAATGCTCCTGGTGAAATCGATTTTGTCCTCGTAATAGTTGCTTTATGTAGTCGTCAGGAAAACGATTCGTCGTCATCGGTCCTCATCGTTTCCGTGGAGAAACCAATTAAACAAAATTATGCGTAGGTTGATTGGATCGTCTCATCGTAGTCGTGATGTACTTTAACGGACCGCTTTCCGGTAAAATTATTATATTGGCGAACACGAATCGTCCATGTCCATATAGTCCGTGGTATAATACAAAACGGCTAAATAATAGTAACTTTAGGGGCAGAAAAATCCGCAGTTTCGAATATTATTTATGTATGAATTATTTATCCCTCTGCTAGGACGAACCCTCTTTCTTCTTCTTTGGTCGTTTCGATCAAAACTTTATATTAAAGCTCTCCTCATTTGTGTGTGCGTGTGTCTTTCACTCTCTCTTTGTAATTGAGTGAAATTAATTTTGTTCCCGAACTTTGTCGGGGGTGTACGAAAATTAATTATTAAAAAACTAAAGATCTTTCCGGAAGAGAAAAGTGTTGCGATAAAAACTTCCGTTTTTACAAAAACTAAATATTTTACAAACATGTGACTCCGCAGGCACTATATTATAATTCTACAACGTTCAATTTCAGAAGAAAAAATACAACGAATATTTATTATTATAAATACAACATACACTTAAACAGTGTGAAACGAAATTAACATAACTCTTCTTTAAGTGCAGTATAATATATACACGCAAACAACTGAGTGGTAACACTTTCTTACAATATAATTTGCTAGATTTTTACACTTTTCAAAGCGAAAAAAACCCTATAACATTTGCCATTGGTTATCATGAAACACATCGGTTTTTTGGGCGGGGAGGGGGCATTGGAAGAATATTCGATTAGTAATAAAGTTAAATGTAATATGTCGATATAAATAATTCAAAATAGTCTTTCTTATATTCTAGCATTTACTTGATTTAGAATTTGAGCGAAGCGAAGGATCTATTGATTTTACTATGATGTGTTTTTTTATTTATTTTATGTCTGTAAGCAACTTTTCTACCAGAAAGCTTATTCCAATCTAAAAATGATAAAAGACCTTTTTTATTTCATTTTGGATCTTCTTGGTGAGTATTAAAGATAGTTTTTTTTTAATCTTCTAAACAATTTTAATAATATTTAGGAAAAATCAAAAATAACTTAAAAACAAATATGACGAACATATAGCGTTAATATTATGTTATTTTAAATTTATACAAATTATATTTTCTATGAGAAATCTTGCTTCAATCGGAAAATCAATGTTAAATTTTGAATTTTGTAAGTGAAATTCGTTTTTGAATTTTCCATAGTTTTATTGGTAATCGAACAAAACCGGAAATAATCTTAGAAAGAACGGGACAATTTAACGGTTTCGTTATTTTCAATATTGTTTTCTTGTTGTAATGCAGCTTAAAATATTCGTAGAGACTTGACATTTTGACAAAAAACATATATAGCTTTTCTATATGAGGTTAAATGTTCAAAATATTCTAAAAATATTTTTGAACTTCTTATAAGCACTTTATATTAGCGAGATTTTTACATAGTTATTATTAGGTAGATACTAGGTGGATATAATTGTATTTAGGTAATTCTAAAACGATTTCAAACATATTTTTGAAAAAAATATTTTATTGTGTTAACCGATGATTTAATAAAATGTTATTTTTAACAATATTAAGTGGATATATTTTATAATAAGCGATCAAAGCACATTAATGGTCTATTGTTGCATTCAGTTTGTTTTTTATCTTTGTTTAGTGATTGTAAATTTTTTAAGATTACTTTTATTTACATATATACTGAGTTTAACACAGTATTATTCATATGCTAATAAGTTTGTCAATATTATTTCTTTTTTTATTAATTAGATTTTTTGGGTAACAAATATAAAAAAAAAAAAGAAATTAGAATTTTCATCCATTATCAAAATGAAAAAATAACCAATTTGTAGAATATATTTTCTAAAGAATGTAATGATCCATACGTTCATATTTGATCTATAATTTCTTAGTAATAGATGTTTTAATATCTAGATAAAGGCTTGAAAAACGAGACTTCCACGTTCCACGTTAGAAAAATATTCATAATAGCGAATCATGGCAATAATACAAGATAAGAAATGTTGAAATTAAAACGGGTTTTACTAAAAAACTATTAATTAGATATGATACATTAAAAATTTTCGAATAAAACAGTTTACGGATTGGCTATTTTGAAGATTGTAAAAAGTAAACCAAATTATTATTTTTCTATAATTAAGGGGTAAAAATAAAAATTTAGTTTTTCTACATTTTTGTGCCCTTGACACAAAACCTAGAAGATAGAACAAAAAATGAAAATTGACAGATTATATGATAGATTACACTAGAGGACATCCACATCCTGTATTATTATTATTTTTAAAGTGCATATAAAAAAAGTACTATTAAGCTTTCATTATGTTAATTTAAAAATAACGTTTTAATAGTATTGTTAAATGAGTATTTTGTGTTTTACCACGAAAAAATTCAATTTTTTGCATAATATTGTAGAGTTCGTCGTCGATTTTTCGTATATGGCTAAAAAAAAAAAATAACTTTCAATAATACCCCCCGGTATACCTTCAGAATTTTCCAATGGGTGGTGGAAGACTATTATATAATAAATTAAAATTATATACATAATAATAATTCAAGCAAAATATATCTACATATTATCAATTGTATCAATTATCTAACTTATACACCATTATTTTGAGGTATAATATTGGTAAAAAAATACACATTTTTTTATATAGATTTTATATTCAGTGTAAATTTGACACCAACACATTTCGAAGGTAATTATTAATAGTATTTATTTTTAATAAACGTAGGAAAAGATTAATCATGATTTTATTCTAGACTATTTTGATTCGATTTAACGTAGTTCAGAATGAAAACGTATAACATACGAACAGAAGAAAAATACTAAAAACAAAACAAAATTACATTAAATACAATGTGGTTGTATGTGCCATATGTGATGTTCAAAAACATGCAATTTTGTCCTACACCCATAAAGATTTTGCCTGACATGATACAAATATTGTCATTCTGAAGTTTTTCTCTATGTTTATGTTGATGCGTCTTAATGATTAATATTTTCTCACTAATAATTATTGTTTTTAACGTATTGGTTTTTTTATCTGTCTATTAAGAACTTGTCTGCCAGAAATACTGCTAAAAATTACAATTAAAAACTGTAGAAGAATATTCATGTAGTATTTTGAGTCCACTTAATTGAGAGAGTGCGTAATTGTTTTATTTCTCTTGCAGTTATTTCAATAATAAAATCAGGAAAACGAGAAGTTTTTTGTTAGTAAGCTATATTGTTACTAAAAACGAGAAAAACCGACTAATAAATAATAATACTTCACTCAGAATCGTTTTTTCATTTGAAATGATTAATCGTTACAAACTTAATTAGCCTGTATATTTTATATGCCAAACTACCTCCAAACAACCGCAGTAGCCTAGTGATTAGTGAGCTACAGTACACTTTTTTTTTAAACTTAAATATGGTCAATGGGAGGGGAGAAGGTAGATGAATTCCTGTTAGCCCACCCATCATTCCCTCTCTTTTCTGGTCACGCCGCTGTTTAATATTGACGAATTCATAATGATAATATATAGATTGAAATAATACATTAATATTCGATTTGTGTACATTATTATAATAATATGACGAGTTATCCCCAAGAATAGTATATTTTTTTTCTCATTACGATTCTTCAAATGTTTATTCGTCGAACATGACCGAGCACTTTACCGTCGTTTTTCAAAACGTCACAATAAATCACCGACCGACTTCATTTCGCGCGCCAATCCGCCGGCCGAGTCAAATTGCGCGATTCACCACGATGGAATTAAAATTCCACCGTCACCGTTATATCCGAAATATTATACGCGGTTGCGACAAAGTATTATCGTTATTCTTTCAAACATATTATATAGTATATAATATATTAAACATAACATATTATATATTATTATAATAATATAATATAAATGACGAAACCACGAACTAAAAAATTTGTTTTTCTCAATTATTAATAAAACTATTATACGGAAAATTATTAAAAACGACGTTTTTACGCAGAAAAACATAGAATTATTTCTTTCGAAAAATATACTATTTTTGAAATTTGGAGTAAGATTTCAGGTAGATAAATAAAATTGAAAAATCGGAAATAATAGAACTTTTGCTATATCTATACAATTTAAATTTGTTCCTAAACGTAATTTTACCTAATTTTTCCCAATTATTGTGAATACTACTTAAATAATAAAAAAACTATATCTCTCAATAAACCGAATAGATCCAAAGTTACACAATAAAATTCTCTTGTAGGTTTTCGACTGAAAAATATTTCTAGTAAAACAATGGTTATAGGCACAATAAGTAAAATTAAATAAAAAAAACATATCAAAGTAAATTGTAAAACCAACACATTCCCTGCTATGCTCAGAAACAAAAATGGTACACATCCTAATGCTTACCTAATAAAACACTTGAATAAATATTTGCTTTAGGGTATGATGAATATGAATATTTATAATATCAGGTATCATGGTTACTTCAACTTCTAGCTGTAATTTTATCAGTTACATACTATATCAAGCTCAGAAATCCGGAGATAAAAATCAATCAAAGCCAAATTTTTGGTCCATACAATTTCAATCCATCCATGGTAAAACCTAACCTTTTATACGTTCTTCGCGTTTCTCAGACTCTAAAATCTCGAGTACATTTTATTTTTTGGTAGGTATGTATAATAATAGGTGGGTACCGGTGTATAATATGAGAAAGTTTTAAATAATTTTCGCTCCGGAACTTTATAAACAAACGGATAGTCACTGCTGCTGCAATCACATCGAGGCAATTCCGCGTCGAATATTTTAACGTTTTTTCTCGTTCCGCGCGAAACTATAATAACTCGTCGAGCAATTTCTCAGGTTTTAATAACGCCTAAAAGTTTCAGTCTCGAGAAATTTTCTCCGATCTTCTCCCGTATATACTATATAAATAATAATAATAATATATACAAGTCAAATACATTGTAACTTGTATACGATCGTACGCATTATTTAGGAGGCACTGACGTCAATGATAAATCACCAAGTGGCAAGTGTGTGTACGTGCGTGCGCGCGTGTATGTGTGTGTGTGTGTGTGTGTGTATGTGTACGCTTTTAGATTTCTGTTAAGGCAGTCGTCGATTAATGATTAATATGCGAAGAGACGACTACGAGCGTTTTACCGAATGTAAAAACATCAATGTTTTATATACCACCGAACTGTGCAGCGTACCTACTTTTAATTTCGATCGCTTTCGTATCATAAAATACACGAGGAGATGCTTTTGGATCATGATATTATTATGACGTCAACGCTCTTTGAATACGTTTACATTACAATGGAACTATTAGCGTTTTATCTAAATACAAGATTTTTATATATATTTTTTTTTTTTATTAGTTTCCAGGAAGAAGGGCTGAAGTCAATTTTTTTTTTAACTTGGTGTGTTATAAATTTATTCTCATTATTTTTTGTTTAAGATTACATATGTGTTTGTATTTTTAACATTTAATTTACTTTCAGTGTTGAAAACTATACAAAACCGACTTTAGGCCATTTTCCCCAGAACCAAAGTTTTGTTATGTGAACAATTATTTAGGGCATTAAGTCCTCCTACGCTCTTTTACCCAAGTCAAAAACTGAAGTGAATTATAGTAATAAGAATCTTTATTAACGAAAAGAAAATTCCAATTACAGTTATGTGTCGCTCCTTAAAACGAAAATGTATCAATTGTTCCGTAAATATTATTCGTGTACATATTTAAATACTTGTTCAACAGTTTTCGCAAATCTTGGCCCTAATTCTCTCCCCGACTTTCTCCGTCCCAACCAAAAAGTTATTAAATCTTTAATTAAAGTTTTAGAAATTTTAGAAATTAATTTGGTACCAAACAGTCAACGAACTGTGCAGTTAGTTGTCTTGGAAATTGACATTATTCCATTATTCACTCTTATTCGGAGCTACGATATACAATAAGAATAATTCGATTTTTATATGAGAACTATAATTATTAAAAAAAACAGGCATATTCGCACCATTTTAGAAAAATATTTATTTTATATGCATAATATATAAAAAAATTAACGTACAGCAAGTTTTGCAGACCTTACAACTAGACTTTATAAAAAATGCAATAAAAACTAATTCTAAATATTGATTAAATCAATAAGGTTTACCCAATTTGTGTAACATCTAATGAAAAGTGTTAGGTAATATTAAATTCAAAAGTTTATCGGCCACCATATTACTGTCGTTTAATCCTATAAGTAAATATAATTTTAGTATATGTAGTTATACATATCGATTAAGAATTCTAATTTATATATGTATTTAGTTTCAAAAGAGTCAGGCCGAATCACATAATATTTTAATACACAATTGTTCATTAATAATTAAGTGGAAATAATGAAATATAATATACCAATAGTTATACATAAGACTATGAAATTGACAATTAAGAAATTATAATGTTTTAAAACTTCTCCTCGAAATTTTTTTCACGAGTGCCTGTACTGTATAATAGAAACAGTATTTCAATATACAGAGTCTTTCAAATGCCATGTTACTATCAAATTTTTCCATAAAATAATTTAAAGATAATTATCTTTTAAAAAATTGACTTATGTGAAATCTTTTTAAAATCTTATATTTTTAAATTGTTGGCCTTATTTTTAAGAGTGAAAACATAATAAATAAATTTGTGTGTTAAAATTTTTA
This sequence comes from Cinara cedri, assembly GCA_902439185.1. Taxonomy (NCBI): domain Eukaryota; kingdom Metazoa; phylum Arthropoda; class Insecta; order Hemiptera; family Aphididae; genus Cinara; species Cinara cedri. Next base: position 749,407 of record CABPRJ010000013.1, read on the forward strand.
TTTTTCGTATAATCATTAACGAGATATTCTACATTTTAATTTGGTTAGGGAAAAAGAGGATAGGGGAATATTATGTATATGGCAGCCCGGCGTACGATGTTTAAATAATACTTCATTACCCTTATCAATACTTAAAAATGAAACATCTCATTAATGAGTTAACAGAAATTAAAAATTACAACTCAAGAATTTCACCTATTTATAATATTTTTAATATAAGTTTATATTTGAAAATCAATGTAAGGTAGTGATTTCAATCTCGAAAATAAGGGTGACAAAGTATGGACAATGTAATCATTTTTTGTCGGTTTTTGAATAAATATCGTAGTTAGTTTGATTGTAACATGAAATTTGGACAACTCTGTATAATATTATAGTTAGGCAGTATCTTAAATACAAGTACTTAAACACACACTTTCAGACGTAGGTACTTTAAATATATATTATACAGGGTATATAGGGGTACTTTTAACAATAGTGTACACAATGGATTCCTGTGCGAACGTACTTAACGTAATAATAATAATACGTTCTTACTATAAATATAATAATATAATGTATATTATGTAGTCCTTCAGACCTTTAGAGATCGTGAAAACTCTCCAGAGTGCATCCCTTGGATGAATAGTATTATTTATCCCGCGTTTTCACATGTATATGAAGTGTCATTTAGATAAATAATTGTTCGGAAAGAAAAAATATTTTATAATAATTATATTATACTGCAACATCAAATTTGTCTTAAATATTGTAAATTGTTAGAATACAATAATAATATATTTACAGTATTTTTAGTATACATTATTTCTAACTAAATCATACCTATAAACTCATAACTCATATAGGCAGTACTATTTGTACTCGTTTTACGGGGAAAAACAGAGGATAATGCAGCGGTTTCCCTTACAGATTCTTCACCTTCCTATAAATATGTGCATGTCCTATGAGTAGAGTTGAAACTAAATAACAAGACAAAATTTATTTTTGAAAAAGATGCTACATATTACGGTTGGACCAAGATTTCTGAGAGAAAAGTTGTTCACAGACATAAGGAAAATAAAACACGTAGTAAAACCAATACATTCCATGTCATGCATAGACTCTAATACTAAGTTTTAGCCATTTTAGATTCGTGATATACATTTTTCCAACAATATAATTACAAAAGGTATAATTTATGGTACTTAAATTTTTGAAAAACTTTAGTGAAAATCAAAATTGTTTATATTTAACCGTTTAGCACTTGAAATAGTATCATATTTACCAATGCTGAATTCAAATAAAGTCACCATCTTGACTATCTTTATCCTCACGGACTCAATTAAAATATAATATACTTGAACATAAAAGTTTCAAAAGTATAATTATATAAAATTTAAAAAAAAAAAAAAGCTAAGCGTACAGTATTTATTCATTTATAATAATATGATACGATTGTGCTTTTATATAAATATACCGGAATATACACGAGTAATATTACATTAATATTTTAAAGTGTTCGTGATTTTAGTAAAGCGTGTGTAATCTTGTCCTTTAAAAAACCTCTCATCCGCAGACTATTATATATTACGTTTTCGTATCGTATAATTCAAAACTGTATGTTAAGTATTATACTTTTTATAGTAATAATCATCCTCTAACAGCAAATAAATATATTAAGCAATATAGGACCTATACTGTAGGAGGTTGACATTTTTTTTTTAATTATATTTTATTTAATCAGAAATGCAATTTAACAAAACACAATTTTTACATAATTTATCTAACTTATTTAAGATGGAGCTTGCGTTGAACGCCACTTAATAATCTATTCAAAATGATTATCTCTTTTTTAAAAAAAAAAAAAAATCACAATATTATACGTATAATGATGAATACTCTCCGGTGTGCAGTATTCAACTGCGTTTAAAATAATAACAAAACATTTATATTATTTTCATTTTATGTATGTTAATGTAGGAATTTTTCTTTAAAAATGTCTCCGGTAACGGTAAACATCTCGGTGAGTATATTCAGTTAAATATAAGTACTAGCATTATAAAATATTGCCTTCATATTTAATTTTTTTTAAATTTCATAATGCTTATTTTACAAAAATATAAATTTTTTGTGATCATATAATAATATAAGCGGACCATACAACAACCGGCCCATCAGGAAAATTCCCGATTTCCCGATAGGTTAATCCGTCCCTGGGCTATGAGTATACCAATATTTAAGGAACTATAGGTTCATCTTTTTTTATGACATACCGATATGTAATATTTATTATGAAAATACTTTTAAAAAATAACTCTTATTATAGTTTCACGTATTTTATATTATTTCGCAATGTGTACAATGATTGGTGTACATATCGCGAGTTGTATAACTTAACTTTTACAAATTTAGTTACTATGTACAATTCCGAATTTTGTATGTAACATATACACAATATTTAAATATTTTAGTTACAAAAACGCTCATAGGCCAAGTCGGATAATATTAGCTAATAATTAATAAACAACAAAATAAAATTACTATTTTACGATTTTTTAAAAGATTATGATGCCTCCTTAAAATGTAGCGCACGGAACCAAGGCCCCCCTGCCACCACAAAACAAAGTTTCAACGCCAATAACGAACTCCATTAATGATCGATTACTTTCAGACCGGATCGAGTACGTTCGATTTCTTGGTACATTTATTATTTACGGCATAAATTTATTCAAATTCGTTTTTTTGTTTTTTTTTATTATTTTTTTGTGACAACGTACAGAATTCGATTCGTTATATTGTGATTTATTACTGCGTGTTATTCAGTTTGTGCGTATTAATAGTATTTCGATCCAAAAGTCTGTTATTACAGCTAGTGCCGCCGTGTATATTATGTGCCAAAACATAATAATAATATATGAACCGTGTAAATTAAATAAACCTATGCGTATTACTATGATATCGTTCATGGTAAAAAAAAAAAAACGAAAAACAAAAGGGTTGGTTTAAAATAATATTTTAATGTTTTCTTAATGAGGAATAATCACAATATACATTATTCCCGTAGAGCAGCCCGAAATTAAAGAAAACATATAATATTATTATATGAAAACAAGCGTTAACATGTGTAAGCAATGTTATAGTAGAGGAAAAAAAATGCTTGAAAATTGAAAAAAAAAATATTCAACGTAATTAAGAAAATTATAAGGCACATGCACACTTATACAGTGATAGTGATGGCAGTGGCGTGGCAAAATAATGAAGCGGCTAAAATGAAAGCCTTGAAATAATCACTTAAAAATATTTTTCAAAAAGCAATGAAACGGTCTATTAAAAATTGTTTCAATAAAATAAAAAAAGCAAAGCCACCGAATAAACAAACAAAAAAATAATTGATGGGTGCACCACTATTGTAAGTGGAAAGTTGGGAAAGTCGAATACACAAAGTTATTTATATATGTACGCAAAGATAAATCATTGTTATCTAAAAACATTTCAAGGTGAAATTAATTCATAGATGATTAAAAATTTCATATATTTACAGTTTTCATCAAAATATGATCTTAAAATTATTATTAAAAAAATACACTTCAATATACATATGTTTTTATTTTTATCACTCAGAAAAATGTATAAAAAAACCTACTGTCAAATTTTCAAGCATTTCTGTTCTGTTAAACAATTATATCCAAATAGTACCTATCAAATAAAAACTACGTAAAAATCTCGCAAACATAAAATGGCCATAAATAGCTCCAAAATCGCCAAAACGTTTTGAACATTTTACTACTTCTAAAAAAAGTAAATATAAGTTTTATATCAAAATTTTAAATAATAAATAAAGAATAAATGTCAAATCTCTTAAAATTTTTTACTGAACTACAGCAAAAAAAAGACGTCCTAAGATAATGGAGACAGATGAAGCCACTGTTATAGGTAATTTAATGTTCATCTATAAGCAACAATAAACCATTGCTAACGAAAAAACGATTCTGAGCGCAGTTTAGTTGATAGTGATGCTATGTCAATAATATTTGTGTCATATTATGTTAAATTAATTAAATAGACATTATATATTTTCTTTAATAATATTTGTTTAATAATGTACCGATTTCCCTATTGTTTTACCTGGTTTTTCACATTTTCTGGGGAAAACTCTTGGGAAAATCGAAAAATAACCTCCCTAAAATACCTTCCCACTCAGATTTTCTTTCAGAAAAAGTGCTCCCATTGTAAATTAGAGCAAAATTAATGATAAAAAAGTTGTTCACAGGAAAAAAGAAGGCCGAAATATTTTCAATTATTACCTATATTTCGTATATTAACCACTTGGAAAATCAAAAAATGAACTTCCTAATGCACCAAATAGTTCTAAAATTTATTTTCTGTTTGGAGCAAGATTTCTGTACAAAAATTTGTAAAAAAAATTTCATACTAAATTAATTGATCCCATGCTCCGCTTATAATCTAAAAGTAAAATTGAACGCTGAATCCAATGAAAATTTAGTTGATAAAATAGAATTTTGGAACATGGTTCAATAACCGTTAAGCTTTGGAATGTACTCGTTAACATTTTGATTGAATATCGCTGAATTTTAGGAGACACCATAATACACCTATACCTACATCATAATAATATTAAACATATTTTAACGTGCGAATATTTTATTGCCGTCGTGAGTCGCCTTATTGATATTCGGAATCCAGCACTCGTGGCAGTGAACCAAACTACGTGTCATGTCGTATATTTCAATTGAAACTCGCAAAATATTCAATAATTTTACCGAATATATAGTACTGACTAATCTCACTGACAGCGGAAACAGAAGTTAAAGTTTCGTAACAAATTAGAATATTAATATTAATATAATTATCTAATAAAATAATACAATGTATTATACTATATTCATATGTTATGATGGTTCATAAATATATATCGTCGGCTATCATACAATAACCACATAAGATTTGAATTTATTTTATACATACCTATACTAAATTTTAAATCAAAAATCGACTTTCAAAATAACCTAAACAATTTGTTAAATATCCATGAGATTGAAATTAGACATTATAATGTACTCATTTCTAAATTTCTACCACTTAATGAATGGTCTTAAAAGTCATATTCGTCCATAAAAATTACTATAGAAGATTGGAAGAATAATATTATTATTAAGGTGGTGAATAAAATATGAAAAATAACTTTTTACTTTAACATTAATGGACAAAATTTGGAAAAACTGTAACGATCTCCTTAAGAAAATTATAAACGAAATCGAAAAATGACCTCCCAAAAACTCTTAACTAGATCAAAAATTCTACAAAAAAATTCCTATAACAACTCTAATAAAAAATAAGATTTCCGGTAGAAAAAATGTTAAAAAATAATCTCGATGTTTTTCTAGGTTTCCGACGATATAATATAGATTATATAGGTAATATGTAAGTACACTATTTATCTTCCCCACTTATATTCTATAATAAAATTATTCTTAAAAAATAAAGAACCGAATACTATAATAATAGTAAAACTAGTAAAATTATTTTTTTAGTATAACTAAATAGTATAAACTATTGCAACTATAAAAAAAAATAAATTAAAAATAACGAAATTTGAACATAAATATGGTAACTTGAAAGTAAAAATCCTCTAAATATATTTGATACAAACGTTTATGTAAATAAATGTGCTTACAACATTTCACCCACCAGACTACATTTGAGAGAAGTCTGTAAACATAAAAAAGTTAAAAAACACTCTTCTTTCGCAATATTATGGCAAAATTCATATTAAAAGTTATCCCAACTTTCATCATTTCAATCCACCTATAAATTAGCTATTCTAATATCCAAGTTTATTGGGTTCAGGAGAAGCCATTAAAATCAGTGGCGCAGCTAGGGTTGGGAGGTTGTGAATACACCTTGATTCCTTGAAAATGCATAAAATCCTAAATTATGCCCTAATAACGTTTAAAACACAAAATATACTTAATATAATTTTACACATAAAAATTATATACCTATATTTAAATTGTATATAGTTAGTAAAACTAGTTTTTTTCTGCCAACCAAATTGAAATTCGCGAAAGCGTAAAAAAACATATATTTTTATATATGCCCGAATTATAATAATATTCATTTAACAGAGGGGTTTATTTTTCAACAAAAATTCATATATTTTTTTTTCCTACAGTTGGAAGGAGGTGGATTATTATATTTGAATATAATAATATTATTAAAATAAGGTTATAAAAAAATAAAAGAGGAAAAACTGCCACGTAATCCGATCGCGGCCAAGCAGCCAGGTAGCTCTATAGGAATAATTTACTGACGGTATTAACTTCTATATACTATTCTCACATTATTATTTTCTTGCGGGTAATTATCACGATAATTTTATTAGACCTAAGCCCGACGACCGACGAAATACGATGCGAGTTTATTTATACTTCCCCTATGGGAAATTGGCTTCTGTATATACGGCGGCGACGACGGAGAGACTGGATGGCCATTAGAACACTGCGGTTATTGCGGCTAAGTATATAGGTCTAGTATATGTTTTATCCTTACATCCTTCAAGTGATTCAGTGGTATATTTATAAATGACAATATCATTTCACTTGAATATAATAATACACTACTATTCAGGACAATCGTATTAATTTTCGCAAGTCTAGTTTATATACTTTTTGAAACTAGGAATTTGTTTTATTATTATTGTACTAAAATACTTGACTATTACATAATACATCGACAAACGGAAAATTAATAAACCTATACTATGCCAGGAGTAACGGGAATTTTTGACATTTTTAAAAAAACTAATCTCTTTGAACTATAAAATAAAAAAGACGTTCTAGAATATTAGGGACGGGTTTAAAATTGTAAAAATAATTTTATTTGAAATCATATCAAGTTTAACTCACTATACAACTATAGATTTTAATATAAATTCTCTTTGATAACTAAATAGAGAATAAATTAAATATATTTTTAACTACTATAAAATATATTTAAGAGTGGTTACAAGGTTGATCTATCAAAATTATCTTTAATTTACTTTTTAAGATCTAAACAATTGGTATAAACCTAAATTTAGGTTATTTAAATTGAAAAAAATATTAGTATATTTTTTTTTTTCTTTTGAAAATTTTTGATACAATGATCTTCCCTTAAAAATTATTATTTACACACATAAAATTTAAAAAAAAACCAACATTTTTCCTAAAAATGATACTCGTGACCTTAACAAATCTAAAAAAAAAATTGAGAATATTATTAAGCTCTAAGAAACATGATATATCACGAGAAGAAAAACATATGATAAAAAAAAATTCTTTAATACCCTAATATGTCTGTACACAGACATATTATTATATATAATAATGTATGCACTGTAGCAAGTAAAGAGACTAAACAGTTCTAAAATAAAATGATCCGATAATTAAAAAAAAAAAAAACGGTGACAAATATAAAATACAAATTTCATTTTTAATGCTTTTTAAAATTGTGTACTTAAAAACATTGGTTTAGATCAGTGGGAGAATAGTGAAGTGCTTGGCGCCGTACCGCCACGTAAACATGCTCCACTACTCTCACTCTACCCAAACTTTAATGTGGATTATCTCGTCAACGAATAGACAAAAATGAAATATTTAAACACTTAAATATTTTTAAACTAATATTCCATCTATTTGTAACATTTTAAATATTTTTTTCCATTTTAAAATCAAAAGTAAATAGTCGTTTCACCCACAAAAATAAGGGTAGCATAAATAATGATAATGTAACATTTTAGAGCTGGTTGTCCCTTAAATTTTCTAGAAAAAAAATTTTAAATAAATTAATACTTTCCGCATAATGAATGTCTTTCGATAGATTGATCACCCTGTATAAGTAAGTACACGTATTATTTTACTCATGTGTCCATTCATATTGTAAAAGGTTTTAAGAAAATTAAATTATAATATAATATAGGAAGTTATTATACAGAGTAATTTTTTCATCATGGACCAGCAATTATCTCGGAGTATTTTAAGTAAATATGATTTCTATTTTTTTAATCATTGTGGGGAATCGTTTAAGCTTTATTTTGAAATAATTTTAAATGTTCACCCCTATACTATATACCTTAAAAAAGTACATACTTTTGTGATTTAAATGTTTTTAAAAATTTTAACACACATAAAACTAATATCAGATTTACCGTTTATGAGTTATAACAGTTTAAAATTTAATTATAAAAAGTCATAGTCATAAATAATAAATTTGATATTAGTGTTATGCATTTCTAAATTATTAAATAAATATTATCTACATTTCTAGAAAAATATTCTCTATTTGAATGAAAAACAAAAATACCTAATTATTTAAGGTCTATATGGACTAGGAGTAAAAATAAAAAATAAAAAATAGAAATCAAATTCACTTAAAATCCGAGAAATTACTCGTTCATGATAAAAAAATCATCCTGTATTACCGCCGTAGACTCTGCCACAAATTGGAGTTCCAGCATATTAATTACCATGGTGAGTTTTAAAATTAAATATAAAAATTTGTGAGCACACATAACAAACACCTTTTTATTTATTTTTCAAATGTTTCGTCAAAATAAAAATAAAACACACCTAAGCAGCAAAGCTCCGTCATTAGAATAAAATTTTCCCCCGCCTAACTTATTTTCGGGTCAGATTAAATTTTCGGATTTTCGTATTAAATTGAATTGGGTCAGACCAACTTCGTATTTCTATCGTTCGGACAAGATCTACTTTTGTCGGCCCGTGCGGGGCTTTAGTAAATACGAGTATAACAAAGTTGTCATGCAACCAGTAATATTATACTCTTTGTGTCTTCATATAAATCTCTTGAGGTTTTTTCGGTGCTTTACTACGTCAATTTCCATCGTCCACTTTCCTTTTTAGTATAGTAAATACGAATCACATCGTTAATACCTATAATTATATTCATGCGTGTGTCTGTTTTGTATATCCCATAGTATATATTATTCTTACGCAGTTTTTGCCTGTAACGATCTTCATTATAATCAATTTCAATAGATCTTTATTTCTGCAGTTTATATGGTATATCTATTTTCTATTATTATCAAACTTATTCATAATGTTCTTCTAATCTATTTAGTACTTTTTTATTTGTTATTGATTTTTCGGTCCAGCGTATTTTTCTTCTGTTGAATTACATTTCAAAATATTTTAATCTCTATTGTTCTTCTATTTATATTGGCCAAGTTTCACTTCCATAAAGCACATTAGTATTTTAAGTACCCACTATATTATAATGTGCTAAACAATACGGATTATATAGGATCTATAATGTTATTATTGTTATAAAACGATTAGATTTTCTTCTTTTTTATTTTTTATTATTATAATAATTGGAATGCTTAGATAAATGACAACTAAAGGTAATGTTGATCTTCATCAAAAATGATACAAAATTTATTAGAATAAAGGAATACGAAATATTCAATTGTATGACGCATTCAAGTAATATTAACCACATATTATAATACATGTACATATTAGGGGTGAATCAAATGAAATTACCCACTTGTTGGTGTAATAATAATAATAATTATTATTATTATTGCAACAAACAGTACCTAGTTAATCTAAACTAACCAATCGGAGCGCCGTTTTCACTCATTACTTTTAAACGTTTATTCTACGGGTCCGTTCAAATTATCAAAATATTTACAATATTATTTTGGAGGTCGTAAAAACTTCAACACGTCTCTTTTTACTATCTCAAAATTACAGTATAAAGGATAATGATACAGTGTAAGATAACTCTCATCAACGGTCAATATAAACACTACTAATAAACATGTTCGTAACGTATTATTTTCATGGAGTAAATAATATAATTGTATTGTTGTCAGTCGCAGTTAACTATTTCATTATTAACAGTCGCAGTTTTAACCGTGGTTAGCTAGATTTATTGTTGTATTAAATAACTAAATCATAATCCAACCAAATTTAACTAGAAAATGTCTACATTTTTTAGATTCTAAGTGTGGTGAGAGGAGCGTTATTACTTTAATTTATTATTATTATTATTTATGTGTGTGTGTGTGTGTGTGTTTATGAATGACATTTTCTACCAGAAATTTTGCTCCAGACAAAAAAGACACAAGAACATTTTTGTAGCATTATGGATTTCATTAGTGCATTAAGAAAGTCATTTTTTTATTTTATTTTAAATTTTTTTTATTATTGAGAATAACCGAAGAAAAATTTGAAAAAACAAGAAAGTTTAGAAATAGTAGTTTCATTATTTTCGATTTCGTTTGCGGTCATTCGATTAAAAACATCTTAAATCTAAAATGTTCATTAAATACTTTAATACTTTAATCAGACTTTTATAGACAAAATAGAATTTTCAATTATTATTATTTCAATTTTAAGTTATTATAGGCATTTTAAATGTTCGAGTTTTTTTCAGTTTTTATTCGATTTTATGTGGTTAAAATTGTTTTGGCCCTAGTAGAAATGATTGCCAATTTTTCATGAGGTCAATTCAATATAAAATTCATTATAAGTTGCACTCAATAGTAAAATAAAAAAGATTGAGTGTAATATAGTAATGTGATACATTGTTCATGTCTCGAGAAGAGAGAAATCAAAAACAGTAAGAATTTTGATAAAAATAAACATAAGAGGAAAAATTCGGAAAGGAAAACTGAAAATGAAATGGTTGGATGCGTCAGGTTGAAGTTTAGAAAGAGGATGGCCGTCTCCAAATGGTTGGGACCGAAAGCGAAGGAAGAGAAGGTAGAGGAGAAGAAAAAAATAAGAATTATTTCTATTAATTTTGTCGGTCATGAAGAAGTTTAAGGAAATCAGCATAAGGTCCTTGAATTTTGAATAACATTATTCTCCAAAAAAAAAATCATTATCAATTGATTTAGCCACATTTAAAAAACAATATATAATACAAAAGATTCGATCGAAAGTTTTTTAATTGAAAATTTTGAGGAAATTACATATGTTATTTAAATATATTATCACGAAATATATAACTTGTTTTTATTTTTTAGTTAATTTTCCATTATCCAACTAAAACACTTTCTCATAAGACTCGATACCAATAATACTCGACATAATACCTATTACCTACTCTTTATTGGCCTGTTTTATTTTCTTATTCCATTGATTCTATTAATTCGATTATGTTTTGTCCTGTAAACAAGGAAAACTGAGTAATTGATAGAATTCTGATCACGTGTTCACAAAACAAACACTCCTAACCTATTGGTTAAAAAGAATTATTTTCTTTTTCCAAATATCATATGTAACTGTATAGCAGCACGACTATGGCCGCGAAATACCGAAAGTTTAGTGTTGTTTTTGTTTCAAGAGATTATTTGATTACAAAATCGACGTGCCATTTTGTATGTAGTCTTTATTCTTTTAGTAAGCCGAGTAAAAATCATAAAAAGGAATCTATCCACCACAACGAAGTATCTATATAGTGTGTATCCATATGTACATTTGTATTGCTATAATATTATATAATGATCTAAACTTGAAAAAAAACAACGATCTACGTTGAAAATTAACCACGTATACGAGAAAAAAGCTAAACTAACAAAATCCGATACAGAAAATAAACCGAAAAAGAGTATATATACATATATAATATATAATTAGGTTAGGTTTAGTGTTCAAAATTTGAAAAATTAGTTTGGTGAAGTAACAGAGTGCAGTGTTACGGTTGAGGGGACAATGCGGCGCTCTAGTGGACGTATCAACCGCTTCACAAAAATAAAATAAATAGTTTTAAAAAAATTAAATCTGCATATTGTACTTATTTACATATAATTATTTAGTTTAAGATGTAATATGCAAGATTTGGTCAAAATTGCGTATGTTCTTTTAATCTAATAACAAAATTTGATTCAACGAATACCTTAATTATTAGTGGAATAATTGTTTATAATCTTTATAACAATATACGATTTACGATACCGGAAGATAAAATTTTTATCGGGTAATACTCATACAATAATAATGATGCGATCACTGCTATTTGAAAAAAAACAAATTGAAAATTAATGTTACACGTATAACAAGTGTATGTGCGTGTATGTTTGTGTGTATTAATTCGTTTTAACTAAATACACGCAAGTATTAAAACTATATTTATATTTTATTACGAATTCATACACTTCCGGCGCAAAACATTTTACTTATTATAGCTGCAAGGAGTTAGTTAATTTTATAATAAAATTACAACTATGTTTTTTTTAATATTGCTTTAATTGTGAATATCAGCAATACTGATAGAAATAAATCAAAAGAAAATAAAACTAAAACTTTTATAAATATGGTATTAAAATAACTGCAGATTTCCCATTAACCGGTTTTCTCCTTAAGTTATTGTAATAAAGTGTTAAGGAATTAACAAACTAAAAAATAATGTTGAATAATTGTTATACGCATGCAGTTTAAGTAAAATAATTTAATATTTAGTCATTTTAATAAGGCTCAACTATAAACACTACTATAATCAGTGTCTGAATAAGAAAATTAAAGTAATCTAGGGGAGCTCTTTAAAATATTCCAGATATTTCAGATTTTTTTTAAATTCTATATTATCTTTTGCTATGTGGAATGGAGACGAGAGAAAACGAAATAATGAATAAGTACATAAGAAGTAACTTAGGCCTGACTTCGAGGATAGACAAAACGAGAGAAAATAGACTAGGGTGGTTTGGGCCTATTATGGAGGGAGAAGAATCTGAAGCAATAAGAATTGCAATGAAAACCAACGTGGGGAGAAATAGATTATGAAGAAGAGCGAAAAAGAAATGGTTGATTTCGATTGAGAATAATATTATGACAGTCGGTGTATGCAAAGGGTAGGATGGGAATCGAGTCAAGTAGAAGTTTATGACGAGGGTGGCCAACCCCAAATAGTAACAATGAAGGTAAAGGAGAAGAAGAATGATTTACTGTGTATAATTTATACTCATCCACGATTTAAACTCTGAAAAATTATTTCTATAAAAATGAATAAACCATTAATCTGATATTGCAGGTTTTACATTCGAATAGATACACCATCGATCAGAAGTTATTTAACATTTATACAAATTGGTAATTATTTACTAGTGTTTGTAAATACGTATTAATGTTTATATATCGCTCATAGGTACTTACTAAACGTGGAATTGATAGTCTTGAGAGTAGGGCATATCTTCCACAGGCCTATCCGAAACGAGGCGGCCGTACTCGCTTCTGTGCCCGGCACCCTGTATGGTTCTCTAGTAGTCACCCACGAACCGGTCACGAAACCAGTCAACAGTATAGCCAGGGATGCGACGCCGAACGCGACGCTAGTCCGTGATACGTTTTCCGGCACCCTGCTCACGGCGCACATCTTGTCGGTGATCCAGAATAGGTACCTACGTCGTTAATCGTTCATCGCGTGTCCACCTGCACGTAACAGCACAATCCAGTACTCACCTGGAACCAACCATTATACCACCCATGTAGCAAATTATACGTTAACTAGGCACTTTACTTTTATCGGTTTTCTGTACATAGTTGATAGCGCTTTTTTAGTGGTGCGTATCCAACCCATTCAAAACTGATCAACTGACTGATAAGCCTAATCTAACCAAACCTATATATCAGACCAGTGCCATAGCCAGAGGTAGGGCAAATAGGACAGGTGCCCTATCTGAAATTTTGTTTCATTAATTATTTAGGTTATTTGGTTGTATGATCATTCTAAAAATTTTTAAATAATAATAGAAATTAATTGTGCCTTTCTAACTAAAAAAATTTTTCCTGACTACCGTACTACACCAGACACATCTGTAGTACATACGAATTTGAAAATATTTTTAAAAAAAATTTTAATTTATATTTTTAAAGTTTGAAGACCACACTTTTTGAAAATAAAAACCAATGTTAGATTTGGAGCATAGCAAAGGATCTATTGGTTTTACTATGATAGATGTTTAATTTTTTTTTCTGTCTGTAAACAACTTCTCTACCAGAAAACTTACTTTGAAACATAGACTATAGCACCTTTCTGAAATATTTTTTCTAGTTGATAAATTGAAGAGATATTTTTTTTGGATTTTCAAAGATGTTTTCGAAATAATTGGGAAAAACCGAAAGAAAATTATAGGTAAAACAACAGATATTTACGGCACACCACGGCGTTACCCGTTTTAATTGTCATCATTGTGGTATACAGTGAAATCTCGATAACTCGAATCAGTCCGGCTCCAAAAAAAAAAATTCGAGTTATCGAAAATATTTTTTTCATACAACACAAAGATTTGATTTATTATTTTATTTATTTATTTATTCTATGTATATGTATATTGTATAATGTTTGTATGTATATGTATGCAAGTATTATAAATATATACAAATAATCTATAATAAAATAAATAAATTATAAAATACATAATTAAAATAGCACTAATTTTAGAAGAAATCAGATATTTTTATTGTTTTTAGTGTTTGATAAAATTGGTTGGACTTGCTTAATTTCGAAATCATAATTTTTAGAAATTCTGATATTGTGCGGATATTATGGGTGATGTTAAATAACTTAATGTTGTCAATTTCATAGTACAAGTATTTATGTTGTAGTCTAGCAGTAGTAGTACCTGTTGTCATCCCAGGGGTCGCAAGTTCAAACCTGAGTTCCGCACAAATTTATTTTGTGCAATGTAGTATTTTTTTATTTTGTTTGCATAAGTTTTTAAATTAAATGTTGACGAAAACCGTAAATATTACGGCCTTTCAAATGTATACCTTATGTATAATCGAACTTTTCTCCGAATCATTTTTCGATATCAATGGTTTATCGTTGTTTACAGGTATACAATAAATAATATACAACATACAATACATACAATTTAAACAATATACAACCTTCCGAACTTCTCACCTATAACAATGGCTGCACCCAACCCCATTATCCTAGACAGCTTTTTTAAAATATAGTATTATTGGTCATAGTTGCATAATGAATAATAATGTATATCAGTGATTCCCCCTTATGGGTTTTTTTAATTTTAATGGGGGCTTTTTACTTGGGAGCGCTTAGGGAGCGATTCTACTGTGGCTTTTATTGTAAAAATAATTAGCTATTATTAAAAAAAATTATATTATTATTAAAACATTAGCAGCAAGTTCATAACATATTGCAATGAAATGTATATGTACGTGCAATAAAAAATAATTTAATATTTTAATATTTTATACACACAACACAATACAATAACAACGAAATGGTAATAAACTAGCTTTTATCTTATCGCATCGATGCCAATAAACTTTATTTAGTTTCATTTTCATACGGATATTTCCGATAATCGTACCTCTACTTGCATTTAGTACATAATTTAATGTGCATGTGTGCTAGTTATACTTCTCCATAATTATAATGAATGTCCGAGAACAAAATGTAAAGAAAATATTTATTTTTCAATTTTATTAAATGGCTGATTATAAAAACTAAACGGTAATTTGTTTTTATTTATTGGAGAGGGTATGAGTTTTTGAAAATCTAAAAGGGGCGTTAAGTATAAAAAGGTCGGGAAACACTGATATATATGAAAGCAATTAATTAACGTAAAATTAAATTAGCTTTATCTGTTTGGTTTGTACGTTGCTATAGTATCTATAGCTAGACAGAATTAGTAATACAAATGATATAAATAATATTTTAAAATTTAAACCTATGAGAAATAACTTCTATGTAAATACTTAACAAACAGCCAAGAAGTCTAAAAACATTATTCAACTTTTGAATTATACTTATATATTATATAATATATAAAAAGTAAGTATTACAAATAAATAATATAAGTAAGAAAAAGTAAATAAATACACTTACTTATACATAACACGCGTTATGATTAACGATCGTGTTTTATCTCATATAAAAACTTTTTTTTTTTTAGATATTACCATTTTGAAAATATTCAAAAAATAATAATTACAGTTCGAATAATTCCGTATTTCCAACGAATAAGAGTTTATGTATTGACAATATTTATCAAGTCTACAATCTTCCAGGATACATCAACTATTTTTGATTAATAAATAATAATATTATAAAAATCCGGAAAATTAAATGAAAAATAAGTAAAAACAAAAATAAAAATTGCAAAAAATAAAATACATTGGAAAATCGTTTAGACTTTTATGAAATGTAAATAATTTCAAGAGTGTTATATGTTTCAAAAGTTTAATTACAGAAAACTCAATGTATACGTTTAACAAACATTGTTACCTCTGTTCAGTGACCTAATGGCTGATTATTACCAAAACTATTTAGTGGGATGCTTTGGCATAATATATTAATAATTTTTGGTTTTTGTAATTTCGTTATATTGTGTGCATTTAATATTACGTATTGATATAATTATTAATTATTGAATGGTTAATTAAAATATTATTATTATGCTTATATTCTCTTAAAAATTTGAAAATGTTATATTTTCTTAAAAAAATATATAATATGCTTTACTTAGATCAAAATATATATTCATGTGCAAAAACACAATTTTGTTTTTGATTCTTATTACTTACTAAAATCAAAGGTACCTTTAATATTTTTTACTACTCTCGTAATTTGTGTACGCGTCAAATAAAAACTGCGCTCTAGTTTTACTAAAATAAATTATTTAAATGATTTTGCTCCTAACCATGTATATTGTATGTTTTATTATATTTGACACTGTTATTTGATTGTCGTTAAGGTGCAACAGCTGTAACAAAACTGTTAAAACAATTCTTTGGGCTTTCAACTGCTGTATACTAAAGTAATAATGGTAATGGAATGAAGTTTCTTTCATCAAATTAAAGATACCAACGTTTAATATTATTATGTTTACGCGGGAGAATTTTTAATTATTTTCATTTCATAGTCCACAGCGATGTGACGGTGAGACCTGTTTTTTGAGACCCGTGCCATAACCAAAAATAATGAATTATGAGTGGTCGAAGGAGTATGACTGTATAATTTTAATTGAATAGTGATGTTGAAGTAATAACTCATAACAATTTGTTGCTGGTGTGTTCACCAAAGAGGTGAATGATAAGAATATTAAATGAGTTCTATAGAAAACTGCTGAACCTCACAGAAAAAAAAAATTAAAAGATACAGGCATACTTCACACGATAGGTGGCTACTGTTATTGGTAAAAAGTTAGGAAGGTAGGATATAGAGGAGAATTGATTATATATCTGTACACAACGATTAATCTTATCTTTTCTAAAGAAAAACGATTCTGAGCGGAATTAAGTTGTACATGATTTGAAAGGCCGTAATATTTACGATTTAAAAGTAATATATTTCGCAAATTTTCCCGTTTATCCTATGTTTTTTTACGATTTTTCTCACTTATTTTGAAAACTCTAAGAAAATCAAAAGATGGTCATCTTAAAGTACCACCTCAGTCAAATTTTCTTTCAGAAAAAGTGCTACACTTAAGAATTGAAGAAAAATTTCTGATAAAAAAAGTTTTCACAGAAATATAAAAAATAAACATCATTGTAAAACCAATACAGTCTTTGCTCCACTCAGAATTTAAAATGTTCTACATCTCACTGTTTTATAAAATTTTAGTTCGAGTTTTGAAGAAATAAACCGTTCAGTAATTAAAAAAAATTAAAGGTTATTAATTTCTTTTTGTATATTTTGATAATTTATATCTTTTTATTGAATTTTAATCTAACGTGATAATTTTGAAAACAGTACCTACACTAAAACCAAAACTATAGATTTTAATATTAATTTTACGCTCATATATTAGGTACATAAACGATGCGCTTTAAAAACGCATAATTTTTTATTGTCTTTATTTGAATGCGTGCGTTATAATACGTATTTAGATAAACATACAATAATGTAAAATCTAGTTATCGGTATTAATTAGTTCTCATCTTGTAACTGAAACATATAAAGTTCTGTATAAGAGTTTTTTTTAAACAACATGTTTCCACCAAAGAAGCCGCGGAAGAAAAATGCATTGCATTTTTCAATCTTATTACGGTCTCGACGTAGAAGACGACACGTTACTATAAATAATATAAGAATATGAAATTATCAGCACTAACTAGTTACTTGTAATAAAAAAATGTTCTAAGATATTTCTTATACGTTACTAATTTAAAATAATCCGAACGACGTTGTGTTGGTAAGCTGTACTTAAGATGGAAAGATTGTATGGAAGGATGTAAAAGTAGTGAACCCAGGAATAAAGCAACCGAAGATAGAGGCGTTTCTCGAGGAACAACATCGCTATAATGCGATCGTTCACACCTTACGGATTATTCTTAATCGTGACAAGTTGTATATTTTCAAGACGACTTAGTAGTAACCTCACTACAGTACTATATCGATCCCCAAAATTACTTTGAATTACCACGAGAGTTTTGACATTCGATTTTAGGGATATGTTTTATAAATTTCAGCTGTTATCAAAATTATCAATTTTCGATGATTTTCTATCTATATAATCCACTATCTGGTTTTTAAGTTGATTTATTTTTTTAGTTTGGTTTTAAAGCAATCTAAACAATTTGGCAATTTGTGGAATTTTACGGGTGATACTGAGAGGTGGTTTGTAGGTACCGATAACTGATATACTGGCAACTTTCGAGTACCCATATATTCCATAGGTTAAAATAAAGTTCAGTAGGAGTCATTTATAACTTTTAAATTTAAAAAAAACCACTGGGAAACAGTATATGTTATTTGTCATGTTTAAGATCATTATTGGTTCCACAAGTCGGCTGTATTCAATATTTTTTCGGTCAATCATATAACGGTGCTTCAAATACGACAGAGGATGATATAACAATAGTATACCACATTTAATCAAAACTGAAAACCGCATACAAATTATACGCCTCGGTCCCCAGAATCAGAAATGGTAAACGAAATGTATAAATTATTTGTGAGCCTATATTATAGGTATTATTTAGATGGCGGGTGGTCAAAATTATAAATTACACTGGTTAGATTAGGCATACCTTATCAGACAGGTCCAGATTAAAATATAAATAGAAGCGCCTATGGCTAAGTAGTGGCAAAGGCTGTTATTTTGAATGTCTACTAATACATAATAAAATCCAAAAATTAAGCAGATTAAAATGTTTTAAATAATATGATATTGTATCGTGAATTCATAAAATGCAAATCACTCATCAATTTTACAAACTGATTAATCTTATTAAGTCGTAACCACCATAGAATTTGATAAAACCAATATGGCCAATTATGACAAATGTAATATGCTTACGTTTCTTTAGTCATAAATCAAATTAAAATAGAAAAAATTTCCTACTAATACTACTACCATTAAAGAAATCATTTTTAATTAAAACCAAACTACCTATACATTAAAATAATTACTTATTACATTCATAGAACTAGTCGTGTTGTTCGATTATGTATGAATAAAATATCAATGATTGGAAAAGTTTGTACATAACCTTTATGACCTTATAAACGGGCGATTGAAATAAAAATGTACCCAGTGCTAATCTCGGGCTTAATCCTGTTAGCAGGAAATATTTTGACGCTACTGTTTTAAACGATTTAATGCGACGAATTTATTGATGACGATTTTTAACTTGCGTACACAATTCTACGGGAAATTACGATGAAATAATATATTAATCTCTAGTTCTCTCCTCGTGTATGTGTGTCTGAACTATCGATCACGGGCGTCGTATACACTATATTATACTTGTAGGTACGTTACGTACAATATAATGTACGGACAACAATAACGAGAGCACAGGAAAGTTGTTGCGAAAACAGACTATAATATTTTGTTTGTCGCGCGCAAGGGCCGCAGCAGCCACAAGGGGATCGACACGCTCTCGCGTAATTAAAACGCGACGAGTGGCGGTGGGAAAAACACGCGAACCATAAATTCGGCGAGCGCGAGAATGCGAGCGTGTGACGTATATAATATAATAATATATACAGGCAGATATACTGTCGCCAATGTGTGTGTGTGTGTGTGTGTGTGTGTGTGTGTATAAGGTAAATTTATGTGAACACATTATATATTATACAGGATGACGAGCGGGGACATTTTATAGTAGGTAACTCTCAAAAAATTACGAAAAAATATAAGTTTAAATACCGGTTACATTTGAAATTGCTCCTGTAATGTATCTTAAATAATAATTGTAAACGATTGACAAAAAAAAAACTAGCTAATACTGTGGATGGGTGTGCCACTGACGTAGTTGAAAAGCTGTGAAAGTAGAATATTATATAGAGTTATTTAATTAATATTTTTATATGCAATGATAAATTATTGCTAATGAAATACAATTCTGAAGGAAGTTTGGTTGAAAAATGTTTTGAAATATCGAGATTTTTACGATTTTTGTTAGAACTCAAATCGTTAAAACAGTTATAAAAAATACATTACTACATTACGCTTAACTTTTTCATTTTCAACTATGTACAAATTATGTTAAACATCAAGTAGTGCTCATGTGATTTTTTTTTTTTATTTACCTGTTAGTATCTTTTCTACCAGAATTTTGCCTTAATCAAAAACTGACGAGGGAGGTTTTTTATAGAATTTTGAATCTAGTTAGTACACTGAGAAGATTTTTCAGGTAGGTTTTAGAATGAATGGAAATACCGGATAAAACGAATGAAAATAACGGACAAATTAACGGAAATAAAACTGTATCTCCGTAATATTTTTTCTCATCGTAAAGTGAAAACATATGAGTATTAAAGATTTGTTTTGGTTTGTCTTTGATAAATCTGTTTGAAAATCCAGTTAAAGTTTATAATACTCCCCACCACTATAGTAAAATTGGCCGATGAGTACTATAGGTGAAATTGGGTGAGTATACGAAATTTTAGAGTAGTAGCAGCGCTACATTTCAGAGCCAGTTGCCTTTAAAAACACATTAAATGTATTCTTTTTAGATTCGCAGCTAGCGAGAAATCTATTGGTTTTTTATGACGTGTGTTTTTTTTTTATTATAACTATTTATTATTTATGTCAGTAAACAACTTTTCGAAAAGAAAACTTGCTCCTATGAATACAGTAGAGTACCTTTTCTAAAAGAAATTAAGTTTAGTTAGAGAGGTGCATTAGAAGTCATTTTCGATTTTCCAAGGGATTTTCGAAATAATCGGGAAAAACCAAAAAGAAAATTACATGTAAAACGGAAAATCAGCTACTGATATCATTGGTTTTAATTTTTACAGCTTATATTTTCTGCCATAAATATTGCTCTAAGAGAAAAATGATAAGATTTTGTTGCATTTTTAATCTAATTGATGAGTAAGAAAGTTATTTTTTAATTTTCTTGATAGTTTTTGTAATAATTGAAAAAAACAGAAAAATATGTAGAAAAGCGGGAAAATGTACAAAAATAATTCTTTTATTGTTTTAATTTTTGTTTTAATATACTCGTTATTCAGTTTTGTAGAAACTTGCAATATTGAAAGAAAATATATATTTGCTTTTCTAAACGTGATAAAATTATTAGAATAAATAGAAATACTTGAAAATTTAGCATAAGGTTCATTAAAAATCATAATTATTGGTCGAAAAAAAAATTAACGTTGTTGCGGGCATATTTTTAAACTTAGAATCAGGTTTAAGTCAAATGAGTAAACACAATATTTTATAAATATTTTTTATTTTAGTTGAAATATATTCTTTTTCTCTAACACTTTTTAATTAATTTACAAGTCTGTCTGGCGTGAAGGTACTTGCGGATGATAGTGCTCAGACTCGGCTCAAAAGGCGTTCTCGGCAGCCGGTATATACACCATGGACACCCCAGCTAAAGATGCTTAGTCCGCACTTTTCGGCAACAACATGTTATTGCTCAGTCGAGTGATAACCTTACACGTCGGCCACTGCATCCAGGTCGTGCGAAAATACGCGTATAAATATATATTACTAAAATAGTTTTTACACGGTCGGAACCTTAGAAGATAATTGCCCTGCCGATTCGGTGCGCCCGAGATTGGCAGCGGCTGAGGTGGATTTAAACAACCAGTCCCCGTCCGGAGAATGTAGCTTTGATGCCGAACAACTATCACCGGTTAATTTGACCTCACGAATAACTTGGTGACCCATGCTTATTTAATACCCTATTGCTGCGCTGCATATAATAATTATAATTTATGTATTTATGTATTTTTTTTAAAAAAAATTTGTGTAAAATGTTGACGAAAATTGTAAATATGTACGACCTTTCAAAACATGTACAACCGAACTTCTCTCCGAATAGTTTTTCGTTAGCAATGGTTTATCGTCAGTTGCAGGTATAAATTAAATAACAATGTATCACACCTTTCCAACTACCCCCTAAAACAATTGCAGCAGTATTGGTACTTTTTTTTTTTTTTCAATGTCAGCTATTAGTTAATGATGCAAAAAAAATCTTAAATTAACCGACCAATCTAGAGTAAACTTTTTCCTTTTTACTACTGTGAGAGTAACTTGGTAATCGTCTATGTTTCTGAAGCCCTCTCTATATATAATGTTTTGTATATGTGTAAGTATTTGCAACAATAACATGGGGTGAGATAAACACCCGACTTTGGTGAGGTATACCCTTTTACGGAGTGCAGAACAAGACGAAGAGGGTCGAGAAAATTAATTCGGGGTGACAGCAGAGATGTAATCGAGTAATTACGTTTTCCGGAAACGAACGTCTTGCGCATTCTAAAAAGTCGCCACGGACCGTCTATTATACGACCCGTCGCCATTGCCGAGTAACACAATTTCTTCATATACGCACGACTACGATGCTCAATTTCAGAGCATAGAACTAAATGTACGCCCTGAAGATTACCAAAATCAAATCTAAAACAAAGAAAAATCGTGAAGAAGTTTTAATATTTTAAAACATTAAAAAACATCTTTTCTGTTGAATTTTGGATCTAGTTGGAGAATAATAAAACCATTTTTTTTCATGTATTTTTCTTAATAATTCAGCAAAACCCGGAAAAACGAGAAAATCGGTACATTAAAAAAATATTACTAAGTTAAATAAAACATATAATACCTATTATTTGACCATAATATAACATATATATTGTTGATAAAGCATCACTATCAACTTATTTCCGCTCAAAATTGTTTTTTCGTTAGCAATAGTTTATCGTTGCTTACTGGTATACATTAAATTACTTATAACGGTGGCTGCACCCATCCCCATTATCCTAGGACACCTTTTTTTTATTTTTTTTAGTTAAAAAATATTCGTAGAGACTTGACATTTTGACAATAAATTTAAATGAGCTTTTTCTAGATGTGGTAATATTTTTAAAATATTCTGAACATATTTAGAGCAATTTATTGGCATGATATGTTTGCCAAATTCTTATATGATATGTACTATATGTGGATATAATTGCTTGACCAAACAATACCTAGACATTTAATTAGAGGTTTTTTTAAAAGTTGTATTTAGTAATTAAATATAAAGTAATAGAGTGCAATGTAATAATTTTTTTGTACAGAATTTTAAGATCAAATTTTGATGAAAATCATTAATATTATGGCTTTCAAATCACGTATAAATAAACTTTACTGAGAATCGATTTTTCGTTAGCGATAGTTTATGATTACTTACAGATATAAATTAAATAAATATATGTATTCTACTTTCCCAACTTCCATCCACTTTTTTTTCTGTAGGTTTCTTATTAAACGAGAAAACATGGTAATTTTATGTATAAATTTTGTTTTAGATTTTTCCTTTAACTTTATTCCTAAAATAGTGGATCAGTATTAGTCTTTTTATTTGTTTTATGTACATTCGTATATTAATCGTATATTACGAGTGTAAATTATATAAATGCGATGAAGTATAATATTATTATATATATTATATGTACGTAAACAAATATAAAATTTAAAAAACTGTCGATACGGGAATAATCGCAAAAATAAACGACTCCGTGACAGTCAAAATAATTGGAAAACATAATGTTCGTAACTAGCGCACCGCAGCGATTTTGTGATCAGAAATTCGATTCGATTCGCTTACCTGCAGTTTCCTCATCGCTGCAGTATGATGCCGTGGCAGCAAAATCTTAATTTAAATATAAACGTGAAATTTATCACCTTCGAAAAACTATTCCGTGGTGTTGAGGTCAAAATTTAAATATAAACATCTTAAATATTATTATTCGGTCGATTT
Organism: Cinara cedri; assembly: GCA_902439185.1. Classification (NCBI taxonomy): domain Eukaryota; kingdom Metazoa; phylum Arthropoda; class Insecta; order Hemiptera; family Aphididae; genus Cinara; species Cinara cedri. The sequence goes on from CABPRJ010000013.1 coordinate 773,592, forward strand.
TTTTTCATTTTTATTCGTTTTCTTTTGCAAATATTCCGTACAGGGAAATTCAAATAATAATCTTTTTACCGGATATTTTATTGAACTACGTTAAATTTTTTAGCCATACATCTTTGGTCTCAAGGAATAAGGGCTCATGTAAGTTTCATAAAAACAAATTAATACTAAAAAAAAAAAATTACAGAAATTAAGAAATCGTGAAAAATGATTAACAAAATAGAAGTAAATTATAGAAAAAAATCAATTTATGCCATTCTTCCTTAAGACCAAAGATATTTACAATGCATATTTTAGGACTTTTTACATTTTTAGAACATGTTTAGCCCTACAATGCATAACTTTTTATTTTTTTAGATTTTTTTTGTCCACTGAGCAATATACACCACATATACACATATACACATACAATATAATATGATATATGTCATATTATGGTAAAATGATTACAACGATGTGCGTTTTCATGACAACAGTGATTGTTTTGAAATTATTAAAATAATAAAAGCATGATAATAACAAAAAGTAAATAAAAACATTTGCCAATGACAACCTTATATTTAATCTTTCAATCTTTCTTAACATAAAAAACCAGGTTTTCCTCATTATCTCGAATATTAATGAGAATTTCAAAATATGATCTCCCAAAAGTACCACCCAGATAACATTTCATTCCAGAAAAAGTTCTACACTTGTTAATCGGAGTAAGTTTTCTAGTAGAAAAAGTGTTCATATAAAAAAAAAAAAAAACTAAGCAAAAATAATAAACATCATTGTAGAACATTCCTTGTTTCACTTAGAATCTAAAATGGATATATTATAATAGCTATTATTATAACTAGGTATATTATTACTATATATTATGTTCAAATACCGCGGTCATCTTAGCGTAAAATTTGAGATTTTTTTTACATTGATATTCTTATAAACTACTATTTTCCAAACCATAACCACTTCAACGCGTCAACTGCAGCATTCAGTTTCCATTGCCATTTTCTCGTGACAGATATTATAACAGTACTTATTTTTGTTTTTTAATAATTGTTTTAATAAAAGTTTTAATTTTTGATTTATTTTTCAATCAAAATTATTAGGAAGCTTCATTATATTATATTGAACACATTTTGTCTTTAATTTAATTTAATATTGAACTATATATTTGATTTGTATGGTTATTTATTTATTCATATGATGTGATACATCCAACCGCAGTAGAAAACATAAAACATAAAATTATAAAAACCATGGAGTTAACATAAATAATATTAGTATAAAAATAAACAGTACCATAGAAGATAATGTGTTGGCATCGGTTTTACGATTAAAAAAGGCAATCAAGGGAGGAATACAAACCTCCCATATTCCCTCTGTGTATACACCATTAAAAGAGGTAATTATATAAAACCTGTTCTCCTCTTTGTCTATTGACAAAAAAAAACTGTAATTATACCATAACATATTATTATACATGCGTACATTGTTTCCACAAAATCTATTTCCTACCTATATTATTTAAAAATTGTTTAAAAACACCTATAGTAACCGAAATTATGGTTAATCTGAAGATTGAAGTATAATTTGTAAAAAAAAATTATGAAATTATGTAAAATTATGAAAAAAAAGTGGTTAACAATTATGTAAATACCTAATAATAAGGAAAAACGAAGACATTTAATAATTAACATTTAACATTAAACATAAAACATTTAATATAATTTAACATATTTAACAATAAGGAAGCTAAAGTCGTCTAGCCCTTACTGAATTTTTGGTTACTTTCTTGCAAGCTTATCAGATTCCATAGTCTATATGATTTTTCTTTTGTATAACAAATCACTTGAGGAGAAGGTCTTTCGTCTATCGGGAAAATAAATGTTATTACTGTTTTTCAAGAAGGTGACAAGCTGGCGTTAAAGTTTATCGACTAATTTCTAGACTTGTTCAGATTAGCAAACTGTTAGAAAAATTGGTTCTTAGACACATAATTAAACCAACCAATAATGCATTAACAACAGTCAACATAAGTTCAGATCAGGAATCAACTCTAACCTGAAACTTATTTCTACAACAATTTTTATACTTGTATACTTGACTTTTAAAGAAAATTGTCTGGTCAATGTAATATACACCGATTTTGTGAAAGCCTTTGATCACGTTGATCATAAATTATTGATTATTTACATTGGATATACTAAGGTTTGGCTACTCCCTTATTATCATGGTTTAATTTTTACCTTATTAGCAGGTCTCAGTTTATTAAGGTCCACGGGTTCTTTTCAAGTATGGTATCAATTTCTTCAGGAACCTCTCAAGGCGGTCACATATCATCTATTTTACTTATTTTATTTATTAATGGAATCTCCTCGATTCCTAAAAAAATCATGTTTTTTTTATTTTGCAAACGATTTAAAAATCTTCACTCAAATTTTATTAATAAACAACACTTTAATTTTACAAGAGAAATTAAATATCTTATCTGATTAGTGCCGAAATTGAGGAATTAATCTTAATATAAGTAAATGCTATTCAATATTATTTTACAGATCCCGTGGTCATATAAGTAATTTCATATGGTAAACTACATTAAACTAAATTAAGTTACTTCAATTGAAGACTTAGGAAAATCTTTAACAAGCAATTTAAATTTTCGAAAGAAGGAAAGTGTGTGTTATAAAATTGTCTACATGTATAAGAGGTTTTATTAAGCGTCACTCTTCGGATTTTAAATATTTTCTATCATTTATTGCGCTAAATCAATTTTAGAATACGGATCATCTATTTGGAGTTCATATTCAAAATTGGACAATAATTTCATTGAGTCCATCCACAACACATGTTTTGTGAGATTTATCGCCTTTATTTTAATATAATTATTAATAATTATAATTATACATAAGACAAATCCTTTCTAAATATTCCGACTCTTGATTTTTGACGTGCTTTGGTGAATATTGCCTTCGTTTATAAATTATAATTATAATTTTTACTATAGTCAATGGTAAATTTAATGCTCCCAATTTATTAATTAGTATTCCTTTTAACATTCTGGATTAAAAAATCGCTCAACCTCTCTGTTTTCTATATCAACACAGCACAAATTATTTGAAATATTCCCCTATTCCGAGAACTATGGCTTTATATAGTAAACTTCTAACAAATGCGGAATTTTTCTTTTCACCTTTAGCTGTAATTTTAAACTCGTAACTAAATATTGATATATGACACTGGATAATACAAAACTACTTTATTTTATTTTAATTTAGTTTTATTTTCTCTTAATTTATATTCTTTAAGTTTTTTCATCTGTTCTATTTGGCTTCTATCCGTTTTATTCTTTTTTTTAAATAAATTATTTCTATTATCATTATTATTATTGTACATAATATATCATATTTTTTTTTCTTATCAAGAAACAAATACTTTAAAATATTTTGAACATGAATTAAAATATGATTACACGACTTATTTTAAAATTAACAATAATAATAATGATAATAGAATTTCGAACTATAACAAACTAATATAAAATTTATGTCGGTCTAGCCCACCCGGATACCTAGCAATCGCTGGGGGGCCCTGAGATTTATTCTTAAAACAGAGGCCCCGTGGGATCACGCCCATAGCCTAAATTATATTAATTATTTTTCAATTTATTTCTGTATAAAAAATAAAAATACGGACATACTTCGTACGATGGGTGGGCCACTCTTATAGATGAGAAGTTGGGAAAATAGGATATAGAGAGGGATTTAATGTATATCTGTACGTAACGATTAAAAATGTCTAACAAAAACAATTCTGAGTGGGCTCGGTTAATAGTATTGCTTTTTCAACAACATATATGTCATATTATAGTAAAATAAATATTTATTGAAACAATTTGTATGGACCAGTAACTATAAATTAGTTCTACATAATTTTTACCAAAACGATTTTTGTCAAAATTTAATTTGATATTCAAATTCTTAATAAGTTATGATTATTATAACAAAAATTCTATGTCGTATGCTTTTTGTAAAATTTATTTCATACAATTAATAAATTTAACATATTGTTGCAATTTGACTCAGAAAAATAACTAATCATGATAAAGTACATTGGAAACTAAATTAACTTAATATACATAAAGTATATATAAGCATTGATGTAATATATAGCTCGTTCAATATTTCAACAAAATTTAGTAAATCAAGATCAATACGACATGCTTAATACATACATATGGTTTCACTACAGAATGAAAAATAAATGTTTATTCAATTTTACTTCTATATTTTATTGTTTAGGGACCCATTGAAAATATTTTCCCGGGGGCTCAATCTTGAGCCAGACCGGCTCTGTATATGTTACATACAAAGTCCGAAATTGTACATTTTGCAATGTGTACAGTGATTTTTGTACACATCGCGAACTATAACAGTAACTAGATTATACAAGTTACATTACACAATTCGCGATATGTACACTAATCACTTATATGTATACACTTTGAAATAAAATAAATTAAAACAAAATACGTGAAACCGTAATAATGGTTACTTTTTTAAAGTATTTTCCTAGTAAATATTACATATCAGTATATTATATAAAAATATAGGTCTTTACATATTAGTATACTCAGGGCCCAGAGGTGGATTAGCCTATCGGGAAATCGGGAATCTTCCCGATGGACCGGTCCTTGTATGGGCTGCTATATTATTACATAAATACGAAAAAAGTTATATTTTTGTAAAACAAGCATAAAATATTAAAAAATCAAATATAAAAGTATAATTTTGGTACTTATTGGTACATTCTTAATATTACCGGCCGACGGAGTTAGTACAATAACAGAAAAATACCATTTTTTTATCCTTTAAATATACTTTTTACGATGATAAAAATATCAATAATATGAATATAATCGTCAATCGATAATATTAACACAGATTATATAACCTGTGATATTAAATGTGATATTTTTTTTTGTAGTAATATGTAAAATGTACTATAATATTATAAGTTCAATCATAAGTTGTAATTAGTAATCAAAAAATATTTCAATGTAATATAGTAGTTTTTTTATTTACGTGTGTTTAAATTTAAATTGCTTAAAAAAATTTTAATGGAAATCATAAAAATCTCTTCATTTCATATACTATTTTTCGATTTGTATGAATATGTGCCACACACAAAAAAAAATATTTTCACGCCATTGCGTTTAGCAATTTTCAAAATTTGATTTGTTTGTAATGAAAACTGTACAATATTAATATGTCTTTTTTTTTCCTTTAAACCAAAAATATAGGTAGATACTATAAAAAGCCGGATATATACATATATCACACCATGGGTAGGCCACGGTTGTTGCGTGAACAAATCTTCAACGTTTAAAACGTACTTTCCGCCAGCTATATGGTCGTCACGAAAAACGCCCGATCGGGTCGATGTGCAATCAGATAGAACGAAAAACCCCATCCGAACCCAGATTATTTGCGAATGAATTGCCAATCGTTGGCGAACACACCTATTTGACGTATTTTACTTTTTTTCGTACAAGCCCCGGACCCAAAACCATACATTATAATACGCTTTTCCAAACAACCGGAAGACGGAAAACGTATTTCATTTTTTAACCGCTCGAGGATTATGATTCAAATATACTGTAGCTTAGTTATAATATAAGTTTTTAAGATCAGAGCCTATATAATAAAAAAAAAAAAAAACATAAAATATCACCATTCGAATTTTGGAAAAAAACAATTTTTTTTTTTTTAATTTAAATCATTTTAAAAGATACAAAGTAATTTCTATGTCTAAATATTAGTGGTGAGTATCAGCATAAGCCGATAATACCGAATTTTTTTCAAAACCGATATTTAACACCATATTATTTAAAGAACATGTCTCTAGACTAAAAAATAAAGTTGAAAATCGAGTTTTCAACCCGATACTTATTCTCCTTTTTCCAGTTCGAACTTCCACGTCATTTCTTTTATCATATCATCCCATCTAGTCTAGGCCTTCCCACAGAAGTCTTTTTCTACGCGAATTCTGTCCCATTCCCGTTTTTATTAGCTCATTCTAACTCTTACAAGCAAAAGTTTGACTTTTGATACTAATCTATATTTAAAATAAATTCTAAGATATAATAGAAATTATCATATATTCCTAGTCGTTGAGAACACATAAAACATATATTACCTCCAACCCTTCCCAATAAATCGGACATCCCGAAAAAGATTCGGGCGGCATGTGTATCCAAGCAAAACGGAAAAAAACTTCGGACGATATACGAAACTTTTTTTCTTTATAACGTTGCTGCAGAAGCTCGGTGTAACCTATTATTTGACTTTTCCGAACTCTGGACGGTGATTTATAAAAACTGAGCAGTTAATGTTTTCGGTGACCCGGAAAGGCCACCACCGCGCCGCCGTCGACCACGTGAACCAGGCCATACGAATCGTCTAAATATACTCGTTTTATCTATTCAATCGACTCGGACGCCACCACCGATGGAAGGCCAAGTCACTCGGTCATGGTTTATTTGATTTTTAGAAAAGTCTCAAAATAAAACCCCGTAAGTAAGTACGTTTATTATATTATTGTCGTCGCGTCGATGGACAGTAAGCGTAAGTCCGGGAGGTTTGGGGTATGTATAATGATACATACCTTTCGAGTAATGATGCGCATCCGAGCGAAACATGACAAGAACTTTAGATGAATGCACAAAAGTTTCTAATCTTCCGCTAAAACCTATTATTTGACTTTTCCGAACTCCGAGCGGCTCTATACGATAGCAGACGGCAATCACAGCTATATAGATTATGATGAGACTCATCAACATTAAAGTTGAATCATAGATCCATAGATATAACTGATGCCCAATACAGATTATATCAACAAATAACATAGAATAAACACTCGATCAGCTGATCGATTTTTGATAACCCGTGATCTAAGGAAATAGTTCTGGTTCGGTTAGCGAATCTGACGTTGTACATTTTGTTCCCTGAGTTGCGAACAGTGGCTGCACCCATATGCGAAGTTGCCCGAATTTTTAAATATTAAAATAACTCGGTCAAAAACTCGATGAAAATTTGTTGAACTATTAATACCTAACTATTAGCATTAAAATTTGAGCAGTTAAATTCGTTTAAATTAATTGGGCTGAATTTGTCGAGAACAGTAGTTAGTGAGATGCTTATTTTGCTTGTAGATAAATCCGGCACTGTGGATGATTTTCCACACTAACACACCAGGTACCACCTGGTACCTGAGTATTTAATATGAAAGTGCCGTATATTTTTTATAAGGATGTCCGCAGAACTTTGAAAAGACCTGTAAATAGTTAAATATTAATGAGATGCTGGAGGGGAAAGTATTGAATTCACAACAAAACATTCCGAATACATTTTTTTCCCCGTTTTCAACATCTAAATATACCCATTTTCTGGCGGTGGTACCTACAGCCGTTGATCTTTATAAGCAGGATGTGATGACATTTTTGTCCCACCCCTTTTGCAGTGATATTTATACCTATACGCAATGCTATTTATACACATCATGCAACACAAAAGTGTATTTCACGCGTTTAATAGCCTTTCAGAATGTTTTTTCCTCGGTTATCCTCCTGTATATAATATTTCGCACACACTCGTTTACAATTGATCGACAGTCCTATGCGAATGCGTGTAACGGTTCGAAAAAATACTCATAATATTGTATAGGTACCGTAGCAATATTGTTTGCAAACGACACGTCGTAGGTATGAAAATTGGTTTTCTCCTCCAATAATATATAGATATCTATATTTGCGTATAGTTTTTTTTCAAAACTTACATACGAAATAATGGCTAATTTTCAAGATCTGTGAAGTTAACAGACGGATATTGAGCACTGATTTTATTTTGACTATTTAGTGCTAAATTAGTGCTAAGAAACAGTACTATTTTCAAAAAGAGTGTTCTGTCCAGAATAAAGTTAACGGGGGCTTATCTTTCATCCGCTAACTTCACGTAGCAGACACATTACCAGTATTTTTTTGATATTCCTAAGGGTTTTCATAATAAATGGAAATACGTAGAAAAAACTGGAAAATTGACTAGATATATTATTTTCAAGTCGTAAATGTTACAGTGTGCATGCTCCAACTGAAATGAGTGAAGATGAAGTAAGGAATGGATTTTATAATGAATTGGCTGAAGCATTTAATAGACTACCAAGTAATGTAATGAAGTTGATTTTAGGCGACCTAAGCTCAAAATTTGAAAGGGAAAAGCACTTTTCTCCGATAATAGAAAAATAAAGTCGTCATTCTATAATCATTAGAAATTAATTTCGACTTATCTCATTTTTCATCAAATTATATGGTAGTCAGAAGTATAAAGTTTCCCCACAAAAACATCAATAATATTACATGGAAATCATTGGATGGAAAAACGTACAACCAGATTGATCACGTGCTCACACAAAATAGATTATGTTCTTGTATAACAAACATAAGAAGCTACAGAGGAGGAGATTTTAACAAGGATAACTCTCTACTGATGTCTAAATTTAAACTCAAAATACAGGCAAAGTGAGATTGAATAAGCTAAAGAATGCAAAATGCAATGCAGAAATATTAAAAAATGAAAATGTCATTATTGATACATACAACACACCTCAAGAATAGTAAAATTGAAAACATAGAAACAGACTGGAATAATATTAGCATAGTCACAAAAGAAACCACAGAACGAAGTACTGGAAGAGTGCATCGTGGAAATAAGAAAATAAATGACATAATGTAGCATGCTAAGAAGCTATAACAAAGCAACGTATAAATCAAGTAAACTTTATAAAATCTGGAAATCAAAGAGCAACGAACATCTTTGTAATAGAAAGGAAAAACTGTAAGCGAGTGATATAAAACAAAACAAGAAAGTTCACAAATGGGAAGAGAAGTGGAAAAGAATTGATGACAAGGCAAAATATGAAGCTTCTTCAAGACTATTGGATTGTATAAAGCCTCTTAAATCCAACACTTAAAGCAATAAAGGATCGAAACGGAGATATTCTCATGGAGTCCTATAGAGTATTTCATAGGGCTCCTAAATTTGAAAATACCACTGAAACCAGTAAGAAGTGTACAATATCAGATAGCGAAACCATTGACTAACGGCTTAACTTTGGAGGAAACCAAGATTGCTATTAACAGTCTAAAGAATTGGAAGGCGTGAAAGTCAGATGGCATACCCTCCTCTCCAAACTCATTGAATATAGCAGCAATGAAATACACAAAGTTATCTTCAAACTATGGAAAAATATATGGGAAGAAAAACAGATATCTAAAAGCTGGAAGGAAGCAGTTGTTATTCCTATAGACGAAAAAGATGGCAAAACAGAGTGTGAAAACTATAGAGTTTTATCGTTTCCATCTATTTCATTCGCGAGTAGTAAATGCAATTCTCTGCATTTCATTTGAACATAATTAATATAACTTCGATGAAGTTCATCGCCAATGACTATACCACATTAAATACAACATTTCTCGTTCAAAGTTAAGCAACGGCGAGTTTACCTAGGAACTTGCATAGATGACCGTTTGTGAACAACATTACGGGCCGTTGATTATTATGCATGTGGCAGTCAAGTTGTTGAGTATCTATTTATAATTTATTTAAATAAATATGTTTGCGCAAATATATATATTATTTTTTTATCTTTATTGTAATGTTAATTCGATAATAATTAAATAGTGTCTTCAAAAGAAACACTTAGATTCGAAGTATAATATTAATATGAAATAAGTACTTATACATTCTTTTAGTACGATCTCGACAAACGAAACCGCGAAACGACATTCGATGATAATTAATAATAAAATAACGAGGTGAAAATCATTAACAAATAATAAAATAATACAAATCGTACCTACGATTTTTAAGTGTAAGCGATTCGTTATTTAAAAAAAAAAAAAAAATTTATAATATGCTTGTATTTGATGCACTAGATTACAACAGCTCATTGTTTGTTAACCCATCCTGTTTTACTAACAATGTTTAGTTTACCCTTTTTTACCGTGCCCGTACTCAAGAAAAATACAACATGACGTGTTTTCCTACTATAGTCGTAATCATGGACGTCCTAAGACAATGGCGAGCGAGACGGGGCACATGCCATCCCTGGATTTTTAATTTATCAATAAACCAATGAAGGAATGGATAAACAATTTGTAACAAATTTAGTATTTAGGAAACATTGTAGATTTATACCTATCTAATACAATGTACAATACAATATATTATTATGTAGAGTTAGGTTAGGTTATATATTATATAATGAAAACTATAAAATACCATAATACTTTATAGAAAGAAAAGTTTATCCTTTATTTTTTGAAATAACTGTCATCCCTGGGGGGGGGAAATTTTAAGGAGAGCTCGGTAAACTTAAAGGTATTTTTTTTAGGAAAGATACACTGATAAATCTTTTGTGATGTAATAAAATCAGAACATCAAAACTACCAAAAAAATTAATAAACAAATAATAAAAAAACAACACACCTTAGATGAATTATTATAGCTTTTGGAACTATTACATTATAAGCCAACTCAACACTCAAAATCTAAAAAAATATTTCAATATAAAATAAGAATAACTAATAGATAATTTATTGTTGTATTATACCTAATTTAATTTATTTTGAACGTGTCAATTTCATAGCATTCACACGTAAAACGATTTTTCGTTGAATCACATTTATTACACAGTTGTTCGGTTTTTTTCATGCCTACGGAAAAAATACCTCTCTATAAGGGGTTGATGTTAAATTTTCCGTACACATAGAAACAAACAAATTAAATATTCGGTGCGTATTTATTGTTCCACGATAGCGCCAGTTAAACTGTTAACTAAAAAAACAAATTACCATGAAGAAGTACATAATAGCTCCCTCGTCTCATTCGGAATCTACAATTCACAAACGAATATACGACACAGCCAACCGATAGATGAGGATTTCGGTTGTCCATAATGTCATTGTTTTCGAAAAGGAAACGAATTTTCATCGTAGGATAATTATTTTGTCAAACGCCGCAAACATGTAGCTATCTATTATACGAAGATATTAAGTAAATTTGATTTTGGCAAGTTAAAAGTTAAAAATCAAGTTATAATTTCGAATTTTAACTTATGATTTTTATATTATTATAACTAATTATTATTTTTTTTTTTTTTTTTGGTTTTCATAACATTGAAATAACTACCGAGTTCGTTTTGATCCATACTTACTAATACTACGTTAAATGAATTTTAATTTCTTTTAATTTTAACACATTTATTATTTAATCAATTGAACAAATTTTAAATTTAAAATAAGTTTACTTTTGCAATAAGTATAAGAGTTAAAAAAATAATGATAACTAACTTAACCTAAGTTGTTACAGGGTTCAAACAAACAACTTTTAACGCGTATTAACTCACTAATATGAACAACTTGCACATTTCAATTATCTCTTCAATAAATTTCTTTCTTGGTATTTCCCTTCCTACGACCATTGATTCATAATTCAAAATATTAGTTATGAAAGAGTTATACACTTAAATAAGTGTCTCGTAAATTTTAAGTTTTTTGATCTAATGATAGATAGTAATACTCTCCCTTCCCCTAATATTTAAAGAATTTCTACATGCTTCCTTTTAGTCCAACGTCCAACTAATACGAAGTAATCTTCTCCAAGTCCACATTTCCATTCCTTCTAGTTTTTTTTTTTTTTTTTATATTATAATGCACTTCTCGGCAAGCTTATTTAAGGATAATATAATATCATTTGGTGCCACGTAAACCGATTTTAATGCAGAAACCGTATAATATTGAGATAATGATATTATATAAAATGTAAGTATATATCCTAGGGTTAAATCTCATCGTGCTATTGCTCGTAACGCGGCGAAGATTTCATTTGAAAGGCGCTGAAAAGTCACACCGTAACGTTCACGAATTTGATTTTCAAATCGAAAACCCCCTTTTGGAATAGAGCTAGGTACCCGCAAAAGAATAAAACGCAGGAAATCCATTTTTCATGACGATCGTCTATATATACTACTTCCAGATTTCAGTATACTCACCGAACACATCCCGGCGCCATTAACATTTATTACGGCAGTCTTATTATTTTTTTTTCTGTTTCTGAAATGGCATTACAAAATCTCTGTACAGGAGATATAATATAGTATTCTTACGTCCGGCGGGCGAAAATCCATCTGCATTTTTAAATCGTCAACGTTTATTGTATTTAGGCGACTGAAAAACCGCGAACAAAGTCAAATAGTTGAATAAACCCAGTCAAAGAGCTTTTAAAGACAATTATTTCGCCGCCAACAACATCGAGTCACCACTGCCATCAAAAATCCACCATGCTACACCACCACCGGTGGAAAATTTTAACAGCACGATCGAAAATACTTTTTTAGCATTTAGAATATGGTAATTTTCGAATTATTACATACAAATTACAAATATTGTTCACCGGATATTTATTTTATTTAACAATTGCCTTTTATTCGCACTTGTACAGCAGGTAATAAATTCCAGGGGCCTTCAACCCGCGGCCCGCCTAGTCATTATTTGCGGCTCGCGATCACATTTGAAATATAGCATATCTTTTCTATTTTGATAAAATTATAACGCCGTAAGCCATCACTGTCGAAAAAATTGAGAAATATGCGATAAAAAAATTAAATTACCTACTTTTTTTGGTAGTACTTATACATGTAAGCATATATTTTCACGAATGAAAATTACCAAATCGAAAACTAGAGCTCGGTTAACTAACAAACACTTAGAAAACTCGCTGAGAATTGTATCGTCTCAGATCCAACCAAATATAGAAAAATTAGTTAGTGAAAAACAATGTCAGTAATCACACTAAATATAAAATAAATAATTTCAAATTCAAAATTGAAATATGTCAATCTATATATGTTTTAATAATAATAATAGTTTGTAATTTAAAATATAATTATAAAAATTATAATAATAAAACTGAATTTTTGTATAAAATACACGTGTTTACTACGAATGCGGCCCGCAAGATTTGTAAAAAATAATATATGACTCACTGGATAAAAAGATAGAAGACCCTTTACTAAACAAAAACATTGTTTGGAAAAAATAAAATTTTAAAACTGAAGACTTGCTTTCAAATGATTATCTAATTTAAAGTTTAAAAATCTTGACAATATTATATTTATATTTCTTAAAGCTTTTAGTTAATACATTGAAGTATTGAAGTAGGTATACTTGGTTGTATCTCAGCCAAATCCCAGAAAATTAGATTACGTCAGTTTAGCAATAAAAACATTACACAGGTATTTGAAAAACAAAACCAATACATCAGCAAGTTTTGTATTAGTTTAGCATTTCAAACCTAGGTATATTATACGAAATTATTGAAATTGTTTGACCAATAATTATTAAATCAAAGACGATAAGTGCAGCACCGAATTGAAATATGGCAGTTTAATATTTTCTTTAGTCTTGATTTTTTATTTATAGTAATACAAAAAAAAATAAAGAGCATAAAACTAAGCAACTAAGCCACACATACAAATCTGACAGATTATTATTTGTTTTAGTCACAAAAATTAATATGTTGGTTGAGCGATGACTTAAGATGGTATATATAGTATTTATTAGATTAAAAAAAATATTCAAAACTCAAAAATTACAAATTCTTAGAATATTTAATCTAAAATCGCATGCACATGCGAAAACACCCAACGAGATACCGTATTAGTAGCTATTTGGTTACCTATTGTAATCATACATTAGTAATAGTAATATATTCTTACATCTACGCTGTACATTTATACATTATATTTTTGATTAAATTTAATAAAAGACGTTAACTTAATAAAGACTACGAAAAAATGTTAAACACAAATAGTCAATTCCAATTTATTTTTCTTCCAGAACATTATAATAATTAATGATGTATCATTTTTATTTTGATGTTCACATAATTGACATAATTTTTTTTTTACAGAAATATTTTTTCATTCTCTCCCGTTTTTCCTGGAAACATATCTTAAATATCAGGCGTTCAATTAAAAAAATAAGTCACTTTTTTTTTAATTGACGTTTTGAATCCCGAATATATATTATCGCTTTTAAAATAGTTAATATATACGACTTCTATTACTTTTCAGTGATAAAATATAATAAAAATACAGTATACTTAAATTAAAGTATAGCACAAGAAATCGTAAATAAGAATTTTTTATTTGCCCTCTTGTAAATACAAAAAAAAATATCACTTAATGCTATTTAATAGAATCCCACTCCATTATTACGTGAATACCTATATATCATTTTTAACTTGACGTTTTCATATATTATTATACTAAATCGGTTTATGTAAATTTTTACTTTCCGTTTCGAATTTATTGAAAAATACTCCGAAATTACTTTATATTACTTTAAATTACTTTACATATTTATAACTATACAACAATATAATACCCGTACAACATTATTTTTATTAAAAATAATTTTTAATAAAAATAATATAAATAAAATAATTTTTATTATTTTCTAGACAACTAAAATAGAAAAATATCAGAATGAACGTATAATTCGAATAAAAAATAATTATAACTTTGTATAATATGGGCCACATACGGCAGTCAAATGCTTTTTTTTTATTATTATTTATTCAAAACCTTTTTTGTTGAATTTTAGATCTAGATAATCGTTTTTTTTTTTTGATTTTCCAAATAGGTAATATTAATAATAGTTGATAAAAATCGAAAAAAAAAATGAAAAATAAAAACTGAAAAATTTACGGCGTTACGATTTTATTATTTTAATTTGTACGCTTCATGTATTCTACCAGGAATATGAATCATATTAATATAAGTACTTTTATTTGGTAAAAATGCATAAATCTAAAATTATTACAATTAAACTATATTAGAACTTTATGAGTTCTTAATAAAATAAATGTATATAATATAATATCTATTGTTGAAAAACACCGAATAGTTTAACTATAAAACTATTAACATATTCTATATTCTATAGTAATAATAATAATAATAATATCAAAAACAATAATAATACCTATCAATTTAAAATAATAATGTAACCGAATTATGTATCAGCAAAATGAGTCAACAATGTGGTAATGAACCCGATATATTGGCATGGTAAAACAACGATGCGCAAACGATGTATAACCTAAAAATTAAATAGTGCGCAAGTGGATTACAAAAAAGATCGAAAAATAGCGAGCCGCAATTAATATGCAGCCTCTTAACTGGATCGAGAATTTTACGCATTGAGAGGACATAAAATGTGAACATCTATAAAATTGTATATACAAATTGTACTGTCAAATTTTAATTATAAAATCAAATTTTCACCACAAAAAGGAAATCTGTATAACCTATACTCCTACAGTCGTATCTACATGGTCCAAAAGTAGTAACCTGAGAACAAAAGGTACTTGAAACAGTGAATTCTAACCACACAAAACCACTATATAGAAGTCAGCAATATACTATTATTAGTTTTGTGACTTTCTAGGCGTATTTTAGTACTACATAGTCCATAGTCCATCGTTCATATTATATAAATACACTTTTATATTATACTAATGGCTAATTTATCATAATTTTCGAAATAATTTTAAACTATCATCAATCAGATCAGACACTGGTCAGTGTCTGATATGGTCATACCAGCATCATGTAAAAACCAAAAACTCTAATTATATTTTTTTTTTTTCTTCTAATTATACATACTTATATGAAATATAATATGTAGACGTAAAATAACTGAAATTATCTTAGCATTTAGCACAGGTCTATGATTACTACAGACATTTTTAGTACATACTTTGATAGATAATTTCTTCCTACAGGTCGATTTAACAAAACCTCCAGATTTATTTAAAAAATATCCGCAAAATATTATCTGCGACCCCTCTCGGTATCCATATAAAAAACGTTAGGTACACAATTTTACACCTGACAAACTTATTATTCTTACACTCGAGAATGTTTTGATATAATTATTATACAGACACATCAT
Organism: Cinara cedri; assembly: GCA_902439185.1. NCBI lineage: Eukaryota > Metazoa > Arthropoda > Insecta > Hemiptera > Aphididae > Cinara > Cinara cedri. The sequence continues at coordinate 789,649 of CABPRJ010000013.1, forward strand.
CGTCTCTTCATAGACTAACTTCTTTATCATTTTCGAATCTGTTCATTCGTGAAAATTATTCGTGACGGAGAAATCTGACTAATAATCCAATATGAGTAATGACTTTTACTGCGTATGCAATAGCGTCAACCGATAAAAACAGATGCTATATTTGATTGATGGTGGGAAAATCCTAATAAAAAACAATTTGTAATAACTTGACGTAAAAAAAAAAAAGAAATTACAAAATTTTAATAAAGAAAAAGTTTACTTGAATAAAATTTTTAAAAAAAATCTCAAAAGTACATGTGCGTGCAAATAACCATGTTTGGTTTTTAAAAAATTGTTTTTTTTAAAAAAATATCCGTATCACGGGTTTTATTTTTAGATTCACAATTAAAGGTTTGGATATTATATACTGGATAATAAAATTTGTTACAGGTTTTATGATATAAACATAGTATAATTTTATCAGCAAATACAGCAAATACCTTATTGTTATTAAAAATATATTATTTATTGTCATTGTAATAAAATATATACTGAACTCGGCACTCGCATAATCTTATATTGTTTTGTTGAAATACAATATATTTGTATTAAGAGGACGTGATACCCGCATGTATAATCTCCATCTTACAAACATACCACATGGCAAATTCGCGTTCAGTAGTAACAACGTTATGCTGTTATACTTTTAATATTAGAATAAATTGACCTATTATCAAATTGAATTATAAAAACATTATCTGTGTAACGTTGTGACTATTAATTCAATATTTTAATTTTTAAGAGACAATATAAGTATGAGATATGAGTATGTCACAATTTTTTAATGCTTATATCTTGATCAAAATTGTAATATCCAAAAAATGGTTTCAACGTTGCACAGAGGATATTTTTTATTATCAAGTTTGATATTATGTCTATTCAATCTAATATTAAAACTAACAACACAGAGGTGTCCCTGACTGAACAAAAATTTTCTGGCGTGCAGTTCAGCAGTTGTGTAACGAAGACAGCACATACGGGTATAGCATCCTCTTAAAAGGAGGTCATTAACAAATAACATAAAGAAATTGCCACAGTAACATTTACTATTTCTGTCTATCTAACGAACAAAATAATAAAAATGTGTTTTCGTTCTTCCAATAGTACCTACTCAGAATGGGATCTAGGTCAGAATAGCGAAAGAAATAACCATGAATGTAAAAATCGCGAATTAATGATAGCAAAATTAATAATAACGAATTTTAAAATATTCGATCATACATAAAAGCGAAACTGATAATAAAAACTTTTTTCAAAGTGTAGCAAATAATTTATCACTAAATACCTCTTTGTTTTTTTTTTTTTTTTAAATTATTATTATGACTATTATGATTATAATGAATGTATTCAAAAAATATACTGTCTTTTCGATATTATGTATTTTCGCTCTTTTTTAAAATTCGTTATTTGTCTTTTCACTATTATAAATTCGCGATTTTTACAGTCACGGTTATTTTTTCGCTATTTTGGCTCGATACCCTCAGAATCTAAATCAATGATCTAACATTTATTTCGTTTTCAACTAGGTATTTTTTGATGTATTCATTATATAATTATCTATTAAAATAAAAATATATACACATGCATATTTTTTTTTTTCAGTTTCAAGTACGAATAGATTATCTAGAAATACATTTTAAAAAATCACCTTTGAAAACATAGTAAATATTTCCATCTGTAATTTGGTAAAATAATTTTTGTCTCAGGTCTATTTGATCCTGTGTATTATTTAAAATGCGAAAACATAATAATAGATTTGCTATATTTCCCGTTAGACAGACAGTCGATAAATGTTACTATGATGACCTCTTAATGGTATTTTTTAATGTTTAAAAAATAATAATAATAATCAAAATTTAAATTTTTCGACCAATTTTCACGGCAAGACGATTTTTAACTTTTAAGTTATCTTTAACGACTTTAATTTTTATTTTATTTTACTACGAGAATATGTAGGTACCTACATTTCTTTGAAATTCTGAAAATCGAAAATAGATATAAAATAAGGGTTCGAACAAAATTAGACTATTTTTTATTTTACTTCTAAAACGCTTAAAACCATTGATAGAAGAAAGACAGCTTATACCGGAACATCAGTTTGGATTTCAAAATAAACACTCAATAATCGACCAGGTCCATCGTGTCACCAACGTAATAAGCAAAGGGCTTGAAGAGAAAAAGTATTGCTGCGGAGTATTCCTTGACGTGGTACAAGCTTTTGATAAAGTTTGGCACAAAGGATTACTTATAAAACTACGTGAACAGCTGCCACACACCTGGTGCGCATTTTTCAAATCCTACCTGACTGAACGTCAATTCAGGGTCATTCATGAAGAAGCATTAACTGATTGGAAAAAAATATCGGCGGGTGAAGGGAAGCGATCTTGGACCAATCCTCTTACTTACTTACTCTACACAGCGGACATTCCAACCAACAACTATTTAATAACAGCCATGTTTGCTGATGACACAGAAATAATGACAACAAATGAAGACCAGCAGACTGCTTGGCTTCAAACGTCCATCGAAAACGTTTCCACCTGGACAAAACGTTGGAAGATTAATATTAACACTGAAAAATCGGTGCACGTAAATTATATCTTGCGTAAAACCATCTATAAACCGGTATTACTAGATTAGCAGAGCATCCCACAGTGTGATTCAGAAAAATATCTAGGAATGCACCTGGACTCTTGGCTGGAAGCACGTTAGACAGAAAAAACTGCAAATTAAGAAGAAAATGCGACAACTATATTGGCTGGTCGGAAAACATTCCAAACTAGACCTCACAAGCAAACGCCTCTTGTAATGATAATTAAACCAACATGGACTTATGGAATTCAACTGTGGAGTTGTGCCAGCAAGTCCAATATTGAAGTTATACAATGTTTCCAGAACATCGCTCTCCGTACCATTATCACAGCTTACAGGTATAACAGAAACGTCATTATCACCGAGATATGATGATCACCTTCGTCCAGGACGAGATTACTAAGTTTCCCCGCAAACATGAGAAAAGACTGGATCAACACACCAAACCAGCAGCAATTCAACTATTAGACAACTCTCTAGACATTAGCCGTCTCAAACTCCAAAGACCATATGACTTAGTATAAGATTCCTGGACTAAGACCGGGGCCACTCCATTGGGAGTGAGATTCCACACATATTTATTTTATTTTTTTATTTTTGTATATATATGCTCGTATATCACAAATATTTATGTACACCTCTGATAATGTATTGTTAAAGATTTGTTTTTATCGTTACAATAAAAGTTTTAGGGTGGTTTAAAAAAAAAAAAATGTTTTATTTTAAAAAAAAACGTTTCTTCATAAGTCGGCAATTTCGGGAAGTTTGCATGTCCTCAGTCTATCTTAAACATTTGAAATAATATATGCGAGTATATCATTGTATATCATATTATATAGTCGTACTATTTTTTTTCCATTTACAAACTTTAATTTAAATTACAATTATTGTTCCTATAAACTGCGATAACAACATGCGTAATATAAATAAGTACAACTCATTCGTTTTTAAAAGAATGACATAATATCATATCAGAAAACAAGCATTTATAGAAGATTTAATTATAGCAAGATACGATTATATACATTTCCAATGGTGTTTTTTTGATCTCTGTTAAATTTACAAAGATTTAAATTATTAGATAATATCCCGAATGGTTCGTCTTTTATGCAGACACAGATACATCAATTATACGAGATACGATTACTTTTTTTCGATTTAACAAAATTATATCAAACATCGTTACTCACACACGGACACAGTGTACAATTAGATTTAAAGTTAAAAATTTTTTTTTTTTTGTTTTGCCTTTAGTTTAAAAACATAATTTCTCTTTAAACTTAAAACTTCATAGAATATAAATCATCCGTGATGAACGTAACCTAAATCATATAATATACAATATTTCATTTTATACCTAACATTATATAACACACTCAATACACAATATGTGCATATTTTATATCGATTACGAGCATATACACGTGTTCTTTTACCCCTTACCTGTCGATATATTACTTTTAATGAAACATCTCCCCAAAGTACACTTTACATTGAGTATCTAAAAATGTTAAGGGTTTTTTTTTCAAGGAGCTATAAATATTTATAACTTTTAATTGTTTATTGTTTTCTGTTAACAACATTTCCACCAGAAATATTTTTCGATCATAAAATGAATGATGGTTATAAGTAGAAAACGTTGTCTTTGCATTAATGAAGTCATTAATTTTTTTATTATTAATATTTAATTTAAAATAATCGTATGGACCTAAACCTAAACCTTTCACCAAATATTTTTATAAGCACTTTTAAACGTGCTACAATTTTTAAAATATTCTGGCAATTTTGAGTTATGAATATAGCTATTTTAAAGTTTAGAGTTTTATTGTTTTGTTTTATGTGGATACAAATACTAACTTTTTTATCAGTATTTTAGTTCAAATTTATGTTAAGATCCGATAAAAACAAGAAAAATAGTAATTTATTTAGTAGTTACCAATTAATGTCCAATTTTTGATTTTAATACGAAAATTCAAAACATGTTAAACCAAACTACATAATCAGAATTTTTTTTTTATTTTACATAATTGTTTATTTATTATACAGGTAAGTAATTACTCTAATTATCTTCCCAATTCCCACCTACAACAGTGTACTCCGCCCATAGTGTGAAGTACGATGTATGGCTATTAAACAACGAGACTGGTTACGAAAAAGTGTTTTATTATTAGTTATTCTACATTCAAATGCTCCCCTTCAATATACTCCCCTCCTCTCGCCACACACCGTTTCATTCGTTTACACCGTTTCATTCGTTTCTTCCATTGCTCGAGGCAGTGCTGGAAGTCTGTTTTCGTAAGACCATTCAGGAGTTCCGCCGATTTTTGTTTCACCTCTTCCATCGACTCAAACCGGATTCCTTTTAAGGCAGACTTTATCTTCGGAAACAAGTAAAAGTCGCAGGGTGCCAAGTCGGGTGAGTAAGACGCGTGTTCGAGTACTGGAGTGCCTTAAGCGACCAAATAACGCTTCACGCTTTATCCTGGTGCAAGATCCACGACTTGTTTTTCGACAATATCGACCGTTTCTTACGAACTCATTCGCGCGATGTTGCCAAAACTGTCAAATAGTAATAATGTTGGTTCACAGTTTGACCCTCTGGAACCCATTCAGTCATCACGATGCCGTTGATATCGAAGAAAACGGTTTTGAATTTGGATTACGACTGAATTGGATTCCGGTGCACTCTCGACCTTCAAAAAATAATTTATGCCACTCAAAAATACGCGCCCGAGATAGGAAATCCTCACTATAGGCCTCTTTTAACAACTTATAGCACTCAGTTGGAGTTTTTTTTAGTTTAACGAGAAAATTTTACGTTTATCCGTTGCTTATGTTTTTCGTCACACATCGTTTTCGGCAAGAGAAAAAAACACGTTCGTTTCAAACCACCACTGCACAAATACTATAATAGTGACGAAAACGTGTTTTGGTACGTGCATAGATAAGATATCTAGATACCCAACGCATTACTCGTTTTTTTTCACTACCCATCTAGGGCGCCCTTTAGGCGAGCAGTCTCGTTATTTAATAGCCACACCTCGTATGTCAGATTTTTTTTTTTTATTCTCTTATAACAGATACGTACATAGTAAACTTACAAGAAATTGACAGAATTAATAAATTCTTATACGAGAATTCTGCAAAATATCAAACGTCAATTACATACATCAATATGTAATCGTTTATGTACACCACGCGCAGTTGATACCTAGATTTCCGTTAAATTTAATAAAATATTTACAATGTTAAATTAAAATTGTAAGTGTATACCTGCATTAAATAAATATTTATTCAAATAGTTTTCGTAAACTCCAATACATGGTAAGTTTTACTCGCTAATTTCAATTTAGAGTTTTTTTTTTTTTTTAGAAAGAAAATATATAAAAAAGGTTGAATACGATAATTTTTAATGGTTTTAATCTACGATTTAACTATAGTTTATCATTTAGTCAAATAATATATATTTCGAGACCAAGGAAATGGATATAATTATTTTAAAACTACTGCATCATAACAAACGTCGAGTTTATCAAAGCAATCCAAAAAAAATTATCAACATTTGCAGTATCTTTTATCCCGCTTATATTTATATAATATTTCGCACGCTAACTATATGCTTAAAAGACAATTTAACGCTATTACGATATACCGTTTACATTGAGACGAAGAAAAAACATGAATATTTACATTTAAAACACTGCAATACCTAATACTTCAATATTATGTTATTATTTCGAGGGTGGGATTATGTATTAATTTGTTTAAATTTTAAAAATTCACAATAATAATTGTATTCGATCTTAATCTTAAAAATATTTACGAGGGTTAGTATAATATAATTAAACTCTCGTATCAATAATGTGGTCGATATGATTAATTGGTGAAAAAAAATTATTTTGTCTATTGGGAAAAAAATAAAAACTATAAACTAAGCCGATTGAGATAACGCGGAATATATATATCGACGGTATTTTGTTAAAAGGACGTCTGTCAATTTCAATTTTTTTTAGAAAGCAAAAAAATTAGCAATAAACCAGCAAAACAGTTTTTAATGATGTTTATCATGGAAACCATTAAAATTACTCGTACACATAGTCACAAAGAATACATACATTGTATGTGGCATACACCCTTTTAACAAATCAACGTTGATTTAATTATATTTTAAAAGAGCGCCTGGATATGTTTTAGTCAACATTACTAACTTAATTTTCTGTATTTAAATACGCCCAGTTTACCAGTTTACGCTCCTATTTTTTCTGGATTTTTTGATACCAATAACATATTTTTCGATTTTTAGTGGTATACGGCCTTTTAACAAAACACCAACGATATGTAGGATAACGTCAAAATATTAAATTATTATCATCTTTGCCCAAAAGTTAAATATATTATCTATTCTCTATACGTAATATTGACGTCAAATCCTTCGAAAAATTATAAAACCATCCCTTTGAGTTCTCTTGGGCCGAATAGTCGGAGTCCGCAAACTCTCCACCGAATCATTTGGTTCTATGCCAATATTAACATAAAGTACCTCGTAAAGATCTCAAAAAACAATTTTATCTTATAATACTACATCATAGGAGACATTACAATTGGGTTTATTTTTGATAATAGTCTACCCATTATATATATCAGGGCATTTTTTATTTAATATGCACTACGTGTCTACTCACCCTCCCTTAAAAGCTCCATGAGACCAAGCGTTTTCCATAACTTTTGGATATTTCTTGTTACCCTTTTCCCAAACATTTGTCCATTTTTCCCCCATTTTTCCCGGTTTTCCTCAATTATTGGGAAAATTTCTGGAAAAATCAAATAAAGACTATCCTAAAGTATCATGTAAATAAAATTTCGTTTCAAAAAAGGTAATGAAAACTTGATACATTTGAGCAAGATTTCTAGTAGAAAAGTTTGCATAACAAATCGAGGGGTGTTTTTTGATTAAAATAGTCCAAGCGAGCGATAGCTTAGGTCTTTAGGTACACCCAAAATGTATTTGGTTTTCTCTGTTTAGGTAACATGGAAAAACCAAATGCAAGACATTTTTTTCGGAACACGGGTTTGAACTAACACTAGGATGACAATAGTTACGTAGCTCCACTAGATTACGACAAAGATACTATAAAATTGATAATATATAGTTATTTAGCATATCACATAATATCAGAACTCCAAAAAACTATAATTGCGAAACTAAATTAGTCCACTCAATTCTGACTTCACTATGGTTCTTAAATCGGCAAAATACTGGGTGATTCACTAAGCGTGCTAACCCCATTTTTTTTGGTTAAATTTCGCATACAATCAAATTCTGATTTTTAAAAATTTTAAGTGTGTAGTTAAAGCCGATATTTTCGAATACTTAGATTTTTCACAATATTTAAGGAATATCCCGTGGTGATACCAACTTTGGTTTTTCAAATGAGAACCTATATTTAAAATTCTATAAATAGATGGAGCACTAATTTAAATAAATTTTGGTATTAAAATTATTAATCCCAAAATAATTGGGAAAACCAGAAAACAAAATTATAGGCAAAATGGCAAATATTTGTCGTTTGATGTAGGAGCGAAAACAGACGAAATATGCATGATGTGCACACAAAAATAATGTTAAATGTGATAACAAAAAAACAAATAATATAACAGTATAGTATGTACCAACAAAAAAAGATTTTACCATTATTTATAAATTTTGTAGCTAGGTATATATATAAATATAACAAACATAGTTTTTTTATCTGATAAGTTTACAAAATATACACTTTTGCCGTCTAAAATGAACTTATTATGAATTTTGTAATTTAAAATTTGTCAAAAATGATCTAAAAATAGACAAACTCGGTCTGCTATAAATCGAAGTAATATTACTTTACACAAATAGTTTGCAATTTCTACAACTACCGCTATCAACTAATAATAATTATGTTATAAATGTTCGTTTTTTATCAGGATATTTATTGTTGATTAGTATCTTCTTATTTTATCAAAATTATATTTGTTTTTAAAGATATAGATTAAAATTTAATTTACGGGATGATTACAGTCATTGAAAACAAATAGTAATCAAACCGAAAAGCTGGAAAACACAGAAGAGTTTGGGCTTGACGGATTTTTATTTTTAAAATGGTTTTAGATTTTAATTAACACATGTTTACTAGATTTTGACGGAAGCGATTTTAAATATTCCGAAAATTATGTGCGTTATAATGATGAATATATTACATAAAAAAATATGATAATTTTATTCATCGATAATTAAAATCACCTCCTTCATGACCTATAGAAAACTTGGTAAACTGCAATCGAAATCTGATTTCAAAATTAAAACCCGTCAAACCCAATACTTATATTTTTGTCTGGCTGAGCGGTTTAAAACGTCGTATTCATTAGTAAAAACGATTGTACCCCTTCTCCTTAAATAGGTATCCGGTAGTTAATGTAGATTAGTGAAAAAGTCGACACTTTAATGTGTAAATTTGACAAGATTGAATAACATTTTAAAAACCGACTTAACTACCCGACAAAATGTTTAAGACGTTTTAAGTTTAAAAATATTAATTTCGGATATATATTTATTTTATTTTAGTTTTTTTTCGAAGTATAAAAACGTTTTTTTTGATATCCCTGCGACATTTTAACGTCCGTCTACCAGGGCCCAAGGTCATTTCCTGCAGATTCCAACCCCCTTTACCACGGTTCAGAAAAATATAATAAAATATAAAATTGATTGAAAAAAATGTTGGACTTTTTAGGTAGATTATTTCTTAGACCAATGATTGGCCGCGATATCATTCACCTATGTTATATAGTCGGTAAAAATTTTGTGGACGCAATTATTCATCGGTATTATATTTGGTATAAAGTATTATAATATATTTGATATTTCAACATTTTTTTTTTTTAATTTTTTTTCGAACGTAATTTGTACTCACCAAACGCGATAAAATCGTAGGTACTCGCAAGACGACCGTGTCGCAAGCAGGTACTATAATAATAAATTATATTGAACCGTTAAATCAGACGGGCTGCGTAATCGGGCGCGCGATTACACGTTTACGATTTTTATTTACCCGGGAATTTCTTTTTCTCTCCCTATTAAACTCGAATGATAGTTATTGTTTTCCGTTTCACGGGTTTAGTTTCGCGACGAACCGCCCACGGTATAGCTTGTAAAAACGAATCGGAAACGGAGCGCGTATGCAATACGAAAAACAAAACGCGTATCTCGCGTATGCGGCCAACGACGTAAACTCCGCGTCACCGGGTAACGGATACTTGATAAGCGCGCCACCCCGGGATAAGTATCGCCACCCGAAGTCCACGACCACGTTAGACCGACTGGCCCGCCGAGTACGAGTTTAACCGCCCGAAAGTCTCCGTCACGCGCGCGCGTTCACGGCGTATTCACACACCACCGCGCTCCGGCGACGAGCGGCAAAAAAAAAAAAACCGTTGTCTCCCCTAGGCGATGACGGCGACGACGACGACGACAGTCTCGAGCATCCTGAATAATTATCGCGGGCCGTATACACTGCAGCGATATACGTATTCGTACCTACAGACGCAGACTGATTAAAGAAAACGGAATAGTATGGGATGCTACGTAATTTTAGAGCTAATAATAAAAAACCTGTCCTAGGATAATAGGGACGGATGTAGCCACTGCTGTAGGTGAGAAGTTGGGAAGGTAGGATATAGACGGAAATTTAATGTTTATCTGTAACTAACGATTAACCATAGCTAACGAAAAAACGATTCTGAGCGTTGTTCGGTTGATATTGTACCTATTTTTCCGTTCTCCATTTTTCCTCAGTGTTTTCAGGTTTGTCCAATATATTGAGAAAACGCCTAAAAAATCAAAAAACACCTCCTCAATCAAATTTCCTTTTAGAAAAAATGCTATCATTGTAAATTGGAGCAAAATTGCTGATAGAAAAGTTGTTCACAGAGAAAAAAAGGCCGTAATATTTTTTAACCAATACCTACATTTCGTACATAATTTCCAGCTTTTCCAATATATTTAGAAAATTTCAGAAAAAATAAAGAAATTGCTTCTTTAATGTACTTCCTCGGTTAAATTTCCTTTAGGAAAAAATACTACACTTGTAATTCGGAGTAATACTTTTGGTAGAAAAGTTATTCACAGATAAAAATAATAATAATAATAAACATCATTGTAAAATTATAAGCTTCTTCGTGCCACTCAGGATCTAAAATTATTTTAAATAATTAAAATAATAATGTAATCATAGAATTGATTACGATTACAAAATATTTTAATTTGTAATTATGATTAATTTTTAATGATTAATGTTTCATGTTATTAATGAATAACAGCTATATTTTGAGATAAGCATTTTTCCGCTATTCGAGTCTATTATTCAAAAAAGTTTTCCAATTGAAAAGTTTGGAAAATGTCCCAAGTTCACAAAAAAACGTCCGTTATTGGAAGATGTCCATTAGACGAGGTTTCACTGTAATACGTATAGACATTTTATTTTATTATACAATTATACTGATTCATCTATATACTTCTTACTTACTAGAGTTATTTATATGTATAATGTATTAATGTTTATGTATACAGGGCCGTGCTAAAGCGTTGTAGACACCATAATTGTATGGGGCACCAAATGTTAAATGGATATCAAGTTTAGATACTAAACATATGATTGCCCTAGAGCGCATTTAACACAGTACTGTATGCATGTACAATGTACATAGTTGTAGTTATTCGATAAATTTGACGATAAAGATTAACGATTACAAATGTAAATTCATGATAACTGATTAATTTAAAAAATAATTAAAAAATTAAGAACTAAAATAGATAATTTAATCATAAATTAATCGATTACGTCGAACATTGATAAATCTACATCACTCCTTTCAATTAAAATCTAAAAGCTCAACAATTTCAAGTAGATACTTGAAAAAACGCTGGAATATATTGAAAATTGTACCACGTCTAGAAAATGCTAATATAAGTACATACAACACTACTAGATAGCTTAAACACTTATGGTATCACTGGGTCAGCTTTTGTAGTTTTTAAATCGTATCTAGAAGATAGGACCCAGCATGTCAGAATAGATAATACCCTAAGTGAAGTAGAAAATATACATAGAGTCCCTCAGGACACAGTACTGCCCCCAATTTTATATATTATGTACGTATCTGCACTAGGTAGACTTCCGTTAAATGGAAAAATCTACTCGTACGCGGACGACACTGCAATTATAGTATCTAGTTCTTATTGTAAATCAACTTGACAAAAAATCTGATATTTCAGTACTAGATAATTGGTTTTCAAATAATAATTTACAGATAAATTTTTATAAATCCAAATGTGTTGCTTTTACTAATGATTTAAGAACTGCGCCGAATAAAACAAATTGGATCATACATAAAAATAATTACAACACTGCGTCATGCTCATGTCCAAAATCATCAATACACTCATTCGTTAACTACCTAGGAGTATTTATTGACCAAAATCTAAAATGGAATACTCACATAGAAAATCTAATAATAAAGCTGAGCCAACTAACGCACTTTTTCATTACCACTAAAAGAATATTAAACAAAAACTACCTAAGAAAAACATACTTTACAATGGTCCAATCTTTAATACAATACGGAATAATCGCATGGAAAGGCTGTAACTCTACCTTAAATATAATTTATAAGTAGCATAAAAGAACATAATAAAAATTATCTTAAATAAACCGAAATCTTTTCCTTCAAATGCATTATTCAAACTATTACGAGTACTAAATATTGAAAATCTTTATAAAAAACAAGCAATATGTCATATTTATAAATCCATATCATTTAAATATAAAACCAACCCTTATAATCTTAGGATAAAACATATTGACATCTCTATAATAAACACCAAAAAAGCTTCTAATACATATATGCAAGTTGGTTTAAGGTCTCTAGAGGTCGTCCCAGATGAAATAAGGATGTGCTCTAATTTTCCACATTTTAAATACAAACTAAAAATTGGTTCTATGATAATTTGTAAAAATATGTCTTATTTCAAAAATTCTATTTATTGGTTATTATACTATTATTATTATTATTATTATTATTGTTTACCCTCTATACTCCAAAACAGTTTATTTTTATTTTTTTCAGTTTATTATTATCATATTCCCTAGTTAATTTTATTTTTATTTTTATTTTTTTTTTTTGTTGTTTTTTATAACTATTTAAGATCTTAATAAGTATTCTTGTTCTACGATAAGAGGTTTTACCTCAGTGTCGAGCAAAGCTAGTAATTTCATTATTAATCTATTCTACTTCGTAACATTTCTACTACTAGCAAATACAAATGATTATCATTATTATTATTATTAAAGTAATGCAAAATAATCAGTTATACGATATCACGTTTTAAACAAATTATTTATAATCTATGCAGTAATAGATCTATATTCTTTAATACCTACCTTATATTATATTATGAGAAAACTTTCTTGTTAAAATACCACATTAATTTTAAGAATACCGATTGGAACGAACAAATTTTTGGAGGCATAGCAACTCTAAAATTTCACATTATCGTTATTTTTGGTCACTCTTATTTGCCGGGATGAAAATAATTCCCATTTTTGATTTTCAAATGGCAATCCAGATGTATTAAAAGTCCTATATTAAATTAAAAAGACTACTGCTTAATCAAAGATGCAGGAACTAGTTCTTTCCCTTAAATACAAATCAAGAATTAATCTTAAAAATTTATCAATTCTATAATAACTCCAGTCATACTTTACACTCCGTACTGCATATATACATTAGACACGATATCCAAAACAATATACACTTTCTATAAATGCCTCCTAAGCGGTGTACCGATAAGGTGATACTACGGCCAATGAGCCACAGGCCCATGACATTTAGGAGCCCCAATTAAGGCCCCATGTATTATTTTTCAGTGGATGAACAGATGAATAAAATAAAACAGGCAATAACTAATGTTTTGGACAATTGATGTTGGGGGAGTGGGTTTACACATACATATATTATTTTTGCTTATCGGCCTTTTTGCTTTATTGTTTATGATACATTTTTAAGATATTTTAGACCGAAATTCAGTACAACATTTTTTTTTTTTTTTGAAGTGGCGGTTTTGATTTTAGGCCTCTATGTGGTGAGATATTTTGCCACGAGCATTAAAAATTCTAACTACGCCACTGCTTCCAAACCTCCTCATCAGAGATATACAAGGTGTCCTACAGTGTTATCTTTATGGTAATAACTCTGTCAATATTTTTTAATCATGTTTATTGCGAGGGGGACACATGTGTAGAGAGAAAAATTATTTTTTTATTTTCATCCCTTAATTAAAAACTCAAACAAATTAATGCATAGACAATATATATAACATATTACAAAAGATAAATACATATTCTTTTATATATTAATAAATATTTTAAATTATTCTTTAATTTTTTATTATTTTTCTTTATTAATAAAGCATAGCTCGTGTCGTTTTTTATAAACTATATTTATGATTCAAACCAATTTACCTTAAATATGTTTTCAAAAATCCAATTCGTAAAGTTTCACTGAAATTGCGTATTAATTAAAAACACCAAAATTGGTTGAAAAACACATAACACAGGTGAATGATAAACATAATCAACATAACCTACAATTACCTACCTACCTACCTACCTACCTATCAACCTACATTATTAATAATGTTAATTATTTAAATTAGGTATTAAAAGAAATTAGAAAATATCCATCATCAATACATTTGGATTAATAATTTTATACAAATATAAAAGAACTTTCAAACTCAATATGGAGATTGCATTAATTACCTTAGAAGTACCTTTCCTAACTTTAACATTCTAAACAATTATATTAAACTTGATTCAAAATGAATATCCAAATATACAGATCAATTTTATTTGTTTCCTACTTTTTGTTAGTTAAATCAGCTGCTTCTTGATAAAGTGAGCGGTAACTGAAAGGGTGAAAAAACCCCTTAATTATAATATTATACATATAATAATAAGTAATAAGAAATAATGTCTTTCATTTACATATTAAGTCAATTGAATTGTATAATTAATTAAATTCTTTCACTAATTAATTTACCTAGTGCAAAATAATTAACTATCTATTTTATTTATTTATATCAAAGTAGTTCCAATAAAAAATATTAATAGAACTACTTTGTCAGAAATAACTTAACAACTTAATTGAAAATAAATTACATTATTTTATTTTCTACTAAATGAAAAAAAAAATTAAAATCTTTGATTTCAATACATAATAATATAATATATTATAATTACTATTGTACTTATTACTATATAATAATTTATGTATATATTATACATATAGCTATAGGCTATAGGTAAATATTAGGAACTTACAAATAACAAAAAACAATTTAAGCAAAGTGGAACTTACCAATGACATCTTCTTCATAATTTTCAAGGAAACAAAAATTAAATATTCTCTAATTTCTTTTTAACATATAGTGTTACATTATATTATACTAAAAAGTTAATAACCATTTTGTATTATTTTTACATTTTTTCATAAAACGAATATCTGTGTAGGTACTTTACCATGAAAAATATCAATTACTGTATATAACATGTGATAGGTATGTTAAATGTAGTTGTTAATTCAATAAATATTATATTTAGTTTTATTTAGAAATTAAAAATAATATATACAAAATGATGTTCACTCTTAACAACCAGTATTCATATTTTATGGGTAGATATTTATCAATATTGAGATAGATTGTATTTTAGTAATACCGTAGGGATTTGGAGATGAATTGCCATCTGTTTAACATAATTATCTACTTACCTCATCTGTGACTGCAGTTTGGACTTACTACTGACCATACCAAATCTAAAAAAAAAAAAATGTTTAAATAACAATTGTAAACTAACCTATTTCCATAGAGCGGATTGGCCTATCGGCAAATCGGGATTTTCCTGGTAGGCCACCGTCAATATTACACTCAGAGGCCCCAATAGCCCGATCTCAAAAAATTTAAAAAAAAATTGTATTTCCCTAATACTAGTGTACCGGCTGGCAACTATACAGTAATAATGCGAATTTGAAATATGTTTATACTCCATTGGGAGCCTTTGTGTAATACGCGTTGAAACCCGTATAATCTATAAATACATACCTATTTTATTGTATGTATTAAAACTAAATAATGCATAAAATGTTCAATTTTAAGCATTTTAGCGATTTCACGATTATGAGATGGATGATGATGACCCTAAAACAGACCCATTGCATTCATATAAAATGAATGTTTACAATCAAATACTGGACACTGTTATTGATAGCATTTCTTCAAGATTCGAAAAACATGGACAGCTATGTGCAGATTTTGCATGTCTCGATCATAATAATTTCAAACCAGATGTAGAACTTCAAAAAAACTCTCTTATTGTTTGACAAGATTTTCAATTATTGTCCAGGAATTATGTATAAAGACTTTCGAAATGAATACATAGACTTTATATCAAAATGGAAAGAAATAAAATAAAATTTTGATTTTGTGTATATACTAAACTACAAGATTGTGATGGCAATATTGATGGTAATAACAAAAATAACTAATATATAAATGTAATAATGTAGAATAATTAATTAATATTGATAATATAATTTTAATTTTGTTTATGAACTTTTAATATCATGCGGTCATAATCCAAATATAAATATAAAATATTATGTAGTTTGTTGATTTGATGTGCTTGTGAAGTTCAACTTATACACAAATGCATATCCCAGTCTTTTCATTGCGTATAAACTAATGCTGACATTATCCGTGACGCAAGTAGGATGTGAAAGAAGTTTTTCTAAGTTTAAATATATAAAAAAAACTACTTTAGAAATACATTGGGCCAAGATATTTTAGAAAGTTTAATACTGATGAATGTTAAAAAAGATTTACCAAATACAATTGATTCAAATGATTTAATTGAGAAATTAGATGCTAGGAGTACATTTAAAAAACTGTTATCAATAAATATATTTTTTTTACAATTGATTGTGTAGTATATATATTTTATGATTTTATTGTAAAAAGTATTACGAGCGAAGCAAGCATTTTTTACATATACATAGGCCCTAATTTATATGTGGCCCTAATAAGTATATCCCGGTAAAAAAAGTACCTATCCACTCGTGTATAAATATGGAAATGAGATGGAAGAATTAAAAAAAAATATTTTTCTAAAGTAAGGTAGTACTAGATTAGTAAGTAGTACCGAAAAAAAAATCATTCGGTCATACAACTTAAACAAAGTTCGTGGTACCTTGATTCTACTTATATTAATTCTATGTCTATTATTACTTTAAAAACAACATTATATATTATAAATATTCGAATTTAAAAAAAAAAAAAATTGAAATTCGTGAGGTGCGTGGTAAAGTCCACTTTACGCATCAAATTATCCACCTTCTGTAAGCTAGGCCTCTGATGAAGATAAAGAGTTACAATTTTCAAAAAAGTTATATGATAACTTAGAGGTTAAGACAGAATAAACAAAAACCTTAACAACAAATTGGACAAGTATACATAACAGATTTTAAAACATATAAATTATTAGTCTAGAAACAAATAACACCGAGTGAAACATAACTTGCTCATAATGCGAAATACGTTATAAAAGTATTGAGATTCGATTTATACTAGTTTAGCGATTTTTAGCTCTCCTTTTTATCAGGAACCTACGTTATATAGGTACTTTCATTAATTTATTTATTGTCCAAATGTCCAATTAACCAAATAGCCTAATCATGATGCAAAATAGGCTATAAATGCGTTTTAAAAATATGCAAAAAAATATTTTTGTATAAAATAATTTTTAGATAAATTTTATATTCAAAGTGTAACGAAGAATATATTGGTTTTACTAAGATGTTTTTTTTTTTTTTTTATACTGTGTACACAAATTCTACCAGAAATCTTACTCAGATATGCACGCGCAGTATCATTTCTGAAAGGAAATATGTCCAGATGATACTTTAAAGAGGTCATTTTCCAAGTGGTTTTCATAATATCTGGGAAAAACCAGGATAAAACATAAGAAAAATGGGAAATTTACGAAAATAATGCTTTTATTATTTTTCAATTTTGTTATTTGTTTTAATTCAATAAAAAATATTTTTAAAGACTTGAAATTTGAACAAAAACTTATATTTGCCTTTTCTAGACGTGGTAAAATATTCAAAAACGTTAAGCCATTTTTGAGCTAATTATAGACATTTTAATTTTGACAGTTTTGTACATAACTTTTATTCGGTAGGTACTCTGTGCAACGGCGTATTTACAGGGGGGGGGATTTGGGGGATCAATCCCCCATTTTGTCTTTTTTTTCTATCATTAGAACCTACATGGTATATACCTAGACAGTAAATCGTGTTTAGTATTTACTATCTTGGTCTATTTTCATTTTTGTAAATAAAGTAAAAAAAAAACCGGTAAAAGTTTATTAATAGCTTGAAACTCAGCTATGTCGTGGCTAATGCGGCGAATTCGTGCGATTTCTGTCCGATTCCTTATCTATCGTGCCTGTTTGCTGACCGCACTAGATGCACCAGCAGAACACGTATACTACGTGTATTACTCATTGGTCATTACTGTACGGTTGTTAATTTGTAATATAAAAACAAGATATTTTTAGACTAAAATACCAAAATCAATTCATTATAGGAATGGTCTAGTATATTCCACGTAATCAGGCTATCAGCATTCTTATTTATTCGGAAAAACAACATTCGTATTTTTAGGCTAAACACGAAATGATTGTAATTATTGTGTAATGTGCAATTTGGATCTTCAGTGTTTAACTGTTAGTGTTAATTTGAATTAGTTAAATTTGAAATGAAACGAAATACACTAGACTCCTTTTTTAAGCCACAACAAAATCAGACAAATATTCATGTGGAAAACAAAGACGTAAGTAAAAGAAAGTCGATAATATTTAATTAATTAATTAATTAATATAAATTATTTCGTTTTTAAAACGTATTTATTAATTATTGTCTTTTTGATTTTTGAACAATCAATTAGGTACCAGTGGAAAAATTACTTTCGAAAAAATCAGTGATTAGCCCACAACCACCAATAGTAAGAACTAAAATCAATTAAATTATTTAAGTCAAATAAAATTTGAATTCAAAATCTAAATCGCATATTGTTATGGTGTTATACTTGTACTACCTGCATATTAGTAGAAGGCCTAGGGGAGACACTTAATATTTGTATAATTATACATCTATAGATTATTGATGGTATAAATATTTTATGAAATACCTATATATATTATGTCTTATTGTTTTAATTTGTCCTAGATATGAAATGCTCCTGGTGATAATATTAGTAATATTGATGAAAGTGTAAAGGATTCTGAGATTTTTGTAGATGTCATTTCTTTATTTAGTAAACATCTAAATCATAAACAGATGAGGAAAAACTAAAGGTAACATTTAATATAGGTGGCTAATTAATTTAGACTTTGAGAGTTAAGAGATTATATATATTTATTATAAATATTATAAATAATTAAGATGAAATCATAAACAATTTCTAATTTATTTTTTTTTTTTTAATAGGTTTTGAAACACATTTGGGTTCCTCCTAACAATTTTACTTTTCCAGTAATAGAAAATAAAAAAAATTAAATTAAAACTTCAGTCTTCATAAATGAATTTATTTCCTTGATTAACATGTTCAAAAATTATACGAGGTGATTATTGTAAATATTATGTTGCATTTTCCAAATATAGAGGAATTGGAAATCAACCACTTGGACAGCTCGTTAATCCCTTTATAAATTATAAAGATGCTGTACAAGTAAATAGTTTTATTTGTTAATATGAAAAATATAATTTGTATTATATTTTAACTTCTATAATACATAATAAATAGTTATATATATTTATATATAATACGAAATCATAAAAACTAGTAAAATAATAAGCTATATTAAATTATTAAAGATTTCTGGGCTCATGTTAAAAAAGTACCATATTGATGCTGTGTTAGATGCAGAAAATTTTTTGGACGTCTTTGAAAAAAGAAAATTGACAATAGTACAACTAATTGATAATAATAGGTAAGTTAGCCATTTTTGATATATTTTGTACATTTCTGTACTTATAAATTATATTTATTAAATTTCAATATTTAATCATTTATAGAATTATTTAAATACAAGAAAATAAGAAATGTTTGGTACCGATTATTCAATATATCTTACTATGTGGTCGAAAAGATATTTCTTTAAGACACCATGATCATGGCCAAATTGATATTAGTAGTAATTGTATACATCTATATTTTGTATATTAATTTATAACAGTTAAAAAAACTCAATTTTAATCATTTAGATGATAAGTGTAACGAAGGAAACTTGAAGGCTATTTTAAAGTATAGAGCTAAAGAGCATGATTATCTAATCTAAAAACAGTACTCGAAAGACCAGGTAAACAAAATAAATAAATTAGTCCAGGAATACAAAATCAAGTCATTGAAGCTTGCAACAAAATCATTTTAAAAAAAAATTGTTGACAAAATAAATATGTCTGTATGTTTTTCTCTGATGGTAGATGAAACAGACATTTCGACAACAGAAATTATCTATTTGTGTGAGGTATGTCATTGGTAAAAATATACTAAATGAAAGTTTTCTCAAATTTTTCTCTTTACATAGTTTAATAGGAAAAGACTTCGCAACTTCAATATTAATTATTAATTTATAATAAATTATTCAATTTTAGTTTTAATTTAACCATTTTTTTTAAGGTTTAAGTTACTGTGGAATAAACTGTGAGTTTATGTATGGTCAAGGATATGATAGGGCCAGCAATATGGGTGGTGAATTTAGAATTGTACAGAAAATATTTAATGATTGGTTTCCAAAGGCATTATATGTCCATTGTTCTGCACATTCCCTAAATTTAGTTATGTCCTTGTCAAGCCACATTAGACTAATAAGAAATTGTCTTTAAATAGTTGAAAGACTACATGTATTTTTTAATACACCTAAAAGAATTAATGTACTACAAAATTAAATTGAAAAAGCTGATCATTCGTCCAGTATAACTAAACTTAAAAGACTTTGTACCACTCAATAGGTGCAAAGGTACGATACATTGAATGATTTCTGTGAACTTTATCCTAATGTTGTTAAATCCTTAAATTATATCTGTTCAGAATAGAAAGATACCACTGATCTATCACTGATGCTAGTATGCTTCTGAAGAGTATTCAAGAGTATTCAAGAGTTAATGGTTTCACTGTATTAGTAGCTGTTTTATCTTAGGTACTATTTTCATATGACTTGCCAGTTGGCAAACAATTGCAAAAAAAAAAAAATGTATTTAAAAAAAAACAATAGATTTAATTAAAAATGTTATTAGCGTATTAATAGATACGTGGAAAGCTTCTGAAAAAGAATTAAAATTAATTTTCAATGAAGCAAAGGTAATATAAAAAACTTAATTTTTATTTTATATTTTAATCTAAGTAATCACTTATAGAAATCAGCAGATCTATTTGGGATTACTATAAATAGAAAATGTATAACAACCAAACTAACTAACAGAGCTAATTCTAAAATAAAAAATCAGATTAAGACTATTTTCAAGTGACAATACTTTTGCCTTATATAAATCATTTTATATTTCAACTTAAGGAAATATTTTAAAAGCTAATACCAAAACATTGGTTGTAAATTATTGTAATAGTTAAAAGGTATATTTCTATTTTATTTACAAAAATCTTACTGAAATCCCTTGGTTTTGAATGCTTATTTCACTCAGAGTTTACTGATTAAGATAAAACGGAATTTCAAAACTTAGTTGATCTATATCATACCTATTATCAATAAGCACAATGAAAACATTAGCTGCACTCAAAATGTGAAAACTCAAATAAGCTTCAAGCAGTAAAAATCTAACAAAAAATGGATTAGAAACCTTACAAAACTACAATACAGCTATTCATCCAAACATCCATTTCTTGTTTAAAATATTTGTTACTTTACCTGTTTCTACAGTAACACCTGAACGAAGCTTTTCCACATTTAAACATTTAAAATCATACTGCAGAAATTCAATGAATAAAGTTTTTCTTATATTATTTTCTAATATTTTATTAATTAATTGTATTGTATTAGGGACATCTTAATGGACTGGCACTTTTATCAGTTCATTAGTGTTCATCAGTTCATTCAGGACAATAGACATAAATATTAATAAAGTGGCAACTAAACAAATTAAACTTGATTTTTTATTATAACTGAAAAGTATAAGTATGTAAGTTATTTTAATGAATTAATTTAATATGAAATGTGAAATGTAAGTATTATAATGAATATATGGTGTGTAAAGTGTAAACTGTACAATATTTAGTGAGCAAGTTTTGGAAACCTCAAGAGGAGCAAAGCCCCCACTTTTATGTGTGCCATTCAATGGTTCATCCCCTCCCTATAACAATTCTTAAATACGACGCTGACTCTTGTAAAATTGATAGACTTTAACAGAAATGCTTGAAAATTTTTAACAGAAGGTTCATTATGAGTTTTACTTTGTAGTCAAAAAAAAAAAAAAAATTAAGTTTAATGTAATATATTTTTTTTTATAAGGGAATTTTAATATCTAATTTTTCAATTTTTTTTTTTTTTTGAACACATGTATATTAACCATTTACGATGATGGTGAAGTGCATTAAGCAGACTGACTAATTTACGAAATTATAGCTATTTGAAATTCTAATATTATTTTTTATGTTAAATAACTGTATTATCCTTCTTAAAAAATATTTGTCATGATCTAATGGTTATTTATGCCTATTATCATCCCTTGTTCAAACCTGTGTGTCGAAAAAATAAACTACATTTTTTCACTTTTACATAAACAAGAAAAAACCAAAGGCATTTTTGGATATACCTAGAGACTCAAACTATCACTCGCTTGAACTATTTTTATCGCAAAATACCCCTCAATTTGTTGTGCAAACTTTTCTACCAGAAATCTTACTCCAATGTAACAAGTGTGGCTTATCTTCTGAAAGGAAATTTTATCTCCATGGTAATTTACCCATGTCATTTTCGATTTTTCAAGCGATTTTCATTTAATCTGGGAAAATGTACGAAATGTAGGTATTAGTAAAAAAAGTATTATGACCCTTTTTTTCCTGTGTACAACTTTTCAACCAGCAAATTTGTTCCGATTTAAAATGATAGCACTTTTTCTGAAAGGAAATCTGACTGGGAAGGTACTTTAGAGATGTCGTTTTTCGATTTTCCCAACAAATGGGAAAAACGGAAAAATCGATATTATATTAAACAAATATAATTTTAAAAAATATATATTGTTAACAAATCATCACTATCAACTGAACTGAACTCAGAATCGTTTTTACGTTATCAATGGTTTATCGTTGCTTACAGACATGTACATTAAATTACTTATAATAGTGGCTAGACCCGTCTCGATTATCCTAGGACGTCTTTTTTTTATTAACTATTTAAAAATTGTATACATTAGCACTTTACCACGCCCCTCACGAATTTCAAAATTTTGAAAATGTTCTTTTTTGGAAACTATTATTAAATAAGTTATAGCAAAAAAAAACTTCACTAAAAACATCGCTACACGGGACCGGGACTTCGAAAAACTTCATTCGATCGCTTTACGACTTTAAATCCAAAATAATGGGTTTTATTCGGGTCAAAGTCCCGACAATTTTTGTCATAACTTAATTCTGTAATAATGGTTTCCGCGACAAAAAAAATTCAAATATTTTCAAAGTGTTTAACTTCGCGAGAGTATATTGAAGTTCATTTGTTCGGGATATAAAGACAAAAATTGAAGCTCCCCCGGAAGAAGATCGCGGCTGAGTATTTGTATATGCCACAAGCAGACAATGAATGGGAAAGGGTTTTTTTTTTTTTGATATTTGGGTATTATTAATTGAAAAACTTAAATATAAATATGTTAAAAATGTAAAAATATCTAGTACTCACCAATCACAGTCTTCAATCGCATTTTATATTTTGACACCGCTAATTTTGAGTATTGAAGTCTTGACAAACACTACACTAGTAGACACCTACTCTACAATATTGGCGACGACGGCACAAATTAATTTAATATAGAACTTAGGTAGACAAAAAGAAAACCGCAGAGAAAAATAATTACGAACTCTTGACACCACATGAAAAAGAAATGCTATCTAGTATAAAATACAATTCAATACAATACAATATTAAATTATACGCGCAACCAAACTGCGACCGCGAAGTGTGAACGAACGACGAGCATAAACGCAACTGGGGGGGTACTTCAGCATAATGTCCTCTACATAATTTTAGCACCCCCCCAGTGTTTAAATAAAATCGGCGATCTAATTGGTTAACAGAGTCTACATCAAACCAATGAACGCGTCTCAACGCACGCTATCTAGCTCGCCAAAAATTATTTACATATTACCGTGGCTATATATTATATAGTTATTAGGGGGGCGCACAGCACCACCAAAAGGGCCCCATTATCATATTTAGGGGGCCCTTTTCAGATATATTGGATTTTAGATTTTAAACCTATTTACAACTCATGATGAAAATTGAAATTTTTCGATACTAACGTGTTACGTCCAACATCTAATATGTTTTATAGTATTGATTATACTTTTGTAAATACTTTTTTAACTATGACTTTGTACCTCTTAATATCTTATTTTTGAATCGTTAGTTTGAATTTCGTGTTAAATAGTTTTCGACTTCATGTTATTATCAATGATGTTATATGATAAATAATTGAGAAAAATAATTAAGGCTATTTTTAGACTTTAGTGCAGTGTATGATAAATGATAATATTATATTTAGTGAATACACTTTTGTTTTCATTTTTGATTTCACTTAAACAATATGCTTAAAATGTCTCTAAATGCTCGTTGTAGTGGTGCACAAAAGAGGAATTTAAAAACATTCGACTTGCCGAATCCAATAAATTATGTGATTCGTTGGATAAATTGTGTACATAATTGCAAAAACTACACATGTCAATACAGGTAATTAAAATTAAAAATATTATTGCTTATGTTATTTCTTATTTTATAGTTTTAAATTAAATATATTAAAAATTATCATAAAATCAAAATATTAAATAGGTAATAATACCCAATTTGAATTTCATATTTTTAAACTACAATACCTATGTGTTGTATCTACTATTATATTAAAGATATGTCCAATAAAGTTTTATTATAAAGTTTTATTTACATTTTAAAATGAACGTATCTATTATAGTAATTATCTGATTACATATTTTTTATGCAATAAATATGCATTTTGCCCTTGTTATTTTGCATTTTGCTGAAATAACAATTTTAGCATACCTACACACCTATTTTAAAGATAAATTAATTTTGTATACTATAATATACAACTTTTACTAGTTTTGGGTAGTTCAAGACAACTAACAAGTTAATGTACTATTATTTACTATGGTTATCTATACTTTTTATTCAATAATGTGATTTGAGCTGTATAATATGAGCTGTAGAAAATGATAACTATTGACTTTAAATTGTAAATTAATTAGGTAAATTGTAGTACCTATTTAATCAAATGGACATAAAAATGAATGCAAATAGTTAACTAATTTTTAATATTATAATTAAACTCTCAAAATATGGACTAGGAATTTACTAAACAAATAAATCAATAAATTATTTTGAATTAATAGAATATTGGTCTAAAAGCCTTGAAAATTGTTAACTTAGTTACCTAATACATGTTTTTTTACAATGGACACACTTAAAATATTTTTATTACAAAAACGGACTAGATGGGGAAGAAATATAGAAATAAAATATTTATTAAAAATATATGATCAAGTATTTTTTTTTTATAAAGAACAATATTGATTTTTGACACAAAATTTGAATAGTACCGTAAGTAGGCACCTACTTTTCAAAAAAATGTTCAATTACTTTGTAGATTGAAATGCTATTTTTATAATAAATGAATAAATTTGTATACATTTTTAATTTATTTTAGAAGAAAATGATAGCACTACATCTACTTCTGTAAAGAAAATACAATTGGCCATTAATCATGAAGTGGAATGTACGGTAGAGAAGTATAATACATACTATCTCAAGATAAAGATCTCTGAAGATCTTCAAGAAATTGTACTTGAAAATATCGCAGTTAATTTGGCAAACAATAAAACTTTTATTGGTTAGTTAATAATTAGATAATAATAATTCTAATTTTTCAAATTTTGTTTTCCCTAAAACATTTAAATTTTTTAGGTGTAAACTTTAATTTTAATTATCCAATAGACCGAGAAGCTTTTTACGAACAGCACGACTTCTCGCAGATTTTGATCCAGTTTTTGAATATTGTTTTAATTATTGAAGAAAATAAGGTCAAATATATGAGTTGAAGTATACAAAATTATATAAATTTAATAAATTTTATAAATAAACATTAATATTTATAGATGTATTTGATACATTTTTAAAAGAGTTGAACTATTAATAATTTCACTAAATTTCAATATTTTTGTTATTTACTTTCTTGAAATTAATATTTTTAATAAAATAGAAATTTAAAATTTTTTTTGAAAAAAAAATATTATAATTATTTGTTGAGTAATTTAATTTTGTATAAGTTAATTATTGTTACTGTATTACATTATATATATTTAGATATCTAACTTGAAATATTTAATATTCTAACATTTAATCTATATTATTTACTAATTGTCCCAACAGTAAAACAAGTAATTTAAAACATTTTCATATTTTGCAATAAAATCAAAATTAATTTTATCAATATATAGAAAATTATTGGAGGGATGATTATTATCAAATTATAGACACTTTAATAATATATTTTAAAAATATGTTTTCTTTTGATAGCTATTGATTACTTTCATAAAATAAATAATAATGAGTCAATGTTTTGTTAAACAGTACAAAGTATAGTTTTTAATATTGTATTAATAGGGTCCTATCACTGGATAGCTTCTCTTCTCATTGTCCCTTCCCGTCATAAATTGTTCTCATATTTGCTTATTGTATTTGTTTTATTTATTTACAGATTGTAAATGTCATATATTCTTTTAATAAAAAAAAAAAATATTGTATTAATGTTCTAAATATTAACAGGTTGATCAATTTATATGTTTAATTTTCAGGGCTTATTAAAAGTGGATGTAAATACTCTTTAATCAGAAATGCCTATGGTGAAAAACTGTGTCTCATAGAAACCCTACTTTCACTTTAAAAGATATTAAGTTAAACATGGATGCTGAACTTTATCTCAACTTGTATAAGCTGTTAACATAATTGTTAAAAATTCTGATCAACTGTGTGACATGTGTAGCCATTCTCAGCAATAAGGTAGATTAAAAAATTGGCTTCAAACTTCCATGAGTCAAGAAAGATTTACCGATGTATCCATTATTTATATTGAACGGGATTTGTCCAATAAACTAATTTTAGATAAATTTGGAAATTCAAATTGACAGTTACAGTTATAATATATATATATATACACAAAAGTATTTAAATGTTGTTATTTGTTTTAGTAAAAATATTACCTGTTTTAGTACTAGATGTATCTTAATTTGTTAAATGTATTAAATATAGGAAATTAGGTGAGAAAAAAAATGATATATTACACAAAGTAATATATTTTGAAAGGTATTCAAACAAGGAGGTATTGGGGCAGTGTCCCAAAGGGGTTATTTCATATAAATATGTAAACCCCTCCAAGTCAAAAACTGAAATCGCACCTATGTTCATAATTTTTAATTTTTTCAGCTAAAACAGTAAAATCAATGAATTACTAAGGATAATTTGTTCAAAATAATATACATGAAGTTTCAAATTTTTAAGACTTCCAGAATTCGAGAAACAATCCCTTTTAGTTAGAAACTTAATTGCTTTACATACATTTTTAAAACAGCATCAAAAAATTCACCATCACATGATTTGGTTTGACAGTGGCACATTCAGGAGGAGGGATGATCGCCCTCCCTCGAATACTCCAATATACTCTTAGTTTGATTCATTATTTAGCTTGTCATAAATGCGTGCCTTATATGTATTTTTAAAAATCTCCCTCTTCCCTATTACCTTGTCCTGGATCCGCCCATAGTTTGTAACTTTGTAAAATAATTCTGTGATGGAAAGAATGAATAAATATTACGTTTTTGTGTGCGTATACATACAAAAAATAAAAATCATTTACAAATATTTTTTAAACTTTGAAATATATATATATAAATATATTAGATATATAATGTATTGATAAAATAGTATAATAATATATATATTTAGTTGGAATGGTTCAATTATTTAAAATAAGTATTTCCACTTAAAAATAAAGCTAAGGTTATTATTTTAAAAGTAAATCATGAATTAATGATATTGCCTTTAAAATGTAAAATCTATAGGCAATTTGATTTAAATCTTAACACTAATATAAGAGGTTGGTATATTATTTTATATAAAACTAGTAAGTATATCTATTTAGTGTAACATTTAGAAAAACTAAAAGATGATTTGAGTTTGGTCCTGACCCTCGGTGAAGACCATTTTGCATTTAAATTAGTAGAGAATGCTATTTCTTTTGATGACACGCCTTCGTCTACTTCGTCTTCTTCAGTTTTGATTTCCATTTTCTGAAAACCAAATACTATATTGTGAATGAAGTATAAATTAAACAGAAAAAAAAAATTATTTTAAGAACATTTAGTTAAATATATTTTAAAATAGATACGTGCTATTTACAATTTTTGTTAAAATTTGATTATAAACATTTATATAAAAAAAATGACATTACCCAGAACATTTTACCACCTCTAGAAATTACATAATATTATACAAGTGGATAGTCATTGAAAATATCTGGTTTCTACAATTATTTCTAACTGAATTATGACAAACAAAATAAAATCAAAAATAATAGAAACCATTATCTGTTATAGGGTAAATTTTCCTGTTTTCCCTAATTATTAAGAAAACTACAAGCAAAATGCCTCAATTCACTAATTATTAACTAGGTAGGTACATACAATTTGCTCTGAATTTGATAATTGGAACAAGATTTCAAGTAGAAAAGTTATGATCAGAAAGAAAAAATTTAAAAATGTATAGTAATCTTCTCCAAGGAGTTTAAGATAATTAAAGGGCTTGTTCAAGGACTAGAGTACATTCTAGAGTTCAAGACACCTAATCGGGAAAATCTTTCAAAATTAGACTACCAGTAAAGGTGGCTGTGCGGGTGCATATCTTTAAGAAATTTGTACCTCCCTTTCTTCAAAACATTTTAGATATTTGGAAGCCTTGTTCGAGGACTAAAGTACATTATTTGGACACTGTGCGGGAATACAACTACCCAGGATCACGTCGGGAAAATTGTATTAAGTAGTAGATAGGTACCTACTGAAAACTCGTTTTATTTCATAAAGAATAGGGAAATAGGCGAATACTATACACTATGTTATAAATAATAGTATTTAGAAGAAGTTTTTTGATTCCGGTACATAGAACTTAAATAGTTTTAAATGTGCATTTCCAAATGGTCAATAATAATATACAATATACGTCGGAATATATAACGTTATCTAGTGGAGAGATAGTTTATTACAAGTATAGCGGTTACCCTGTTTGTCGCCTCATTTTATTCGAAAATGAATTGGTAACTAGTAACTACTAACTTTAGGCGCCTAAAAAATTGTAACTACGTCACTGACTCAGAATTTAAATATTATTGCATAAATGTACAGTATACTTGAATATTAATAAAAATACCTAATATAATATTATATACCTGTATAATTAGTCGGAGAAAGGTTTGTTGACTTTCAAGTGAACTAGAAATTGTTTTTAGTCTGTCTTTAACCTTATAAATCTCGTCAGCTAAATGATTTTCGTTGTTCTCCAATACCATTTCGATTGCTGTTGAAAATCATAGAAAAAAAAACGAATGAGTACAGGAAAAATATAATTATGAACAATAACAAAACAGTGCGGCATAAACACTACACAACATTTTAAAAGAATTAATACTTAAAAACAATGTATGCCCCTAATTCGAAGTTTTTTTTTACCAGATTAAACAACAAAACAATATACAAATCGATTATACGGACACTAGGGTTACCAACTTTCATATCGTGTGATGTAGGACAAATTTGTCTCATGTCCATTTGTAATGTCTCAGCGCCAAGCTAAATTGGGACAATGCGGAACAACTTTATTTCTTATAATGCAATATAACCATAGACCTGATAATATATGTTTATAGGCCTATGAATATAACATAACAGATTGTAGTTAAAACGATTGAACACCGTCGTGGGTAAACCAAGTTTAAATCGATCACATGGAGGTTAGATACTTAGATCGTACACTATATAGTCGGGGGCATGGGGCCTATGTCATCTCGTGTACAATGCTGACACACTACACTGTTTTTTATATCATGGGTAGTTTAAATATGTAATGCCACTATGCCAGTATAGAATAGGTGTATTACTATTTTGTTTATTGTTATTGTATTATTTATTGTGTTATTTATTATTATTGTATTACTATTTATGACTTTTAACAAAATAATCGTTTACATTTTATTTATAACTTTTTTTTTATTTTTATAGATCGTCTTTTACTCTTTTGACCTAGAGAATTCAGCTAACTAACGAATTGTTAGTAAATAGGTAAGTACATAATATCATTGATTATAAAAATTATAAATATAGTATTGATAATCAATGATAATAATGTACCTATTATTTAAAATATGTGTAATAAAAATGATAAAATATTACCTATATTTTATGAACATTTAAATCTTAAATATAAATAATAGAATTAGAAAATTTAACAAACCTGTAACAAGTTTAGATACTTTAATATAATATAATAATTTATTTGTCTTAAATTATACTGTAGTAGATAGGTATATAAGTGATAAACGATAACTTAATACAATTAAAATATATAATAATGAACTATTAAAAGGTATTTTCTGAATGACATTAAATTATAACCTATTAAATTCTATATTTTGAAATTTAGATTTGTTGTACGTAAAGTTTAAAGCTTTAAAGCATTGTTAATTGTAGGACAAATCAAACCAATATAGGATAATCATCTCCAATGTTGGCAACCCTAACGAACGCAATAACTAATCCTTAGATCATATACTATGGATAGAGCTATTGACTAAATATTTGAAACAAACATAACTAAGGGGAGTTGGGGACAAATGCGCATGTGCAAAATTTATGTCACGCGCAAAAGGTTGAATTCGTGTAATCACGTGTGGTGTACCAGACGTTAAAAAAAACGGTTTATATCACTAATAAGATACACGATTTTTATCAATACCTGCCTACCTAGAATAAACAATACAGTTACCTTATTAGAGATGGCTATTTTAAAATATATACCGACGTTTTAATGATTTAATTTGGACATAATATTAAAATATATTATATTTCAATATTTTCTCAAATTGATAGTAGTTGCCAGTAACAGTTAGTTGCAGCATTGATTAAGTATGCCTAAATGCCTAATTAATGGTAGCTACAGTCAACAGTAACAACTGCTTAAAATCAATCATCAATCTATAAGGTAAGGTAATTGTTTTGTTTTTTCAAGCATAAATATATAAATTATTTCATACAATCTAATATTTTTAGTAAGCAGGTATTAATAAGAACCGTTTATTTTATTAGTGATACATACAGTTTTTTTTAACTTTCCGGGATGTACCTACCATCACTGCCTGTTGGTATTTAAATGATTATACGATAAATATGCGACGAGTACTGATACGAAATCGCAATAGACATCATTCATCTTAGCACTCGTTAATAATGATGTCTTCAACTTGTAATACGCATTTATCATGTAGTAGGTCTATTCATAGTATATGATTTAAGGACTAATTCATCGAGATAGATAAGAATACTTTTAATATTTTACTTACTATTACTTTAAGTATTCTTATCTATCTCGATGGACTAACCTAACCTATCTTGAACAGAGCAGCTGAAATTATTGTGATAAATAGTTAAAAGACTTACCGTCATCTGAGAATGGGTTACAAAACCATTTGCGTAAGATAAAATCCAAAAAACCCATTTTCGTTTTTCTCTCATTCGGATATTCGATCTGTTCGGATTTGTCTATCTTCTCCCTTAAAACGTGTGGCAATTTACGTTCTAGCTCCGTATGTAAAACAACCTCGAGCAAAAACAAATCAGTAATATTTAAATTCTCTGAGTTCGAAACATTAATTGATTTGAAGGTAGGTAATGTTAGGTTAGGTCATATTCAAAGGTAATGTTCATAGACATGTAAAAGATTTATTATTGTTTATTTATTTATTTAACCTTCACGATACTCTTTATAATATATATTGAAACCATGAATTAAAATCAATGTTTTGACATACTAGTGTGCAACAAGAGAAGAAGAAAAGCATCTCCTGATGGGTCAACTTGGTTTGTCATCTAAGACCATCAGTCCAGAATTATGTAAATTTGCTCTCACATTACATTTTCGTTCCCCAAAATGCTTGTGACTAAGTTCTTAATATATTCAAAAAATCTTTACCTCATCCGAGTACAATAAGAAAGTGGTATGCAACAGAAGATGGATGTCTAGAATTGACACAGGTCATTAAAGAGCTATACAAACGAAAGTTGAAGAATTTAAAGAAAGCGGAAAACAATTAATAGGACGTCTGATGCTGGATGAAATGTGTGTAAAAGAATATGTCCACTGGACTGGATCACCTTACTAGGGATATATTGGTTATGGTCCAGGAAGCATCAATGAAATGGATAATTTGACAAATGTCAATGATGCTTTAGTTATTATGGTTGTAGCATATAACGCACATTGAAAAATAGCAGTTGTATATTATCTTATTAATGGCTGAAGTGCTGAAGAAAAAGCTAACATTATAAAAATAAGTTTATCACAATTGCATTAAATGAGGATTTTAATTAAGTCATTGGTCTTTAATGGAGCTTCCATTAACATAACTATGACAAAAGTATTGAGTGCTAATATATATTAGACATAATTTCAATTTTGTTTTGATCATCCTGAATCCAAAGAAAAAGTACATCTTATTTTAGACCCTTGCCACACGCTGAAACTGTGTAGAAATACACTAGGTGATTGGGGTATATTATTAGATGGTGAAGGTCAGCAAAATAAAATGGTCATATTTTAAAGCACTGGTTGATTAGAAATACTGCACAAAAAATATAAACAGAACAGTTGCATCTAATAGTGTGCCCTGTTTTCCTATTTTATATAATAAAACAAAATAAAATAATTGTTTATGACCTGAACAATGGTTTAAAATAATATAGAACTGATATGTAGTATAATACCATCATTCAATACCATACTATAATCTATCTCAGATGAAGATGATTTGATAAAAGAAAAACAACTGTTGCCAATAATTATTTCCAGTGGTAGATAAAATACTTGCAATACAATTATTGTTAATTAATTCAATATTTTAAAAAAAAATGTTATCTACATTGGCTTTAATATACTACCTACCTACCTAGTTGACCAAATTGTTAATAAATAAAATCATAACTGTAATATGATTTGATTATTCTTAGTAGACTTAAGTAAATTATAGTTCACAGTATTTTTGTGTGTACAAGTTAAGTGCAATTTTATACTATCTAACCTGCATTGCTAATCGTTTTAGCTGTGCATTTCTTCTAACAGATTCTATGTCTCCAACTGCCAAACCAATAAGTAGATTCATCAGCAAAATAGGCATAAGAACCATGAATACACCAAGCATCAAAAACACAGGTACTGGATATGGTATGGTTCTGGCCTGACCATTTTCAACATCATTAGTATAAAGTGGTTGTATATAAGTTCCAAGTAAATCTATTTCACCCAACATCATGGCAAACGTTCGTAATAAAGACATTGGTATAGTACTAAACGATAAATGATGACCCTAAAAAATATTCAATAAATATAAAATTGGATTTTTATTTATTTTAAGTAGGTAATATTTTATTATACTTTATGTTATTTTTACATGCAGTACTCATCAAAACCTTAAATTATGTACCTAACTTACCCTTGATAATAAAATGTAGAATGCTAAACCAAAAGCAGCAATAAGTATAGAGAATAAAAGCAGTACTTTAATCAAGGTTTGCAAAATTTCAAGAAACATTACAACGTATATTCCTACTCGATCAAATCTAATAAAAACAAATCATTAAAAAAATATTTGTATAATACATTATGATCATTATTTGTATAGCATATAATACATTGATTATTGATTTTTTATTTTTTATTTTATAGTAAAATAATACAAAACGTTTATTTTGTATTATCTACTAGGTACTTTGTATTATATGTTAGTCCAATAAGTAAAAACAATAAATATTATAATATTCAGAATTACCTTTGTAAATTAAGAAGCAACGTAAACCAGCTAAGAAATACGGTTATGCTTGCAAAAGATATTTGATATTCACCCAAATAATTAGTTAATACTGGTGCTATCATAGCCATAGCTGAAATGTATAACAATATAGCCACCACATTAGTTGGATCCAACAGATATGGCCATCCTTGCTGAAAAAACTGAATGCCTTCTCGTATACTGTTAATGAACACATAAATAACAATCATCACAGCTACCGTTTTTAATGTGGCCACATTCGTCTGTAGGAAATATAATTACTTATTCAGTTACAATAGTAATTGAAAGGTAGGTATTAGGTATTAATATTAACAATTATTTTCAAAATATACCATAGAATCTACAGTTAACAGTGTATCATATTCAATTGTAGTATTATTATTACTGTTATTGTATGTGTTGTTATTATGGACCATTAGTTGAGATGAGTATAAAGTTACAAATATTAAAAATATTGTATAGAACAATAAATGTGCAAGATGAAAATATTTTCCATAGGTATTCCATTTCATTTGTAAGTATTTTTGACTTAGTGGATGAGCTAAAAGTTCAACTCGGCCATGGTTAACCATTGCCTTATTATAAAACACAAATTAATTAAAAATAAATAATGAATAATAGATTTATTTATTGTAACATACATTTAAGGCAGGCAATGGAGTTGGTTTTAATATACCAGTTGTTCCACTTTTTTGTACTACTGGACATTGAAGACATGAGAATGAATATTTAATCTGAAATGAAATAAGTATACAATTGTACAACTGCAAAATTCGCTGGCATTTTTTTTAACCCACATAAAATTGTTTGGAATCTTTTTTACAATTAGCTTTTGTGATGCATTTGTCTTGTACAGCTTCGAAAACACGTGGCATAGAAGCAATCAATGCTAATGTAACACAAGGATGCCTATCAGATTTCAATGTCATTATTTCTTCAGCTCTATAATGGAAATTCAAATTTTAATTTCATGCATAATATATTTATGTATTGTATATAAATTATTTGCCTAGAATCATGAGTAACCATAGATAATGCTGCTTCGGGAAACTTATAGTAAATGGCATAATCAATTGCGCTCAAATCTAAAGAGTTAAACAACAATTTACAATTCATATGCAATAATAATGTAATTGCATTTGGTTTATTCTCCATAGTAGCCAAATGTAAAGCAGTATTTTTGTCTTTGTCGCATTGATCAAGTAGATGTGAATGTACAGAATGTAATATTTCTATAGTTTGTGTATGACCACACATAGCTGCTAAATGAAGGGGGTTGCGACCTTTGTGATCGCGGTGTAGTAAAGCTCCTCTGTTTAAAAAAAGTTGCACTACTTTGGTATGACCTGTTAACAGATATTGTTACATTATATTTGTATTTTATACCTTTGTGTGCCAAAATCTAAATGCATCAAAAATAAATCTTGCCTTGTTGAGATGCAATATGCAAAGGTGTTAGTCCTTCACCATCTGATTCATTGATTATAAAAGCCCCTTTTTCTGAGTCCAATAGCCTTTTGACAATATTATATCTTCCGTATCTAGCACCGAAATGTAAAGGACTCTCTCCATTATGATTTTTTATATTTACACAAGCTCCTAACCGTATTAAACTTTCCAAACTTCTAATATGACCACCTCTACTGGCGTAATGTAAAGGGGAACATCCGGTGTTATCTTTTTCGTTTAATAACATTTCTAAAGCTCCTTGATTGTTTATCTGTAAAATTAATTTTTTGTAATAAATTATTTTATTATACAACAAATTAATCACATTTTAAATTGACATTATTAATTTTAAATAATTTAATAGTAAAAATGCATTAACCTAATTAAGTATTGCATAGAAGCTTTATACCCAGCATAAAATTATAATCATAATGCTAGATAAAAAACAATTTGTTTAACTTGTACCTAACTATATTATTTTGATATTGTACTTATTCTATCTATACCTTGATAATAAAATTGCATCACTTAATTATTTCTGTAGGAAACACTACTCTAAATGATAATGATCTACAGTTTTATATTGAAAAAAATTTAATATTAAAATTAATTTAATATATTTATTCAGTACTTAATTTGGTTATTCAAATATATAACAAATCCATTAATTAGAATTATTTAAATTAATAAATTATTTAAAAAATGCAATTGCCTACAATAAAACTGAGAAAAATTACCTACTGTGTTGCTATCTAGTATATGTTCTACAGTTCTACATCATATCCAATATGCAAAATTGAATAAATAACGATAAGTTTAATCCTTAATCTTTCATTTAATCATTAAGTATCACGTTTCTTCACTTTAATTAGTAGACTTCAATTTTTAAGAAAATATTTATTAACGAAAAGGTATTAACTATGCACTAATGAAACAATCAGGTGGGGACAACAGAGAGCTATTGCCCCTTGTGGCTAATTTTAAAGGGACAACTATATTTGAAAAATATTTTAAATGTTTTAATAATTGCATAATTCTGTTTACTTATTCCACACATTTAATAGAAGAATAAAAATTAAAAAAAATTGCCCACGATGAAATTAGACAAGTTGAATTTGATATTTGTGGAAGAAAACTAATTTTGATAACTATCTGAATAGTATAATGTAATTTTAGATAATATTCAAAATTCATTAAACAAAAAAAAAAATCATATTTAACACCAAAATATTCCCTTTTTTAAAAAAAAACCTAACTTCAATGTAAGAAACATAATTTTTAAATGTCTACATATAATAACATGATCTAAAGGTTAACAATCTATCACTATATCGCACTCAGAATATTTATATGTACACAGGCTCCCAATTATTGTTTGAAAAAATCATTTACACTGAATAAAATAACAAAAATTTATTTTAGTTCGATAATGAATAATTATAGCCTAAATTACAAAAAAATACCAAAAATATTGGTAATCTTTCAGTTTTTAAGTTCTTTAAATGTCTGACGAAGTCCCATAATTAAATGTTCATTATGGCAGTCTAGGAGTTTAAAATTGCCCGTGTTAAAGCATAGGCCACCTGAAAATTGTTAGGATAAATAAAATTTTAAACATATTGCTTAATGTAACTATACCAAGAATGTTTAACCTGAAAAAAATTAAGCTTCTAATTGTTTCACAGAATTTTAAACTAGCTAACTGATAAAATTATAAATTTACTTTTATATAATAGGTATAATACTTCTAAAATAGTTGATGTGTAAATATATTTTTGTATGTGCAAGTCAGCTGCCTGTTAAGTATTGAAAGTATAAATAAATTAGGTATCATATTATTTTATTTTTTTATTATTATTTCTCTAGATTAGATAGAAGTTATAATATTATTATATCCCTACCTATTGAGAAACTTCTGAAAATCCTTCAAAACACA
Source organism: Cinara cedri (assembly GCA_902439185.1). NCBI lineage: Eukaryota > Metazoa > Arthropoda > Insecta > Hemiptera > Aphididae > Cinara > Cinara cedri. The sequence goes on from CABPRJ010000013.1 coordinate 827,204, forward strand.
CAGTTCAAATTATAAAAATATTACACAAGTACCATAAATGTTTTTCTAACATTGACAAAAAACAGTGTCTATGAATTTTTGTAGAATTTTAACAGCTTTAAATTTATTTGTTAAATAACCATAATACAAAACAATTAATATTTTTTTTAAATTAGTTAACTGTTTAAATATTAATAGAATTTATAATTCTTAAAAAAATAAAAAAAATAAACTAATTCTGACCAATCCAAGTTAGGAACAAACTCATTGAAATATGTATTGTTTATAGAATTATAAAATATAAAATTAATTATAAAAGAATATTGGCATTCAATTATAAATATGTAGATACTGCTTACTGATGGTCAGATATTCTAAGGTTAGTAGATACACATGCAGTATGTACGCCAAATAAATTTACTAAATGTATAAACAGTAACTATCAAAAAAAAAATACACAATATACATATACTAGGTTTTTTCTAGGATATACCATTTACTACTTATTTCTGTAGTAATCACTGATATTTTTGTAAATATTACATATTTAAAGCTCATTTAAATTATCTGAATGATATTTAACTGCATTTTAACATAGTAAAATCGATGGAAAGTAGCGTAATAAACAATATTCTACAATAATATAATTTATAAAAAATGTTCAGTTAGCCATTCACTTTTACAGGGCAGTATAGCTATTTGAAATTGTACATTTTGTTTTTTTTTTTTTACAGATTTATGTGGATAATTCTTCATAAATTATATACCTAGGTATCTAATATTATTGTACTTAGGTCACAAGTAGTCAAAATAATTATTCAGATTAAATTTAGTTTTTAAGATAAAAACCTAGGTAGGTATCTATAATTTAAATAAAAATTAAACAAATTTTCAGAACTAAGAAGATCTTTACTATTTGTATTCAATATAGCTTTAAATTGTAAAAATCAAAACCAAATATTTCAAAAATATGCATTGCAAACTAATGAATAAATTGATTTATTATGAGTAATTTATTTTAGAAATTATTATTATATTTTTTTTAACAAATCAGTAAACTACATATACATTATACACATTAACCATTACTATTTTATTACCATAGTAATCTCGTGAGCAAATTCATCAAGTCTTCCTCCATACATGACTACCAAATGTAATACATTCCTTTTACTAGAATCTTTTACTTGAACATCAGCTCCCAGTCTTATTAAACTTGTAACAGTCCTCCATCCTGATCTGCTGGCGGCTAAAAGCAATGGGGATCTACTTTCCTTGTCTAAAGCGTTTATGTCAGCTCCCTAAAAATATTCATTTTTATGAAATATATAGTATAGGAGTGGCCCTTATTTTATCGATGAAAGAAAAAAGTTTGATGGTTTTTATCATGTACCTCCTAACTTAACCTAACCCTCTCTTTCTTGTTCGTTGTATAAAAGTAATTTTGTATAAATTTGGTGATGATAACTCAACTCCTTCACGTGCCGCAAAAGAGTTTAAAATGACCAACCTAGTGTAATTTATAAAAAATGACTTCAAAATTTTCAGTAAATTTAAAATAAACTTCAATTTTATCAATTTTTTTCAGAAAATAAATATTAATTAATTAATTAAGTAAATAAATTTATGAGAAACTTTATCAAAACATTTGTATAGATAATGTTATGTTCTATATTTAAGGCCTGCTACAGTTTTTGAATTTAATTCAAAAACCGGCCAAATTTCCCTCTGATCCTTTTGGAAAACATGTAAAAGTTAAAATAAATTTAACCAAAATGACTATCTTATACTGACAAACAAAATGGTGATAGCAGGTTCTCGATAAAAATAATTTAGCATTTTATTTTTCATCTATAAAGTAAGTACCACCCTACTATGTATATTAACCTTATGTGACTTATATAAAATAAATTGAAATTATAATACCTCTTCAATAAGATATTGTACGATTTCTGATCGGTCAAACATGGCAGCGCAATGGAGTGGTGTCATTTTTTGTACATCACACGAACACAAGCATTGGTCTTTTTCAGCAGGCTGTAAACCAAACATTAATCTAACTATGTCAATAGCTCCTTGAGCACAGGCCAAATGAACCGGAGTGGACAAATCATACTGTTGCGTTGATATCTTAGCTCCAGATTTCAAACATAGTTCCACGGCCTACAGAAAATCATGAACAATTTTAAATTTACTAATATTTTATCAATTTTTTTTTTATTTATAAACATTTCTATCAGTAATTAGGTTACCATCTACACAAAACTCTAATCTTAAAGTTAAAATACCTTGTTTTTTTATATAATATATATATAGGTATATATGTATATATTCTTGAGCATATCAATGTTTGATCCAGGTAAAAATATATATTAAAATTAAAACACAATTATTGAATTATTATTATTTTTGTATCAGTAGTAAAATTGTAAAATATTACCTATACCTATCCAATGTTAATCCAATGATCTAGATATTTGATCATTTAAATTCACTTTTGATCTATTAAATCAATAAGTAGGTATACTAAGAAAACGGATTGAAAAAAAGTAGGTACCTCCTATATTGTATTATAGTTAGTGATCAGTTAATTTTTTACAGGGAATACATAATTATTTTAATTAAAAAACTTTATTACAAATTAATTATCATTCAATTAAATTTTATATTTATCGGGATAATTCATACCAAAAGTATAAAATAAAATGTTGGTTTATATTTAAATAAATTCTAAATTAAAATGAATTTGAATTCAGTTAAGTATAATATTGTACAAAAATAAAATGTCAAATTATTATTATAAAATTATATTATTTGGCTTAGTTTTAAATTAAAAGTAAACATTATAATATCAGGGTTGCTGTTATTATATTACGTAGGTACCTACTTAAAGGTAGCTAATTGAATTTATTGGTCTACAGTTTCTTTTTTACACACTAATAATGTAGTAAGTTCAAAAAGCTTTTATTTGTATAAGTATCATATGTCTATACCCTATAGTATATAATAAACAATCCCTTTGTGAAATTTAATCCCAATCCCTCAAGTTGATATTTTATACCGTTTTACACGCTTTCCAATCATTGCATTTGTACATGTTATTTACCTTAAAATCTCCACTGTGCACTGCAGAATGAAGCGGTACATTGCCTTCAGCATCAAAAAACGATATCATCTGATGTCGTGAATTGCCTCTTTTCTCTGCCCACTGTAAAAGCACTTCCATCGTTCTGGACGCTGCGTTTTTTGCTGCTTCGTGGATTGGGTAGTAGCCATTGTGACAAGGTTGTCTATTATCAGCACCAAAACCTTCCATCTATAATTATATAATAATATACATCAAATTCATTAAAAATTGCACATAATTGGAAAATAAGCGCCCTTTAAACTTAAATTATAGGTACCTTAATATTTACAACAGGTAACAATACACGTAAGTAATAATAATAATAATAATTTATAGTGTTTTTATATTATACATACTAGACTCGATAAAGAGAATTATATTAATTTTTATTTTACAATTTGTATAATTTTATACAAAAAAATACTAACTTTACAACAGTTCAGAACACTGGATGTTTACATGACATTCATAAAAAATAAGATAATTAAATCATTTAGATTTGTTTTTAGAACAAATTAAATAAACAAAAATGGAATTAAAAATATGCGTATTATGTAATTACTAAATTCAATATTATTTGAAATTATAGACAAAAATAAAATAACCACACGAATTATTGATGAAAAAATAATATATATAATAATTGACCATATACAATGTAATAAAATGTTAATTTATTAACAGTAAATGAACATTGAACAATTAAAACAAAATAGATTTTTTGGAAAATCTTGATATTTTAAATTTAACAGTTGATATAGGTAGTTAAAACATTTTTGTTGGGTAAAGGACGCTCATATAATAGTATCTGACACAAATGTAGTCAAACCTTTATCGGATAAATATTGCACCGTTGCTTATAATATTTAGTATATTTCCATGTCAAGCACATTTTGAACATTGAACATAAAAAACTGAAACCAATCCCACGGATTTATATTGATTTTATCAAAGTACTCCAATGTTTATAATACATGTGTCGTTTAATACTTTTTAATAATGAATATGAAATTCAATAAAACAAAAAAAAATTTGCTCACGCCATTAAGTAATAAGACTTCGAATTTGGTTTAGTATCTTCGTCATTTGAAAATATAAATTTTGAATCTGCAAAGCTTGTAACCTGAAATGTGTCTGATAAATAAATAATATGCTTACAATGCACAGATGAAATCAGTGGTGCATCTAGGATTTGTAAATTGTGTGGGACAATAACTCATTTCACCACCTAAATGCACCACTGTACACTGGATGGAATTTTTACACATAGTTAATAATAAAAATTTAAAACTAAAAAAAAAATACGACATATTTGTTCAACAATAATTATTATAAACCAATTTTTAAAACCGTTCATGTAAAACATACAATGTTTAATTGTAATTTATTTTGCGCAACATAGGTATTATATATATATATATATTTTACAAACTACCTAAGGGATGTAACTACTGAAGGATTATCGAGGGTACTATAAATAAGGCCAATGAAACAATACTAATATGATGACATCTCATTTTTGAGCTTGCCTATTCTAAATGTGAACATCTTAAGTCTTTAATTGTTTAAGGTGGTCTTCACTGAAATTAATCATACAAATATATTTTATAATGAATATCTATTATAAACTTCATTCATAATTAATTTAGAAAAAGGTGTTATTTTTTTTTCAAGGAGTATGAATATTTCAATAATTTAAACATCTAGAAAAACATACATAATAGCTACACATCCTTACTTCAGTTTCAGTTTCAATTACAAAAACATATTTACTTACCAATATACGTGCACATTCGTCGTTATCATGTATAGCAGCCAAATGAAGAGCCGTTCTACCATGATTTCCACCTTGGCCAATGTCGATTCGGTCTTTGAATTTGCACATTACTTGAAGAACGGCTACGCGATTTAGCTCGACCGCCAAATGTAGAGCCGCTTGTTTTTTGTCATTTAATGCACTCGGGTCAGCATTACTTTAGAAACATGGACAAATGTATTCAGTAAATCATATACATCATTTGTAAAATATAATAAATATATCAATATACTTTATGGCTATTAATTTTGTTCTTACCCTAGCAATAAGTAAACATAAGTAAGAAAATAGATAAAAATAATAATACGTACCTAATGGTTGTATTCAATACAATTCTAGATAGGTATGTATAACTAAACAATAATTATTATATTACAATTTTCAATTATAATTATTGTTTAATTATATACACCTAAAATTTAATTGCATTAAATAACTTGTAAAATTATGAATAATTTGAATATAAAATATATTCTGAGTTATAAATTACAGTATAGGTAGTAAATATACTACCTATACTTTAAAGTTTAAAGTCAACTAACGGTAACTGATTAATAATGAAAAAAGTTATACAATTCTTGAAAATCTTAACCAATTTTTATTACCCTATAAAATAAAATCTTCTCATCAGTAGGTGTTATTTTTAAAATATCTGCTCGCATCACTTTCAACACTAATCACACTGTTTTTAATTAAATATTTAATTTTTACTTTTACTGTGTTAAACAAAAATTAATAATGACATTCTAGACACTACTGCCATAGAATAACTTATTTTTTTTTTTTAATTAAGTAAAACAGCAATGTTACAAAAGAATTAAAAATGTCTTCGTTATTTTTCTTCTCTTTGACTTTTCTAATGATCGTTTTCTAATGATCGTTTTCAAGTTTTTTGTTCTTATACACACATTTAATAAGTAAACCTCATATAATTTTATTTATACAAGGTTATATTATTTTCAGTATAAATAGGTATAAATATTTATGAAAATGTATAACTACTGTATTTTATCGTCTGATTAAAATATCATTTAATACTTTCAGAAACTTGAAACGTACATTTTTTTTCTTTGACTTTTTGATGAACAGCTATCAAATCATAAGTCAATTTAAATCAATTTGCTTTGTAATATAATTCGATGTAATTCTCGTACAACTATTATTTATTAGCCTATAATCTGCAAACTTAGTAAGATATCATAATGTTCTATCTTACATTTTGAACTTTTAGAAATTAATTTTTACAGTCAATTATATGGGTAAAAATAATCAATGGTATTACTTATAAAATAGCATTACTAATAAGTTTTCATTTAATACCTAAGTAATTTTAACACATATCTTATACAATGGTTGTACAATTTTCGTATACGATTTAAGAATAAAAATATGAACGTTTAAAGAAATGAAGATTATTTATAATTAAATAAATATTACTAAATCATAAAAATAAAGATCACGAAAATATTAGTTAAATATATGTATGTATGTCTAATATCTATGTAAGAAAATTAATTTAAGATAATTAATTTAATTTAACTTGTATCTTTATTTGCGATTATCTTTACTATTTAAGATGAGAAATTTTTAGGTTGGTTTGGAATATTTTTAAAAATAATTAGATGAACTTTATAAATTGAGTTATGTGTTCAGAAAGTTGAATTTTATAAGTCATACAATAAATAAAATTATCTATCTTACGAACATCGGTTTTTAAGTTTTTTTATTTTTGGTTATAAGTTATCACAAGAGAACTAATGAAGTGTCAGTAAATTTGTTTTTAATCCAGAATACAGATAGGTATCAAAATTTCGACAGCACGAGAATAACAAGTGCATAATTTAAAACATTAATGTGATATTTATATATGATAATAAATTTATAAATGTATATAAAATATAAATATATGAGATACCTAGTCCAAGTTATTAACATATAAAAATCCAATGTTTACTTAACCCCGTTAAAATGTAAATTGTGTAGTTATTATTTCATTTTAAATTTCTTCTTTATCCAATAAACCTACTACTTACCTAATAGAAAATCAATTTAAAAATGTTGAATTATGATCTACTTATTCATAAATTTCAGGATGTAATATAGAAGAAAATAGCTTTGTGTCATTTCTTTTCTAAAGTACAGTGAATTCCGCTTAATGTGATTACTGGTTTATAGAATCAACCGTTTATTGGAATCAAAAATGAAAATCCCAAACCAAATTTTTTGTTACAATGTTAAATTAATATTTTATTAGAATCACCAAGTACCAGATAATTGAATAACTTTTATAAACATTCTTATCGGTTTTATAGTATTTTATGTTTTAATTATATATAGTTATATGTATTTTTTTATTGTATATTCAAAAAGTTACAGGTACAATGCACATACATTATTAAGTATTTAATTTTAATTTTATGTATATTAATTGAATGTGGATTTTATTTCAAGCTAATATGAAAATGAAATTATTAGATTCTCAAATAGAATCGAAAATAGATACCTAGTTTCATTATTTTATTTTAAGTTTACGTATAAATATAGAATCATTAAAAATAAAAAAATTTTTTTGTAACTAACCGGTTAATAGAATCAAAATGACATGAACCAATGTGATCACATTAAGTGGAACTTACTGTACTTAGATAGACTAGTATAACTTGACTTTTTCACAAAATATTGAGGAAAAAACTACACGTATAGAAATATCTACAATTCAAAATAACCGAGAACGTGACCACAGTACTTTAACTAAAAAAATACATAAATTAATGATTTTTGTTTTTAGTTTAGAAACGAAAATAGGAACTTTCTAAGCACTGTTTAAAGGAAAATATCTACCAATAAAAGTTAATTAATTTGTATTAGCATTGATTATTATTATTTAAAATCAATGTCAGTGGCGTGCTGATCATTTTTCATACTTGAGTCAAAACAAACAAATTTGGACCCACCCAATCAAAACATAAATTTTTATGGCTGTCCTACAAATAATTACAGAAAAAACTTTATTTAGTTATATTGACTACATAATATAGGCTATCATATTTGTAAGGAGATACTTACATATACTAATAATATAAAATAAAATAAAAATAAAATAAAGGCATATCAATATTCAACATATTTGGTCAGTCACCCACCCACTCATCCATTTTATTTGTGTGGCAATTGCCTCAAAAAACTACTTCGGCACGCCACTGACCAATGGTATTTTATACGAAAATACATAAATCATAATCATTATATTAATAATTTGTTTGTTATAATCGATACATTATAAATTTATAACAGATAAATTAAACTTAAATTCATGGATTTAAAGATCAATATAAACCATAAAATCTGTAAACTTTTATTTATTTATACTTGGTTATTGAGAATTGGGATGTTTATGGCATATTATAGAACAATAAATTATACAAATATTGAGGTGTCAGAGCCGACCATTAATTTTGAAGTTAAATATAGGCGATTTTATTTACATTTTGTGTCAAAGATGGTAGGTATATGAGTAGTATCAACACTTTACAAGAACAATATGGTATGTCTTCTACAGCGGTCCGATTTCAGTATAATTTTCTTTTTTTTTATTTTTGTTTTTATAATGGAGAGAAAACAATTTTTACAGGTAGCATTGAACTTCAATTATTCATTCAACATTCAACATACAAATAATATAACAACGATGTATCTATAATAATATTATAATTTTAAAGTATTCATACTTTCATATGTACTGTGTATATAGAATTTGAAAATTAAATGTTGATAATCAAAATTCAAGCGATCTGTAAAATGACTTCTTTTTTCTAGTAATAATAAGAAAAATCCGTGCATTCTATGAAGCGTAAGAGTTTTTCCCGTGAGACAAGTTTTCGCACACTAAAAAATCGTCGGCTCCGGCAGCTTTGAAGAAAAAAATAAAACGAAAATGTAATATTGCTTACTATAGAAGTAAAAATTCCACCGCATCCAGTGAGTTGTGTTCAATTGCGATGTGTAGTGGAGTGTTTCCATAAGAATCTCTGATGTTCAAATCTATACAAAAAAAAAAAAAAAGAAATGAATACAGTTTGTCAATTTTTTTAATAATATTACTTTACGCATGATTATTTGAAAATATATAAAAGTTTGTAATTCAAACGTAATTAATTATATTAAATGAGACATTTTACAATAAAACTGTTAAAAATAATTTAAGGTTTCTTTAAAGGTCTATAGAGCTTTAGGTTACTTTTATAAAATAATAATAATAATCGTAAAACCACAAGATATATCTTTAATAAAAAATAATATTTTATTATCTTGCAATAGGTACATAAAAATATTTATATCTCTACTCAACAAACCGTTCGAAATCAGGAAAAAATTATATTGCAATGATTTATGTTAGGTAGAAATCTTATTTTTATACGAACTAAGTAAAAGACATTTTTTTTATCTATTCTACACCTAGTACCTACAAAAATTTATGACTGGAAATATGATGTATTATACACTAAAAATGTCAATACCTGAAACGATGAACAAACAAAATAATTTTATTATCTTTGTGACTATCCATGTGAAAATAGCGATCTGAAAAACATATCCCCAACATATATATGTACCTAATAATGGTCTGATTGATTCTGAATGAGCAAATAAATATACAGTATTTGTTATTCTAACAAATTCGATTTAAAGTGACACGTGGTTGAAATGGGTATGTTGCATTCACCTTTACTCTCATTGAAAAAACAATATCGACCAACAATACAAAATAATTATCTTATATAACTTTTACAATTAGGAGCCGAAATTAAAAATATAATTAAGACATTTCTAATAGCTCCAAAGTTATTAAAAATATACCTATATTTACTAAGGAAAATAATTATAGTTAAATTAAACTTCAATATAAATTATATAAAATGTATGTAAACATACGTAAGTTTACTTATAATGATGTTAATGATACCTAGCTATACAACAATAGTCAATAATAATGTAGGAAATATAAAATGATTTTAAACTAGGAAATAATTAATTATAAAAAAGACGTCCAAGAATAATGAAGACTGGTGCAGCTACTGTTACAGGTAATGTATATCTGTAAGCAACGATAAACCATTGCAAACGAAAAATCGATTCTGAGCGCAGTTCAGTTGATAGTGATGATTATCAACAATATATGCGTCATATAATTTTTTTGTACAAATTTCAAATTCCTACAAATACTTTTAACTGAATTACAACAAATAACAAAATTGAAAAATAATTAAAGCATTATTTTTGTAAATTTCCTGTTTTTCTTACTTTTTATCTTGGTTTTTCCCAGATATTATGAAAACCGCATGGAAAATCAAAAATATGACCTAAAAGTATTATCTGGACAATATTCTCTTTTAGAAATGGTGCTGCACATAAATATCTGAGCATTAAATTTTAGTACACAGTATATAAAAAAAATAATAATAAATAAATAAACATCTTAGTATAAAACCAATACTTTGAATCACTCAGAATCTAAAATGCGATATTATATTTTATAATAAAAATTATTTGTCAAACATATTACATTCGTTAAGTGTGTTAAAATTTTAAAATACTAAACGTAAAATATATAAATTAACTATTTTCTGGCTATAATATAATCATATAATTAGATAATGGGTATACTGCGATATGAAATAAACCACAAATTTACAAAATCATATTTAGAATGAATTTATTTTATTTACCATACACAAATTGAAAATATGAGTTTGATTAAATAAGAACAAACTAAAATATAAATAACCAAAAAAAAATTCAAAATACTATTACTATTTGTTTTTATCCATGTAATCAAGTAAAACGAAAAATCAATAAACCAAAACCGGCATTCTGGGTACTGATGGCGTAACTGGAACTTAATCAAGGAAGAGAGGATGTTTAAGTATTGTAATAAACCACGAATATTAATTTTTATTACCTATTTAAATTTAAACCTATTTACCTATTTTATTAGCTATTTAAACATTACCACTAAAAAATTCCAAAGTTAGAAGGGGGCGAACAAGTCATCGCCTCCCCTCCCCCATAAAAACGCCAAAATGTTTTAAAAATTGCATCACGCCTTGAAAGTGTTAATATAATACCTACATAGCGCTTTAATGAAAGGTCTTTATAGAGATCTATACCAGTCTCTATAGTATATTAGTATTTTTCACTAAATTACAACAAATAACAAAATCGAAATTAATAAAAACCCTTTGCGTAAATATTTTATTTTTAAATTTTTCCCCCTCCCCTATTCTTGAGAAAACTTTAAGAAAAATTAACTTATACTTTCTCAATGCATCAACTAGATAAAATTTGTAACTAAAAAGTTTTTAAAAAGCTCTTGATTAAAACAACATTTTTGATCGTTTACAGAAAAAAAAAACAATATTATTTAGAATCTAAAATTCAATTTTCGTTTTAGTTTTAGAAATGTAATTGTAAAAACTCAATAACTTAAATAGAAATTGAAAAATCTTGTTTAAACTTGCATATATCTGAGGGTCAAAGATTTGGCTATACATAACATATACTTAGTGTACCAATATCTAAGTATGAGTTTACTGATATAATAAAAGAAAGTAATTTTATTCTATCAGAAAACTATTGTAAAGAATTATAACACTATAATATATGAATTATAAATAGACAAATTAAGTTTTAAAAGAGAAAAATTTTTAAAAATACCCATTCAATTTGTTTTATTTATTTATCCAATATCTATATCGTTTTTGATAAAATATTTGTATAAGCATACTTTTAGTATAATATAGTATTAAAAAATATTTTAAAAATAAATACAATAATTTTATACAAAACACATTATTTTGTAAAATAATTAAAAAATATTTTTTAAGTATAGCCAACATATAATGATTATAGGTCTATTACCTCAGTATCGCCAAAGTATAAATATCGAAGTCAAAAAATATTCTATCGTTTTTTAATTTTTTTTTTATTAGTCATTTAGTATCTACCATAGATTCATTATGATTTTATAAATTACTGAAGGATAACTTATACTGTTTATTCAGTTGCAATTTCATAAAGTTTTTGATATTTTGCAATTGCAATATTTTAAAGTACTATAAAATAGCTATTTACCTCCTCCTTTGTTTCTTATAAAATGTAATATATTCAATTTATTTCTAGCAGCTGCTTGGTGTACTGCAGCCCGTCCTTTTGAATCTCTCACTTCGAGGCGAGCAGGTTCCGCTATAAAAAGGCGATGAAATTCATCCAAGTTACCACTTTCGGCCGCCTGGAAAAAAATGTATTTAAAATTATAATACGATTTTGATAGTGAATTGTATTACAGTAATTATATTATTCTAAAACATAAAATTCAAGTGTAAATAAGTGGTGTAGGTGCATATTCTGTAGTATGAGACTAAAAAACATTAAAATCTATAAAACTTTTCTTGGGTACACTCAGAATCTAAAATTAATTTTTTTTATATAGTAGATCTTTGACAAAAAGTATAAATTATTAATATTACCTAGTTGAAAAAGTTAAGAATAATTTTGAAATATTCTAGATATAAATAGAACACTATTAAGTTAGGCATATAGGTACTTGAATATTGTACTTTCACGGAATAAAATTTAAAAAAAAGTATACAATTTTATTAAAACTCAGGAGAAAATCTAAAATAATATACGCTTACTACTGGCATATACCAACTATAGTAATAATATGATATTCGAATTTAAAACAAATAATGAAAAATATAAGAACCTTTTGATTCAAATAATTCTCGATATTATTAAAATAAACATATGTATACAATAAGATTTTTAAATTCAATTAAGTGTATCAGAAAATATTTTATGTATATTACAGAGTGATCAGCATAACGTAATATACTCTTTATCTAGGAGTGTATTAATTTGTTTTTTAAAAACTCTGAGAAACAAACCGCTCTAAAACGAAATGTTACAATTTTATTTTGGAGTTAAAACTATCACTTCATTATCTGTGTGGCGGCAGGCATATGTTTTTTAAATAGTATTTTACTACTCTCCCAGTCTTTCCTTACCAAAAATGAATTAAGAGTAGAAACAATCTCCATAATAGGTTAACTAAAATACAAAATTGATATTAACTTATACTTTAATTATTTATTTATGGAATTTTTAATACAAAGTACTATTTTATATTTAAATATCAAAAGTAGGTAGTGGGTTCATACCAAAAAATACGTGCGACAACAAATAATGCTAAAGTAACATTTTAGAATTCGTTGTTTACAATTTCTATAAAAGAAAAAAAAATACAAAAAAATTAATATTTCCCGAGATAATAAGTGTCTTACGTTATGTTGATAATCCTGTATATATATAATATATATGAATTTGTTATTATAACAATTTTTTGTTAAAAATACCTAGCAAATATTTATTTTTAATACTATTATATAACAAACTAAGTATTTATTTATATATATATATATATATATATATATAATTTTTATACATATATATATAATATGAGATTCTGATAGGTACCTACTCGTATAATAGATACTTAAGTCTGTTCTTATAAATAAATTTAAATATAATATAAATTATAAATCAATTATATTAGTATTTAAATTAGGTAACTATATACTTACAGTAGGTAGGTAAGTATCTAAATTTTTTTTATCCATTGCATATATAAATCATTTTAGTTTAGGTCTTACATGAGTAAATTCATATTTTAACATTTCTACAGACATGCGTTTTCCTTTATAAAGAAAAATGTATGATTTGAACCTACTGTATTGAAAATAGGTGAAAATAGTCTCCTAAAGAATAATTAGTAAGTATATTGTAGTATAAAATGAACAAAAGTAAAGAAAGATAATTAGAATTACTATTCATAATTAAATATATAGAATTTAATATCAAAGGCTTGTGTAAAAACAATAAAACAAATGAACGCAAATAAAAAAATACCAGCCTTCAGCAATATATTGCTGAGTTATAAAATATTATTTTACCCTGCTGCAAGGATAAAAGAAAATGTGCTAGCTTCAGCCTCTAGAAGAAATTTACAAAATGTATTTAAAATTTGTTTCTATGAATACAAGAATTAAAAAAAAGAGAACGTTTATAAGTATACAGAATTTTAGATTCTGAGTAGTGAAAAAAAGCTATTATAGTTTTATTAAAATGTGAGTGTTCTTTTATACGGAAAATATTTTTTTATTATTAGGTCTTTCGAATTGTTTATACTGTATCTTAAAATATGAAAATTTCTGTTTAGTGACAGTTTATTTGAAACAAATCTTCAATAGTTTTTCTAAATAATTTAAAAAAACTTAACAAATTTTTATTGGTTTTATTTTTATTGATTTTTAAGTTATGTTAGCCACAATAGATAAAGAAAGAAAGACACCACAGATACGTGTGCTACTGTTGTAGGTGAGAAGTTGGTAGATTGAAAGTATATAGAATGATTTTAATTATATCTATACGTAAAGATAAATTATTGCTAATGAAAAAAGATTCTGAATGAAATTCGGATTATTTTTCATCAAGATCATTTCTTGATTACAACGATTTATCGTTGCTTTCGATATTAAATGTGATCAATCATCAATAAGACAATCATTATCTCGGAAAGTATTTACTTCATTACTTTTTTAAAAATTGATAATAAACTTATGAAAAAAAGTAACTTTAAAATAGTGCATACAATTTATTATTTTTCACACTAATTTTTGGGGGGGGGGGGAAACCACAACCCACTTTTGATATTCAAATAACAATCTATATTACAAATTCCATAAATAGAGATAACGTTTCAAAAAAAATAAATTTTAGTCAACCTTAAAAATTATTTTAACTAAAACTTCATCTATTTATGGAATTATTATTATAGATCACTCTATATAAACTATATAACTTATAGGTTACCTTCCAAACTATACACCCACAACAGTTGTCTATCCATTGTGCGCAGTAAATCCGGTTTTTTGAACTTAAGAGAATAATTTCGATGGAATTTCTGATTTCTCAACATTTTTAGAAAAAAAAAATAAATAATAATAATAATACTTGAAACTTGAAAACTGTACTGTTAATGTATAAGGTATTTCATTATAAATTGATTATAATAAAGTATTGACACATAATGTAATTATTATTTTAAATGCTCCTATAGATTTTAAAAAATTCAAATTTTTCAGTTTTCAATATTAATTTATTATGACATGAGATTCTTCTAAAATGTTTTAACACAACAAGGTATATATTGGTATGTACTATATTTCGAAAATTGAATATTACACTTTTTCTTATTTATTAAAAGGTTATTATAGATATATTAAGGTTACAATAATTTCAGAATATTTATACCAATATTTGTTGTGGTTAATTTTGGTACAGTTGTAAAATTGTACTAAAAATGATAAGCACATTCATTACTAGTTATTAATATTAATAAATACATATTAAATTCATTATTTGTGAACATAAAGCTGTTTTTAATTTGTTTCTATTAATAATTTAAATTATTTTATTTTTATTATTTTATAAGCATTTATACATAGTTGTATTATATAAAATAATATACATTTACAATACACAGTTTAGCTCTGCAGTTAAAATTGTAGACGGTAAAATCAAAATACAACATACAACACAATTAAACGACGCCACAGGAAAAAAATAAATACAATAAGCAATCTATACAAAATAAAAAAACATGAACATACTTTGCACGATGGATGGACAACTGCAGGCGAAAAGTTGGGAAGGTAGGATATAGAGGGAAATTGTTAACATAATACGATTTTGAGCGGAGTCCGGTTACACATGTTTTAAAAGACCATAATATTTACGATCTTCGGCAAAATTTGTTATTAAGATGCTAATAAAAAAAAAATATTATATAACACACAATTTCTTCTTATTGACCACTACTAATGCTTGGTAAAACGAGATGGAGATCTTTTGTGATCAAAACGAATGTCGATCTTATAATATAGAAAAGTTGGCCCTAAAGGTAAAACCTAAAAGGCGTAAAAGGTTTAATTTTTTTTTTCTCAGTTTAAAAATGTATTATACCCAAACAATAGGACGTAATATCTGTATGTGCTGTTTTAATCGAACTAATAGGCAATATAGCAATATTACATTACTTTGAACATAAATTGTGACGTATAGATTGAAATTTGAGTTTAATTTAAAGACAAGTAATAATATTAAAAGAGGAAAATATTTCCAATGGTTGAACTTATCTTTTTTCTAAAAAATATCGAAACAAAAGTTATAGCCATATTTGTTAGTATTCGTTGTTTTAAATACCTAGCTTAAGATAAAAACATTGATATTTTTAAAATTAAAATAAAATAAAGTAATGATATTATTAAGTATCTACTGGTAGTTGTAAATTTCTCAAATTTCTCAATTAATTATAATAATAGACTTGGTCTTAAGTTGTTTAACCTGTCTACACAATTTGGTTTAAACGAACCGTTTAACAATTAAAATAAAATATTAAGAGTATTATTATTTAAAATTATAATTTCCATACAATTACATACAAACTATGGGTTATATTGTAACATCAGGCTCAGTACCTATTGTACATCATACCTTTATAGTTAAATATATATGGTTATAGAAAGATTATTATAGGTTAGCCTAACCAACATAACTCTGCATTAAAATATTTTATGCAAATTATTGTTTGTTTTTGTATGTAAAATCGTTCACAGTATCCAAACATTGCGATATCGGCCATCCAAATAATTTATAAATAATAACAATAAGTTAAATGTATATGTATGTTTATACATATTTTTATTGGATGCCTATTTTCACATTATTTAATTTAATATGTACCTATTAATATTTCTAAATATTAAATTCTAATACGTGTAAGTAACAGGTACTGACCTATCCGAATTCAGTACGTCGAATTGAATCAATACTATACCGTTGGTATAGTTTGTAGTCCTGTCTTCGTCATGCTTACTGCGTCGGGGGATAGGTACTAAGATTTTTTTTTTATATATAAAGCTTTTATGTTTGGAATCAGCATTGGGAAATAAACACCCACAATATTATAAAATAAAAGAAAAATATAAGCTGCTATACTTAATTATTAATCTTCATTGCGATGCATTCAAATATTAAGTACCTATGTTTTCTATACTTGTACATAAGTTCAACAAAAATATTATAAACATTGAAATTAAAGTTATAATACTGTTATTATACTACGCAACTCTCTTTGCATATACAAATACAAATAATTCAATTTAATCTTTTCAATAACTTATTCGTTATAAGAAACTTCAGTTTAAAGATAACATAAAAATTTAGTGTAAGTTTATAACATAATATGCTTAATGAATATTTTGATCATTAAACCGTTTGATTCAAATGTAACTTGTTTACATATGTACAAATACTATTTCTATTTTCAATGATTTATTTGAATGTATTTATAGTATACAGAAATTAATTTATATCTTTTTAAAACATAATATATATTTATCGTGTTCAATTATAAATTGATTTTAATTAAAAAGCTTCGTATTTTACTAGATACACTCTCATGTTACATACATGAAAGTTTTTCATACATAAATGCTTGGCAAAGTTTACTTTTGTAAATTTGTTTATTTAACTGACTGCAATGTTACTGAACCTATAAAAGTGTATTAAATACATTTTTTGAAAAAAAGGTAGGTGGTTCTGCAGTAAAAAAAAAAAAAAACGAATATACCTACGATACTTATTAACACAATTATTTAAACCGTTTAGTACACATGAATAAGTTTAATATTTTAGTTTCAACAATACAAATCCCGAAATGTTTATAATTTGTATTAAAAAATATAATAAAATAATTAAATTTTAGATATACATAGTGGCCAATCCCAAATATTTGTGATAAAGATAAAGGGAAATAAGTATAAGAAGAAGAAGAATATACGAATTTATGAATACAAGACTAAAACGTAAAACTAAAACGTACAACACTAGCTCATTATCTCGGAAAATATTATATTTTGGCAACTTTTTTTTTTTGAACATTTTATGAAATAATTTTCTGTATACCCATTGACGAGATATTCTACTTTAAACATTTTTTATTTAGTTGGTATAGGGAGAAAGTATTGGAGCACTATTTATGTACAATTTCAATACCAAAATCTATTTGAACTAAAACTTCATCTACTTATCGACGTTTTAATATAGGCTGCCATTTAAAAATTAAAATGTGATAGTGTACATTTCAACCCCAAATATAAGGAAGTTGTACTCAGGCTATTGCAGTTCCATACTTATAGAGTTATAAATATTAAAAACAATTATAGAATTTTTTTAACTAAACAGAAAAGCTACGTACAGTTAAACATAAGATAAAAAAAAAAACAATTCTCTTTCTCTAAGTTTTTTTTTAAATTCAATCAATATTTCCCCTAGTTATGAAACCAAAATAAAATGAATAAACACCTTAGTTACATTGTATAATGGCATAGAAAAATCGTTTAGTTCATTAAAAGAAATATACCTGTATAGAAATTCTTTTTTCCAAAACATAAGCGATGATGGGGACATAAACATTAACCTGAAGATTATTTTGTTACACATTAAAAGAAAAATAGGTGATAATTTCGGTTTCGGCTCAATCATAAATTTCTACAATTTTGAACAGTTTTATTAAACTTCTATAAGTCAAACATATTTATTTATTTATTATGTTTTAAAACATATTTACATATATATATATATATGTATGTTTCGTTTGGTTTTTTATTATTTAATGCCACAAATATTGAAATAAATAACTTTAAAAAATTATTAAAAGTATAGGTATTTTTATAATATTTTGTTTTTAAATTAAGAATGGAAACTTTAGAAAGTATAATACAACGGTATAGATATGATGAGGGTTTAAAAAAAAAAAATCAAAATTATACATTTTTTAATTTAATATAAACTTTTATCGAAGGTATGGAAAACTTTGTCAATAAATATAATTATTTATATATATATAGATAAATTTTTAGCATAAATATAGTAAATTATTTTAGGATTTTAATCAATAAAAAAAATGTACAAATAGATTACAGATTAATATCTTTATTCAATTATCTGTGAAGATCAAAAAAACAAATAACACTAAAACAAATTTTAGTTTCTGAGTGGAGCGTTTTTTGTATACAACTTTTCTACTAGAAATCTTGCTCCAATAGCAAATGATAAAAAGATTTATCGTAGCGTTTTGGATTTTTTTCAGTACATAAACTAGATAAATTTTTTTCCAAGTAGTTTTCGTAATTGGCGACAACAGGAAAAATTGATAAATTTATCAATATTTTTAATATTTTCAATTTTATTTATCTTAAAGGAATCTGAAAGGAAATTTGGTCTTTTTGGTGTATATAGGGAAGTTGTTTTTAGATCTTGAAGTTTTCTTAATATCTCGGAAAAACGTATAAAAATGGTAAAGTTTACGGAATAATAATTTTATTATTTTCGATTTTTTTAATAACCTCAGTAACTTAACATATTCACAAAATATTTATACTACCCTTTTTAAAACCTGGTAAAATTTTAAAAATATTCTGGCGATTTTTCAGCTATTTATAAACGTTTGAAATTGTTGAGATTTTTTGAGATTTTGAGTGGAGCAAAAAACCTTATAGTTTTACAAAGATGTTTATTTATTTTTCTGTGCCCAACTTTTCTACCAAAAAACTTGCTTAGATTTTTATATGTAGCACTTTTTCTGAAAGGAAATCTGCATGGGAAGGTATATATGAGAAGTCATTTTCGAATTCTATTTTTCCCGGAGTTTTTTCAACAAATGTGAAAAACCGAAAAAATGGAAGAAAAACGGGAAAATGTACGAAATCTATCATGATTTTTTTTTCCTGTGCACAACTTTTTAACAGCAATTTTGGTTCAGCCTTTAATTATAGCAATGTTTCTTAAAGGAAATTTCACAAGCGAGGTACTTCAAAGAGGTAATTTTTTGATTTTCTCAGGAGTTTTCTTATCAAATATGAAAAACCAAGATAAAACATAGGAAAACTGGGAAAATCGGTACAACATTAAACAAATATTATTAAAGAACAAATGTAAAGCCTATTTAATTATTTTACTATAAAATGACAAATATATTTTTGAAAAAGCATCACTATCAACTGAACTCCACTCAGAATCGTTTTTTCGTAAGCAATGGTTTATTATTGCTTACAAGTACACATTAAATTAACTATAACAGTAGATGCAGGTGTCCCCATTATCCTAGGACGTCCTTTTTAGATTGTATTTGGTTTATAACAATTTGTATACCGATAAAAAATTATTGAAAATTCTATACAAGATTCGTCATAAATCGTAATTAGTGATCAAAAAGAGAAGTTCAGCGTCATTTACTAGGTTTTTTTAAACTAGCGTTTTAAGTACAAATTTTAACGAAAATCGTAAAAATGTCGACATTTCAAACCATCATCAATCAAATTTCATTCAGAATCGTATTCCGTTATAAATTATTTTTCGTTACACGTATATATTAACTAAATAACTCCATATATATTGCCTTCCCAATTTTCCGTCTACATCAGTAGCTCTTTGTTTTATTAATCTCAAATTTAAATACGTACAAGTATCGCTTATAGTCATTATACAATAAAATATAGATACAAAATAGTAAACAGATTATAACAGATTCTACAATCTGTACCTAGGAAAATTATATTTCTTTGATAATTTTATCGATGTAAGATTAAATTTCCTTAATTTTACTTAAACTAAGTGTTGATAAAGTACTTTATTAAAATATAAAAGGTATTACAAAAAACAAACATATTTACTAACTTTTATTATTTACTTTTTAAAATCCCATTAGGCACTTTATATTATTTTATTTTATAATATAATTTGGACT
Source organism: Cinara cedri (assembly GCA_902439185.1). Lineage (NCBI taxonomy): Eukaryota > Metazoa > Arthropoda > Insecta > Hemiptera > Aphididae > Cinara > Cinara cedri. Next base: position 848,054 of record CABPRJ010000013.1, read on the forward strand.
TTATTTTAAAGTTTAACTGGGCATACTTTGTATCACTGGAATAAATAAAAACATAGCTACTTGAAGCTGCATTTTTGCATCATTGATATTTTTCATTATTCTAAAATACCTACTCTTGCAGCGTACTTACTCTTTATAAAACAAAATCTCATTTATATGATTTATTTAAATACAATAGCTATATATTTTAATGTTAATCACGTATAATTTGAATTCATTTAAGTACATACCTACTGTTTTCAGTCAAGAATTAAGATGATTAAATAATAAATACCAACTGTAATTAATTCTTTATATAATTAAACACCGATTCTTAATTACTCTTACGTAGAAGTTTTTAATAGTATTTTATAATATAAAAAAAACATTAACCACGAATATAGTGGAATAATAGTATTCCTACCAAGTATACCTTTAATCTAACATATTTAGGTAATACACATTATTAAATACAGAGTGATCATTCTATAGTAAAATACGTATTATCTTGTCAAGTTTTAATTTGTTTTATAAAATATTTAAGAAACACGTCGTTCAACAATTTTACATTTATATTATTTTTTGTCACCCTTGGGGATAAAACCGCTACCTACTTTTTATTTTCAAATGGCAACTTATATTATATATTCCATAAATAGATAAATAGAGTAAATAAATAGAGTATTATTTAAAATAAATTTTGGTCTTAAAATTTTTGATTTCCGTCAATTCGTTGACGAGATATTTCACTTACTTTTAAGATGTGTGCGCGTTGTTTTAATAATGCACCACAACCCTCCTCCGATCCAAAATTAAAAGTGAAACATCTTGTCAACGGATTGACAGAAATCAAAAGTAGAAAGTGATTTTACCTCCAAAAATAAGAAAGACATAATATATATAAATGCAAAATTGTAGAACTGCTTGTTTCTTAAATGTTCTGAAAACAATGTTCTTAAAACAAAGTCCAAAAAAAATAATACTTTCCGATATAGTGTCTTATAATAGATTTATCAGATAGAATGTAAAATAACACGGACATTGTGAAATTTCTAGTAATTTATGATGTAAAATCTAAATTCCAAATATTGTAAATCGTTTTAATACCACCATACTTATAAGAACGAAAAAAGACGACCTAAAATAATGGAGATGGGTGCAGCCACTGCTTTAGGTAATTTAATATATATATGTAAGCAACGATAAACCATTGCTAAAGAAAAAATGATTCTGAACGCAGTTCAATTGGTAGTGATGCTTTGTCAAAAATATATATGTCATTTTATGGTAAAATACCTAATTAAATAGGCATTATGTATTATCTATAATAATATTTATTTAATATTGTACCGATTTTCCCGTTTTTCACATTTGCTGTGAAAACTCTTGGGAAAAATTTCTTTCTAAAGCATCTACCCAGTCAGATTTCCTTTTAGAAAAAGTGCTATCATTGTAAATCTAAGCAAAGTTGCTGGTAGACAAATTGTTGACAGTAAAAAAAAAATATATTTTTTTACTAATATCTACATTTCGTACATTTTCTGTTATACCGATATTTTTTTCCGTTTTTCCCAGATATTATGAAGGCACTTGAAAAATCAAAAAATGACCTCCCTAAATTACCATGGAGATAAAATTTTCTTTCAGAAAGTAAGCTACAATTGAAACACCAGAGCAAGATTTCTAGTACAAAATTTTGCACAACAAATCGAGGGGTATTTTGCGATTAATAGTCCGAGGGAGTGATGACTTGGGTCTCTAGGTATATCTAAAATGGATTTGTTTTTTCATTATTTAAGTAAAAGGTAAAAAAAATACAAACAATTTTTATTCGACACAATGGTTTAAAACTCGGAACCCTTAGGATGATAATAGGCATATATAACTGTTAGATCATGACAAATATGCTTTAAGAAGGACAATACAGAATTATTTAATATAGCATATAATATCCGTATAATATCAAAACTTCAAAAAGCTATAATTTAAAAACTTAGCCAGTTCACTTAATAATTCTGACTTCACCATCGCTCTTAAATCGGCAATATATATAAGTTCAAAAAAAAAATTGAAAAATTATATTTGTTCCACATAATTTTTTACTCAAACGATTTTCGTCAAAATTTGCTATTGAAATCCCCTATAAAATAAATACCTCATTAAACTCAATTTTTTTTACCATAGTAATACTCTTAATTAATCTCCTGTTAAATTTCCAAACATTTCCGTTAGGTCTAACAAATTTACCACAGAGTACCTACCAAATAAAAATTACGTACAAAACTCGCAAAATTAAAATGTCTATAAATAGTTCAAAATTGATTGAACTTTTGAACATTTTACCACGTCTAGAAAAGACAAATATTAATTTTTTGTCTTAATTTTAAGCTCATTGAGTCGATGCGAATATTTTTAACTAGATTTCAACAAAAATATTAAAATTCCTTTAAAAAGCTTAAAAATGGCGTAAATTTTCCGTTTTTCTTACTTTTTTCCCAGATATTATGAAAACCGCTTGGAAAATTAAAAAAATGATCTCCAAATTAGACCATCTTAACAACATTCCCTTTTAGAAATGGTGTCGTGCGTATATATCTGAGCAAGATTTCCGGTAGAATTTTCGTACACAGTATAAAAAAAAAATCTTAGTAAAACCAATATATTCTTCGCTACACTCAGAATCTAAAATTAATAGTCACTACTATACATATTATAGCCAGAAACAAATTTTGGTAAAATTAAAGTAAGCAGGTAATTATTTAAAAGAGCTATTACATTTTACTTGGGAATAATTTACGAGTATTTAATTAACATCTTTATTTATAATAATAAAGTATTATGCTATAACGTGTACAGAAAAGATTAATTAAAATTCTAATAAATTAAATATATTTCTAATTCTTACCTTAACTAGCTCATCTGAAGATAATTTCTTAATAGCATTGTAACCGTAGAATATTTTACGCCAAGTTCTGACGATCCTCATTGGTGATAAAGTCATCATATCAATATTGAAATTGATAGGTTTTGTGAAAAGAGCAAACACTGATCCAAAAATCATACGATTACAACTACACATGACATGAAATAATTTTCAACCGAGTTATCAAATATACAACAAGAACAAAATTTATAAACGGATACAATATAAAAAAATAACCTGTGAATGGAACAAAACATATTTAAGATATTAAAATCAATAGAATTTTCAAAATAGCTTAGTATTACAAATTTAGAAAATAGGTAAATATTTAATTATTTTGAGCTAATTTGGCTTTTGGCTGGCGCCTTTGCCTATAATTTTTTGCCGGGCTGGGGAAAGCAATGCTGACGCGGTTTTCCCCGGTCCAGTGGGGAATATTTGAAGGGAAAAAAAAAAATTTAATTATTTAAAACGAATTTCATCCATTATAAATGTAATATTAAGTATGTGAAAATAAATTCGGTAGGTCTTTCCGACTGGAAAAATGCGGATTAAAATAATAAATCAAATAGGTACCTGTGAAGTAAAATTTGAAACGTCTCGGATTAATATTGTATCGAACGATGGAAGACCGTACTGGCGCACGCGCGCGTTAGGACTAAACTACTGAACATGAGAAAAGGTTTGTATGGGTAGTGTATAACGTTGTTGCTGTAACGACCTCTACAATCTAAGATGTGATCAAATCCAAATGATTATAGTTCATATTACATTCAATGATATAGTTACATTATTTTTAGTTAATAATTAAAATGTATATTATTGTTAATAATATTAATAGTATTTTGCATAACTAATTGAAATAATAAAATATATTTTAAAAGAAAATTGTTACGTTTATCGTGTCACTTACGTGATTTCAATTTATTCACATTCACTTATAGAATTGAACCAAAATTAGCAAGTAATTTTGTTTTTTGTACGTTTAATTCTGTCTATTATAGTAATTTAAAATGGAATAAAATAATTTAATGGGTTTCATTGTATTCATGTCCAGAAATGATAGGTGCATTACTTATGAATAAGATATCTGAATAGATTTCAACACAAAAATATAAAACTACACAATTTTAATTTGATTAACAAACTATTCCATTACCTTGATTATTCTTCCATTATTGGATTTTATAATATTATTTTAGATACAGAGCGTAGCGTATTACTATGTTATTTTTTATTTTTATTTTTATTATTAGTGATCAAATTTTCTAACAGAAACCCGAAGTATCAAGTGTAGCATCTTTTCTGGAAGGTAATTTTATCTAGTCGGTGCATTAAAAAGGTCATTTTTTGGTTTTCCAAGGGGTTTTCAAAATAATTGAGAAAACCCCGAAAGAAAATTATAGGTAAAACGGAAATATTATTACCAGAAATAATGCTCCAACCGACAAATGACAAGAGAATTTATTCTTTTTAATATACAGCCACATAGCCACTAACTTATAAATCGTTTTTTGATATCCTAAGTAATTTTCATGATAATTAGGAAAAACCAAAAAAAAAAACCAAAAATAACCTAATTCATATTATTTCATTACCTATTAATAAAATGTTAAGATTATATTTTTCTACTAGAAATCTTTGTTCAAGAATAGCATATTTACTAAAAGAGAATTTTGTTTTATTTATTATTAAAGAGACTTATAAAATTTCAAAAATAAAACTAGTACTTAGTAAATTAAATAAAATAATGTAACAATAAAGTCTATTCTATACCTAAAATTCAACATTTCCAACAGTTTTGAAAATTATATTGAATAACGACAAAAAAACTGACAAAAACATTTTGTGTTCCATTTTTAATTATATTGGTAAGAAAGTTATTTTTTTTAATTTTAAATGGTCTTTTTAATGATTGAGCAAACTTGGATTGTACCTATTTTTTCGTTTTCCATTACGGTTTTTTTGATTTTTCTCATTTATTGGGAAAATTCAATAGAAAATCAAAAATTGACCTCTTTAAAGTACCTCCCGAGTAATTTTTTTTTCAGAAAGAGTGCTATTATTGTAAATTGGAGCAAAATTGTTGGTAGAAAATTTGTCCACAGGAAGAAAAAAATAAGCATATCATTGTAAAACCATTAAATTCCTCGCTCCACTAAAAATCTAAAATTCTTGAGATGGCCATAAATGACGACTCCACTCTATACAATAGTATAGTATAATATTATACCATTTTCAATTATTTATCATCTATATACAAATTTGCATTAAATAAATAATTTTTTCATACTTTAAATATATTATACTGATTTGAATACTCCTAAATAGTATTTTTTAAAAAAAAGGGAGCTGATATTGGGGACGGGTGCGGTCACTGTTGTAGGTGAGAAGTTAGGAAGGTAGGATATATAAGGTTATTTCATTTATATCTGTAAGCAACGATAAACCATTGCTGATGAAAGACGATTCCTCCGAGTGCAGTTTGGTAATACATAATTTGAAGTGCTGTTATTTTCTTTAACCTTACATTCCTACGCTTTTTCCCGATTATTATGAAAACTAATTCAAAACTAATCAAAAAAACAAACTGCATCATTAAAACAAAATTAATTTTTCAACAAAAAAGGTCTTTTGTCGTTTTTCAATATGAGCCATATTTGTACCAGAAAACGTGGTAAGTACTTATGTAAAATAACGAAATCGTGAAAAAAATCGTATTTTTTTCTCTAGTTAATCGCTTTTATTTTAAATACCATTTCGAAAATCAAAAAATGATCTTCGTTTTTATTAAGTAGATAAAATTGACTTTCAGAAAAGGTGCTACACTTGTACATCGGAGCAAGTTTTCTAGAATAAAAGTGGTCTACCGTGTAAAAAAAAATAAAGTACCATTGTAAAAAAATTAAAAAAAGGAAAAAAAAAGTCCGATGAACTTTGAAATTTTACCACGTCTAGGTAAATCCAATATAAGTATTATTACCAAGTTTCAAGTCTCTCGATGAATTTATAACCGAATGACCGAAAAACTACCAAAAATTAAAATTCCTTAAAAGATCAAAAGTGGCTTAAAAGTTTTGGAAATGATACCGTAATAAAGTAAATCAAAAAGGCAATAAAAAAGGTATTTTGTGATTTTTCGATTAAATCATTTCTGGTAAAAAACATCCGTAAAATTGTACGTTTTCCTTAGTTTTTCCCATTTAAGTGCTTTTATTTAAAAATGGCGTCGAAAATCAAAAAAATTATCTCTTAAAGTACAATTTAAACAACTTGAACTTTAAAAAAAGTTGCTACACGCAAGTTTAATAGGATGAAACATGTCTACAGGCTAGAACAAAGAAAGAAAAAAGAAATTAACAGCATTGTAAAACCAATAGCTCACTCGTTACGCTCAGAATCTAAAATGTAATTCAATATTATAAATGGCTAATACATCAATTAACATATAAGCTAGTTAAGTGAACTAAAATATCACTGTAAGTTTTATTTTGAATTTAATTCATATGCCTATTATATACACATTTAAAACGCAAGTAAGTAATTTTATTTAACAAAAATCTATGTACAAAATTTGTCAGTAACCTGAACTGTCACGCTTTGAAATAGAGAATGGCAGTTGTCAATGTGTGGCTGTGTAAATGAAACATTGATGCGAGCTATGGGAATATAGTGACAAGTAAGATATGTCTCATCAGCAAATTTAAGTTATCAATAAAGTAGAAATAGGCGGGGGTTCATGTGAAAAATAAATGTTAATATGAGATATTTTCAGTATTATTTTAAATAAAGGTCTAAGTTTCTTTTCATATTATGAAAAATGTATTTTAAAATATAACAGAAAAAGATCTTATGTATATTTTTAGTCAAGACCCTTATTATATAATCTCCCAGTCCCTTTTGAAAAATTATCTACTTAATGCAATTTCTCATGTGTCATCATGGTTGAGGACATACACTATACAATGTGAGTATAATCGTAGGGGTAAAATATAAAAATATCATACTACATTAGCATAACATAATACACTTACCTACCTACCTAAAAAATTAGTATATTATAATGATGAAAATTGAAAGAACTATTTGTTATATAATAATAAAATAAATAATAACCCTTTAAGGCACATTGAAACATTGGACTGCTGCAGTAGATAGGTATTTAGGTATTTTTAGTTGGCTACTAATTTATATTAACTGTTCAATAATTGATTACTATTTTGTATTTCGATTCTTCATTGCCATTTTTACTTAGTTAATGTTATTACATATTATCTATATAATTCGTTTAAATTACGCATGAATCACAACATTTTTAAAACGACTATGGAATGTGGTTCTTTTTTAATATATTTTATGTATAGTTATTTCATAAAAGTAGGTACAATAATCTTGTTGATGATATAAATTATTATGTAAGTAGTATATAAAAACAAATTTGATGTACATTGTAAAATATAACCTATATCATCTTAGCTGTTATAATATTTATGTACTTACCTAAGAAGAAGTAGGTACAATCAGTGCTTGAATTGGAAAAAAAGGTTAGATACTATAAAGCTTAAAAAAAGTTGCGTCCCTTAAGCCCAGTATACAATAAGGCAACATATAACAACTTTTTAAGCCGAAGTATGTTGACACAACAAAAGTTCCTATATACTTCCAGAAGTTACGAAATGTTTCATCGATAATTTGTCAAGCAACAAAAATTTCTCATTGTTTTATGTTTCGATTGAAAGGGAAACATGTTATCTAAACAATATAATATTGATGAATGACTTAATTCAACCAAAAAAAATGATTATTCTAAATTTAGTTAAATAAATTAGTTAATTTAGTTTTGTCTAAACTTAAATTTAATGGACTTTCTACAAGCACGGAAATAAAAGCGACAAACTTCATTGATAGACAAGATGACAAATCCATTCATACAAAGGAAATCCAACTTCAGAAAGTGAGAAACTGTCTAAACAGTAATGAAAGACATCATAAAAGGTATAGGTGAATACTTGTTTTACATTTATATGAACAATAACAATTACCGAGTATGTTTTCAGCAAAATGAAAATGTGGAAAGGCAGAAGGAACTGTTAAATAATGAAAGAACAACTCATTAAGAAACTAAAAATCAATTTAAATAAAAAAGTTATGTGTATACATTTTATGTATCATAAGCTATTTTAAATTCTGAGCGTGGCGAGGAGTGTAATGATTTAGTAGGGTAATAGTAACTTTACTATCAGAAATCTAGCTCCAATGAAAACTGACGAGTCATTTTTTTTTACATTTTTATTCTAGTTGGTGTATTGTAGATTTTTAGATATATTGTCTTCTTAATAATTTGGATAAACCTAGAAAAAAAGGGTTTAGTTCACGTAATTAACGGTTTCATTATTTTCGATTTTGTTTTTTGTTATAATTCGCTAAACAAATCATAGAGACTTGAAGGGGAATACTTGTCAGACTTTTGCAGACGTGGTAAAATTATTAAAACATTCTAGTAATATCTGATATATTTATAGACATTGGATATATTCTAGTTTTTTTTTTTTTATTTTTATTTAATTTTATGTGGATAAAATTATATTGCCAAATACAGCATAACGCTTGAAAATTTAAAACAACGATTTATTTTAAGTTTAAATTAATGGTAAAAAAATGTTGAACATATAGTCGTTTTTTTATAAGCGTTTTAATTTCAAATTTTGAGTAAAATCGTAAAAATTATAGCATTTCAAAACACGTTTAATTGAATTTTACTGAGAATCGTACTAAAATACTATAATGATTTATCGTTGCTTACAGATATAAATTAAATAACCTTATCTATCCTACCTTTTCAACTTCGCACCTACAACAGTAGCACATCCATCCAAAGAATCAGCTTTTTTTTCTTTTCTGTACCTATGTAAACAATTTTTTGAAAGAAAAAATTTCTTCAAAAAAAAAAAATTACCAGATACATTTTGGTTGAATTTTGAATCTTGTTGGTGCTTGAGGTACATTTTTTTAGTTTCCAAAGGATTTTCAAAATAATTTAGAAAAACCGAAAAAAACGAATGGAAAAAACTGGCAACAGTGACACTCCCATTGACCCATCAGCAGTGTCAGCTTTTTTTTTCTATCTGTCAACAAGTTTCCTACCAAAATTCTTGCTTCAATCAAATAATAACAAGAAGCCTTTTTCATTGCATTCTGATCAAGTTAGTACATTTTTTTTGCGTTCTCGCAACTCTTGAGCTAGGTATTTATAGACATATTAAATTATTGAATCACTGCATTTCGCATAAAGCGATACGGCGCAATACATTTGTAATGGTTGATTCAAGAACGGTGTAAAGAGGGTAATTTTGGCGGCCGTGTAGAATACGGGCGGTGTTGGCAGTATAAAGGGGGTAGTTCGGACGGCACTGTTGTATTACTACATAATAAATAAATATAAATGTTATGTAACTACTAATTTGTTTTAAAGAATTTCCCGAGTTCCACAGTATCTGCTGTTTTTTTTTTTTTTTTTTTTTTTTTTGTTATTCAATGAGAAGCCGCGAGTTATCGTTAGGGACCAAAGACGTATAATTTGCACAAAATATTATTAGCATTTACTAAACATTTTTATTTTCTGCTCACCAGCTACTATTATTAAGTGATACCTAAATTCATTGACAAGGGAAAAATATATTTATAACTGAAACATGTTCTACCATGCTATAGTAGTTACATAACTTTTATAACCCTATGATTAGTATATCCGAATTCTAAATATTCAAAACTCGTATTTAAAGTATAATGAAAACCAGTGTTTCAATTTTGTACACTGCCAGTAGTTAGTACTAAAACCTTGTAAGTCTAAAAAGATGAGTACCTTTATGTGTCTACTCACTATCAGTAGCGAATTGGGCAACCGGGAGGCCGGGAAGTCCGGCTGGGAGCCCAGTCATGAATCTAAACGGACCTATCATCATAAAACTGATTTTATACTTAAAATTGTTCTTTTTTTTATTTTTAAAAATATTTTTCAATACAAATATTTTAAATTAGCTATGACGTATTGTGCATACGTCTGTGACAATAAGGAGAAAATTGATCAGGGTTTAAGGTAATATGATTGCCAGACGAACAATGATAAAGTGGTTAAATATGATGAAATGCCGATGAAACTAAATTCTCCCAGACCAGTTAAAATTCAGAATCCACCGCTGCTTACTATACTCACTAAATGTAATATTGTTTCTACATACATCTCAGCACAAGTCCTTATTTAATCGATTTAACATTTAACACAAAGGTTGAACGTTGTAAAATAATGATACAACATTGATACGAAATCCAATACATTCGAAAATAAAACTGAAGTTTTTGATTTCAAAAACGATTTTTGCAAAAACAATCAATATTTTTGTCGTCAGTTTAAAACTTGATTAGATACGATTTTATTTTTATAGTTTTTTGAGAGTATTTTTTAAACTACTGGAAAACTCGAAAACTACCACTTTAAATCATCACACATTTCTTATTACTTATCGATTTATAGAAATAGGTACATGAAACTTTTGAATCACTAGTATTATTCCTAAAATTGTATTCGAAAGAAAATACCCATTATATTGTAAAACAAAAAGATAGCTCTATTTCTCTGTTTAGAATCTAAAATATTATTTTTTGTATCAATGAAAAATATAGATTGATATCTATCTATACTTATTAAAAAGTTATACTCAGTAGCACCCAAAATATATTTTTATAGTGTATCAAAATTTGAAATTCAAAACCACCACCCACCTCAAAAACGTTTGTATCTAAATTTTACTACCTAAAAACTAAAAAGTGTAATTTTTGAATGTTTATACCCATTCTACCCAACTATCCCCAATCCCAACTATCGGGAATACACAACCACCCAAAATATGGTGTGTTATACTGTTATACTCGAATTATAGTTTAGGTGCCACTGGTTATACTTATATCAATCGATTATATTACAGCTTTTTATATTAAAAGTAGTATTGGAATCGTTAAAAATTAATAACTCAAAGTATGTTCGTTCAAGAACCTATTTTTCTAATGTCTATAATAAAATTCAAATTATTTATTTCCGTTTAATATACATTTTGTATTTAAAAACTTTCAATTATTTACAGTACGTAACTAAACGAAAGTTTCGTCTAACCCTAATACCAATGCATGTTTATTAACGATAACACATCCGGAGGACGGTAGGTGGATCGCCACGCACCTATTCCAAATCGTATCTACTTTTTCTAACTTCTAATCTTTTATCATCATTATTATATAAAGTATAGTGATATACTGTAATTTTCATAGTATGAACTATAACGACCCTCAAGAGACCATTTAAAATTATTATAACCAATCGTCATGATAAACTTTAATAAACAAAAATTATAAAGGCCGTATGTAGGTGTGATATAGATCGTCAATATTCATTACGTAGGTCACAAGTATTGACCAGGGACTAAAATTGTCAGTAGTAGCGCAATGCACGCAGACTTATACATCTAGACGGAACATTCACCCCGAGAACTGGGAGGCGTGGTCGATCCAAACGAATCAAGAGAGATAGAATCAAACAGCCTAGTATGCGAAACAGCAAATTTGCACTCAAGGACAGCCAATTTTATTGAAACCCTCCGTTTATTTCGAGTGTTCCTGTTCTCGAAATTAAACTCCACCCACCAGAACGTTTTTACATACTCAATGTTCCGTCTAGATTACAAGCCATAGTAGTACGACACATTTTATGTAGGTAATATAAATTAAAAGTGGCTGCATTATGATATTTATATGTTTGTATTCGTTTTTAATTTTTTTTTTTTTTTTACACTTAATAATTATTATTGGAGAAAAAAAATTCTAAAGTGTTCTCTATGAAAACTTTAAATTACAACAAGTTGACTCGTAAAACATTGACAGTTGTCACATATTTTTTCAAAGATGATGAAGGCCCACTGCCCAAAATAAATTAAATATCGAGGAATATTTTACGATTAAAATAGTTCGAGCGAGCGATGGCTTGGGTCTCTCTCTATAGACACACCCAAAATGCATTTAGTTTTTCTATTTTACCTAAATAGGGACAACAATTTTTACGGAACACGGGTTTGAACTCGTAATTTCTGAGATGATAACAGGTACGTACCACCACTAGACTACAATAGACATACTATAAAATTGAAAATATAGTTATTTAACATAACACATAATATCAGAATTTCAAAAAGCAAAAATTTCGAATTTAAGTCAGTCCGCTCAATTCTGACTTCACCATCGTTCTTAAATCGACAATAAAATGATGTTCAAAACAAAAAATTAAAAAATTAGATTTCTTCAATATATTTTTTTACTCAAAAAGATTTTCGTCAAAATGTTATATTAAAATTCCTTTAAAAAAGAATACTACATTAAGCTCAAATTTGTTTTTCTTGGCCATAAAGTACGACTTTTACCGAACCTCCTGTTAAATTGTCAAGCATTTCTATTAAGTCTAAAAATTTTACTACGAAGTACCTCCCGAATAAAAATTACTTACAAAACTCACAAAATTAAAATCACATCTAGAAAGTGAATTTTAATTATCTACTAAGAAAACCACAAGATAAATAAAAATAGTCCCCCTCTAATGTCCTACTAGACAAAATTGGAATGTTATGCTCTCTTACCTAACATACCTATGTAGAACTATTTATATTATTATAACAGTGTGACTAAATGATTCAAATGCGGTCCAGTATTTGGTACTCTCTATTCAAACAAGTTAATGCCCATTTTAATAAACACAACGGGGGCATTTGTTATTTGAGAGAGATCCATATTATATCTCTTAATAGTTGAAACATAATGACACGGGTGAGAATATAAAGATTCACACAACAGTTGACGCGTTTGGCGACATCACTCTCGCGCCGACGTGGTTGCAGACCATGCAAATTCATTACTTAACAGAATTTGTATCTTTAGAGATTAATTAACAGCAGATTATATTTCATCAGCTAAAACACGAAATCGTCACAGATTATAAAAAATAACGGGTTTTTCTTATTGCCTCATGCGTCTCAACAACTCGAAAAATCCTTTTGATAATCACCCTGTCGTAAATCCTGTACCTAAAACCTTTATATTCTTTGTATTATCAATAAAGGGGAAACCTACATACATTACACCCTTACATTATTTATTTTTCATTTGTTTATGTTATTACAAAATTGTCTGCTAGAAACCACTCTTAAAGTTGATAATTTGAACAAGATCTGTAGAATTATGTACATTTTCTTAAGTAAATACCCATCTACCCATGTCCTATTAAAGGTACACATTGTAATAAAATAACAATCAAATTGATAAGTAATTGTTTTTTCCATAAAAATACAGTTATGTAAAAATTAGTAAATTATATTTTCGATTTATTTGTTTATTTTTATCTTTTATCTGATAGCACTTCTAAATGCCCTTCCAACCCTTATTTTTCACGATATTTTTACATGTCTTTAAAATAATCTTTTGTTCACAACACACGGGTTAAAATGATTCTTCTAATAAAAAAAACAACTCAATAGTGGATCTGGAATACAATAAATTAAGAATGTTTGTATAAACTTAAAGGGCTTCAACTAATAATTAACCCCATGAAAGATAATGCGTTTTAATAATAAGAAATGCGAAGAAAAATTGAATTATTTATACTGAACAAATAATACCAATTATTTGTACGTCATACAAACACTAAACACAGATGTAATCAAGCAAAATACAAAAAATACAGTGTAAATAAATATAATATATACCTAGTTATTTTTTCAAACTATGACAACCAAACATAATCTATTGTTTTCATTATTAAATAATAACTAATGCAAAAAAAAACTTAATAAAACTTACATTGAACCTAGTCTAGCAGTTCTTATTCTTAAACTCAGTAAACCCAATAGTTCATTGATTGATTAAGATAAGATGCCCATTTTCAAGTTTCCAAATATATTATAATATAAAATTTAATTAAATGTGTAATATTAAATCAATTATGAAATAGCAGAATACCAAATATATATTTCAGTTTTACTATTCAATAATTAAAACTATAAAACTATTTTTACATTTAATATACTTAACATAAAAATATAAAAGATTATAATATATTTTTAAAATTGATTTTACTCATTACTTGAAACCTATCTATACCTATATATTATCAAATATTAAACAAATACATCTAAATCACACATTTAAACTAGGTATGTTAAATCACTAAACCTTAGTCAACATTATATTTTAATGTGAATAGATAAATATCTATTTACAATCTACATTTTATTTTAGTAAATAAAACAAGATTTATTGCATAGGTATTAGTCGAGGTATTACTTCTCAATTTCATACCATTTTAAAAATGCCATGGAGTCTGGAGAACCATCACAATAATTACTCTAAAATACATTAGGTACAAATTATACGTGACCTAAGAACAATGACGTTTATGTTATTTTTCTTTCTCCTGTGTTTAGAATATAATTTACATACAAAAATGAATTTGTACATTTTTCATTTTGTCTAATATACAAGTACAAATCAAAAATAACTTTATTTAGAATAATTATCATAATATTTTGTTTTTAAATATGTTTTTATTTATTTTAATAATTGAAACTAACAGAAAAAAAAAATTAATAAGCTTAAGTGTCAAAGTCATCATGGCATTATATGTGAAAAATATTGATTAGTTTAACTTAAATGATCAGATACAATGGTTACTGCTACTTACTACTTCCCTTCTTCAATATAAGTTTATTTAAAAATCATTCAAATAACAATTTAATTAAAATAATATAAAAATGAGTAAAAAAACATTAATTCAATAACTATCGATTAATATTAATAATAAAAAATGACATAGACAAAACTATAACTAGTTTGTAAATTATATTTAGGCTCAATATTATCATCTATTAGATATTTAATTGTTTACAGTTCAAGAAATATAATCAAAAACACTCTGGATAGAGTACATTAGTAGGCAGAACTACCTTATAAGTTATTAGTTTTTTGATTTAAGTTCCTAGTAGTAAAATATTATAATTAAAGTAATTATAACTACCTTATTAACTAAAAGGTAAAACTAAACAGTTTTTATGTTAAACATTATTAAATATAACTTTATACACTACTGTATATTTTAACACTTGTAAGATTCATTAAATATTTAATAAATATTATTATTATTATTATTAAAAGCAACCATACAATATTTAGTTTATTATTTTAAAGCAAAATAATGAAAAATATTAATGAATATCAATATAATTTAGTTATGTAACCATTATTAAACGGTAAGATTCACGCGAAAATAAACGTGGCATAATATTGCGGTTTTTGAAATTATTAGAAATAAAAAGGTAGGTAACACTATTTTCTTTCTACAATCATTGTATATTTGCATATTTAAAACATTAAACTGGAGAAAAAAGCTACCTATTATTTACAGTTACTATTATTATAATAAATTATATAATATAGGTGGGTACTAGGTAGGTATATATAGATAGGTACTTGAGTACTTGTAGTGAATGGATTATATATAACTGTAAAAATAAAATAAATACCTAATTTAATGCGATTTTCAGTAGAAACGCACGTTTTACGATTTACTCATTTTAATTTAAAAATTATGTTTTTAAAAATTGCCATATCAGCAGCCATGCCTACAGCCATATCAATTTAAAGAGAACAACTCTTTTTAGATTTCCACTTGCTACACTAAAACAATCTGGTTCTAAATCTTTTCCTCAATTTTATATTATGTTTTTACGTTTTATTATTAGTTGGTAGTTATCTAAATTTTATTAAAAAAAAACAATATTTGAGTTTAATGTATAACGTTCGTATAATGTTTAAGTAAATCCATTGTATTTATTGTAAAATTCATATTATGATATAATAAAATAGTATGTAATAGGTATTTACTTAATAGCTAATATCTCTTTCTATACTGATCGGTTTATTTTTATCATAATCAGTATATATAAAATAATAAGCCAATTGACTGATCTATCAACGCACAACTCAAACCATTGGACAGATCGGACTGGAATTTGGCATACAAATAGCTATTATGACGTAGGCATTCGCTAAGAAAAGATTTTTGAAAACTAAACCCCTAAGGGGGTTAAAAAGGGTAAAAGAGGTAAAAATTTAAAACGGTTTTTTGTTTCGATTTTTTTGAAATTAATCATACATACTCTGTAACACAAATACACATTGTCTATAAACTTTATTTTGTGAAATTTAACCCCTAAGAGGATTAAAAATCTTAAAAAGTGTAAATATGGGAAACATCGATTAGCCGAAACCGCTAAAGTTATGATTATGATATTTGGTCAGTAATTTTGTTTCATGGCGTAGACATCCACTAAGAAAGTATGTTTAAAACTACTAAAAGGGTAAGTAAATTATGGATATTTCCTGAATTCCGATTTTAATTTTGAAAATATATATGTATACGTTGTTGTCTGGATTATGTTCGTTAACCTAACAAAAATTAGTTAACAATCAAATTATTACAAATTTTAATAATATGAAGATCAAATATTCTTTTTAGATGCTCTAGGTGGAACCAGCAAAACTTTCCTAATCAATTTGCTTTTAACGAAAGTTAGAAGTACTCGTGACATTGCCTTAGCTGTAGCTTCTTTTGGAATCGTAGCTACACTGTTCGAAAGTGGTCGATCTGCTCATACTACCTTCAAATTACCACTCAATCTAACAACTTCGGATACTCCCGTTTATAATATATTAAAACAAAGTAATTTTGCAGAAGTATTAAAATATTCAAAAGTAATAGTGTGGGACGAAATTACAATGGCACATAAGGGTGGTGTTGAGCCTTTATAAATAGATCTCTAAAGGATATAAGGGGAAATTGTCTACAAAGAGGTTTTGTAGATAATATTTTAAATAACTATTAGTAAAACATTTATTTTAAACCTTCACTGCTAAAACTTATCACAAATGAAGCTACGAACGAAAAGCCATAACTAATAGAATAGGTTATGAAATAAAATTGTAATAAAATGGTAATACAATTGTCTTAATAACTAATTAATATGTATAAAATACTATTTAAACAATCTTAATTAAATTTTATTTAAATAGAATAAACAATATTTAATCTTACCAGATTACATACATTTGTATACTTAAGCCCGGCAACGACAGGTAATTCAGCTAGTATATTTATATGCTATATTTACATGTCTAATGCTATACATTTTTTTGTAATTATTATGAATATAATAGGTATTACTTACCCTTAAAATTCTATAAGGACTATCTGTTAACAAACATACATCTCCGTCGACTGTAGAACTCTGACAAAAAATTAGTGGCGTAAGACTAAGTTTTTCACTTGACGATAATACTCTAGCTGTGCCACTAACTTTACTTCCGTGTATTCGTCTCATTTGAATCAATTGCCACAAACGGTTTTTCTATAAACACAATACGGTTTAAAATAAATATAAAGTCAAAATTAAATACCTATTATATTTTTAGGCAAACTTATAATATCATGAAATAAACCAAATATGTAAACCTTTTACCTAATACTCTACGTCTCTACTGGTTGAAAAAGGAAAATTTACTATTTTCCAAACTATACCTTATTTATTATTATTATTTATAGGTATACGGAGTGATTTTTTTTATCATGAACCAGCAATTACTTCAGAGTATTTTTATAATCCTTCCCTACTCCTCCAGTCTAAACTTTAAACTGTTATAACGCATAAATGGTAAATCTGATATTAGTATTATGCATATCAAAATTTCTAAATAAATATTCTCTATTCAAATCTGTGTTCAAAGGGGGAGGGGTTCCTATTTTAAAATCAAAATTAAGCACTTATTTAAGGTATATGGATGAGTAGGTAGGGGTAAAAATTAAAAATAGTCTTAAAATAAAGCTTAAACTATTCCATAATGATTGAAAAAACCAAGAATCAAATTCACTTAAAATACTCTGATATAATTGGTGGTTTATGATAAAAAAAAATCACTCTGTATATATACTATGTGAGGTACCTAGGACACAAGAGGTATAAGTGAAATTTTTAAAAAATCTGAGTTAAGAGCTGAACTAAAAATATTTCAGTTTATTTTGTGGTAAAGAAGTAAAAGATTATTCTTCATGTTCAAAAATGTTATAACAGATTAGAAGTTAGTACACTTATTTCTCTTTACTGCCAAGTGGCTAAATATTTTTTATCATTCGAATATAAGAACAGTGATGTTAATATGCTACTTATAATAATTTAATTAAATACAAATACAAAATGTCACTTAGGTCTGCGCACCCATAGGCGTGCGCAGACCTTGCTAGCAGGAGGGGCAAAATATATGTTATATATTATGTCTATGTAATATAATGGAATATTATTTTGGTTATTACTTGTTACTTATTAGTATGGTTCAAATTCAAAGGCAATATGACCAATAAAAAAAGCATTTAAAATGTGTAAAAAGACAAAAAAAAAACAAAACATTTAATTTTTATAAAAAGCAATTGTTAAAAAATTACTAAAAAATTACATAGATTTCAGTTGATTTACCTGGTTTGTATAGAAAACAAATTCACTACCATGTACTTAAATAAATTGTCTTCATTAAAACGTTGACGGTTAGTCTCAAAATATTTATGTAGGTACATACATAGAAAATGATCGGTTTACATCCATTGAAGTTATTAGGGCGTATTTAATATTACTACTTATTAAATCGTCATAGCCATATCCATCAAAATGAAATTTATAAGTAAAAAATACAAAAAAAGAAAAAAATAGTTGATACTGGTAATAGGTGCAGCCACTGTTGTAAGTGGGTATTGGGTAAGGTGAGTTACATAAAGTTATTTAATTTATACTTGTAACCAACTATAAATCAAAACGAAAAACGATTCGGAGCAAATTTCGGTTATACATGTTTAGAAAGGAAGATATTAAAATTTATATTAAAAAAAAAAATACTACATAAAGCTCAAATTTTTTTTGTCTACAAAGTATAATATGTATGGAACCTCCTGTTAAATTCTTAAGCATTTCTGTTACATCTAAAAATTTTATTACCTATCGAATAAAAATTATGCACAAAACTTGCAAAATTAAAATGTCTATAATTAACTCAAAAATGGATAAAATATTTTCAACATTTTAACACGTCTGTCAAAATTTCAAGTTTTTATAAATATACTAAATTACATAAAAAAAAAAACAAAATTAAAATAATAAAAGAATTTTTACATACATTTTCCCGTATTTTATCAGTTTTGCTCAATTATTAATAAAAGTGCAAAGAAAATCAAAAAATAATTTTCTTATTCATAAATTAAATTACAAATTCAAGAAAGAAGATCTTTTGATGATTTTTTATTGGAGCAATATATATGGTAGAAAACATAATTCATAAGAATGTAAAATAATGAAATCGTAAAGCCGTAAATTTATCAATTTTAATTTCATGTTTTTTCCGGTTTCTTTCCTAATTATTAATAAAACTATAGAGAAATAAAAATTAAAAAAATAATACAATTTCGAAAAACGAATAAACCAGATTAAAATTGCAACAAAAAAGGGCTCTTGTTATTTATCTATTGGAGCAATATTTATGATAAAAAAAACATAAGCCATATAGTTTAAAATAATGAAATCGTGCCGTAAATTGAACAAAATCGTATATATTTCGTCTTTTTGGTTTTTTCCAATTATTATGAAAAATACTTTAGATATCAAAAACCACTTAGCTTGTCAGAGGTGAAATATAATAAGGAACAAAATTGACCTCTTGTTATTTTTGGATTGGAGCAATATTTTTAGTAGAAAATACCATGTTAACATAAAAACAATGAAAATGGTAATGCCGCGGTTTTTCCCAATTTTCTTCAAAAACCCCTCGGAAAGTCGAAAAATGACTCTTCAATATACCACTGAGAAAAATTATTTTTCAGAAGAGGTACTACAGTCTATAGTTCGGAGCAAGTTTTCTGGTAAAAAAGTTGTTTTGAAAACAAAAATAAACAATAACACACATCACAGTAAAACCAATATATCCCTCACTACAATCCGAATCTAATACATCCATCATTTTCGATATTAAATGAAACCTATTTTTGTATATAAATTATTTTTCTATTATTATTATTAAAAAAAAAATGTTTTTGCCTTAAAATTCTAACTTTTATAAGTAACAAAAATTTAGGTCAATTTTGAATAAAGGTTTAAAATCCTAGTTTGGCCAAATAATCATTGAGAATACTCATTCCATTTTCAACTACATATTTGTGTGAAAATGGATATTCCATAATGACTACAATAAAAAAATAAAACTAAAAACCGACTGGAAATTTCAACAACTAGGTATGAGAATTAGTTTAATAAATTCTATTAAACCTAGAATTGAGGAAATAATTTCAGATCAATTGATAATTTTTAGGCTTTAGGTTTTAAAAATTTCCACAAATTGTAAAACCTGTAAAATAGTAAAATATAATTTCTTTTTAATTTTAGGTAACTATCATCTGTTACATAAGTGATTAATTATGAATTATGTTTTATAAAGTCATCATAATCTAATTATCAATAAAATTATTGTTTGTTAAAAATTAATATCAAACATTACATTTTACTATCAACATTATTATAAACTACTCACTTGTCACAATCAAACATATTTATTTAAAACCATCAAATAAGAATGACCTTTTAAATATAGGAATATTGTTTTCCAAGTGTGAACCTATAATTGTAATAATATGTTTAAACAGTACATAAACATTGTTTCACATTTTTAACACTGATTATTTAATATCTTAAGAGTTGTCATTTTAATATTATAATATCTAGTTTAAAATATTTAAGCACAAAATGAAAAAAGAGTAACTAAACATTAAACAATTATGTAATTTAGGTCAAAATAATTATCTATATAAGATGCATAAGATAGATAATTTGTAATTTAAATGATAAATGTATAAATCTTAAGTGAGTAGGTTAGGCTAGGTACCTAGCTATATTACCTGCATCGGGAAATAAAAATTGCTGTTTAAAAATAATGACTAATTACATTAAAAATTTTAAAAACCATTCTACATATAAACTTATGTACTTTATATTAAATGGTAATTTAAACTGTCCCAAAATTTAATTTTACACGTATAAAACTACTATAAAACGAAAAGATGATGAACAGAAATATTCCTTGGTTACATAGAGTTTTGTGTTAGGAAGTTTTCACTCTACTGTAGACAGATTACTTAACATACCTAACTACTTTTATAACTACATACCTATTTTTAATAATAGTAATAAATTAACCATCCCCATTTTTGTCAATAATTTTGTTGCATGTCTGTAATAATAAGAATTACCGTTGGGAAATCATTATAAACCACTTATTAAAATGAGAATTACTACTGGCATTACTAGGCCATTGCATTATAAAATATAACTTAAGCTTTCAATAGACAAGGGGACTATGTTATATAAAACTTACTGAAACAGTATTATGATAATAATATCTATTCCAAACATCTTTTTAATATACTTTACATACTAGGTACATATTCTTATTTTAACATACTGGGTGAATTAAATTGTAAATCAATAAGAACATATTGCTTTGTATCAAACTCAGGCACTGAAGGGTACCTATAAGACAGGTTTTTACTATAAATACTGCAAACTACCACACTTACAAAAGTAAATAATTTACCTACTTTATAAAATACATATAAACATCAATGTAAGTATACATACTATATAGGTAGGTACTAGTATTTGTATTCAATGATAAAAGTAGGTACCTACCATAGTAGAATAAATTGAACATTCATTAATGGGTTACCACTGTCTTAGTTTGATCACTAAGTAGTAATATGGTAGTATTAGAAGTATAGGTAGGTACCTACCTATATACCTACCTATTTAAATATTACTGAATAATGGAACATAGTATAAATGAAAAATACATAAATATGTTAATAATATGACACACAATAAACCAGTAGGGTAAATGTTTCATCCACTAAACCTTGCCACTTTGAACTACTTAACACCATAATTACTATCAAAAAATACCTAAAGAACTTTTTTGTTGCATTGTGAATCTAGTTGCTGAATAAGTAAGTTAAATTTTGATTTTCCCATCACTTTTTATAATAATTGGATCATTATAAAGTATCATAATAATATTGGGTATAATAGGTAGGTATATTTAATATAGGTAGTTAATAAGAGGTATAAGCACTCATTGGTACACACAGGACGTGGAGAAGCTAACGGACTGAAGCCTCCCTCAATTTCCATATTATCATTTCATCAAAATTAACTTCAATATGTAAGAATGACAGTGGAATTTCAAGGATTATAAACTAGATACCTACAACAATCAACCATCAATATACTACATCATTGTACAAATTGTACAAATATTCAGATACTTTTAAGACTGTTTGCCACATTCGACCTTCCCAATTACTTCAGCTACATCAGAGAGAACATTTTCAATGTTTGAAATCATACTTAAGATCAACCATGGTGGAAGACCATCTTAAACTCTTAACGAATTAGTTACAGCTTACATAAATAATACAGATTGAAGTACCTAGTTTAAAATGTTTTAAAACATCTCATCTAAACGTCTGTTATTGTCAAAATAGAAAAATAAAAGTAAAATTGTATTGTCCATTATTTTTCTGATTAGGTTATTTTTTTTTATTTTTATATTTTTGTGTACCTACCTATATTTTATGTTTACCTAATATCAGTAAGAATTTAAAAAGCACCTAGTTTATTTTTCAAACCCAATTTGTGACAACTGAATAATTATATATTTTAAAGCCTCCTCCTATTGAAAAATAATACGTACGACACTGTAAGTACTATAGATATATTTAATTTAACAAGCATCTAAAGAAATAAACCTAGGAAAAATAATTCTTCATTCAATTCAACACAACAGTAGTTGTGATTGTGTTTCGTGAGAAATTTTGTTTCATGTCGATACCTATTTACATTATAGTATTGAAAAATAAATCTATTCATACTTCAAATATGCAGCACATATTTACTAAGTAAGGTAACGATGAGATACCTATAAACATATAGGTATACCGATTTTTGAAATATATTATAAAAATAATAAACTCGTGAAATGGTAAGTAGGTACACTGCTGCATTGTTTCAAAATCAGAAATCAAAGAAAATTTGGTTGATTTCCTCGTGCATAATAATATTGTATTTATTACTCTTTTAGAATTTAAATAAATAAAATACATAGATTGATATTGCTACACGTGTCAAGGTACCTACTTTTAATATATATGCAAAATATTATTATTGTTACAGTTTTACATAAATACAATATAAAATATTACTAATAATATATACGAATTTATAATAAACCAAAGTACCTACCTACTTATATTTTTCATTTGAATACAATTCAGTAATATAATACAAAAGCTCAACTTGAAATAATAATGTAACAAACTAACAACAAAAATGAAAACATAAATTACAAAAGGGGAAAACTCTTAGTATGTACGTATTAAATTAAAAAATAATTAATTCAATTCACATAATAATTATTTCATTACCTAAATGAAATCAAGGTAGGACATTGCGATATCAGGCATTATTTTAATAAAAAAAATAGTAATAATATTAATAGTTAACAAAAGTTAAAAACAATAAAAACAGTAACGCCACAGCACGTCACGCCCTAAGTATTTGATATTTTACCTATAATTTTCTTTCGGGTTTTTCCTAATTATTTCAAAAACCTCTAGAAAAATCAAAAATTATTTTTTTAACGCACCAACTAGAGAAAATTTCAGAAAAGATACTACACTCTATACATCGGAGTAAGACTTTTTTTTAAAAGTTGATTACAGACAGAAAAAATTATAGGACAATACACATTAAACGAGACATGTAGCCTCATAATAGGTTGCTTAAAGAATATACCACTCGGAAAGATCTTTTCTCTAGGCTCTAGCAGTCATTGGCTCCCTTGATATACGCCAGGAAGTTAAGGCTGACTGGGAAAAAATGTAACAAAAAAACGACAAGCTACATCCAATGTTTGGAATCCACCTATTATACGCCTGAATTCAAGGAAGAGCTTCTTAAAATGCACACAAATATTGGAAAAAACCCAAGATCGAGAAAGGATCGACAGATGAAAACTTTCTCTAGACAAGAACACCAGGAAGTGGGTGAAACTAGCCGAACATCTACCAGCAGGAAATAATATAGTGGCCCGTGTAGGAAACAATAGATAGACTAAGAGTAAGAGTAGGTCGACCCAAAGAAAATCAGGTAAAATGGGGCCTCATTTTTGATGAATACATAAATTGTAATTATGGATAAGTTCATACCATGACCCACTTATTAAAAATTGTATTTATTTCAGTATATTTTTAGATTTATATTTTAATATTATTTATTTTTTATTGGCCCTCCTAATTCTTAAATCCTGGCTGCACCACTGCAATAGACGACATTGTGTCAGCAACCTAGGATGGAATAGAAGTTGGCAATTTCTGGTATGGAAGAATTTGGTTACAAATAGATCGAGCGTCATTGATACCCGGTAAATAATCTGATAAGAATTTACACCAGGTCAGAGATATTCTGATCTCGAAACAATATGGTCCCGAGTCATTTAGATCCACGACATTTTTAGATCTCGGCCATATGGAGATACATAGTTCCATTTATTATTGATTGTCATAATTGGTAGTGCTATGTTAAAAATGAACATAATGATTAATAATTTACTACTTTACCAATGGCTCATCCCCCAAACAAATTAGGTAATTTTGAATTTACAAAGAAACGCCATACCATAGTTTCAAAAATATAAGTATAACAAATACCTTATGGTATTCAATTAAATCTACCTAATGTTAAATTAATGAAATTGGTTTGGTGTTAATAAAATATTATTTCAGAAGATTTAAAAACTTATTCATACAATGACCTAATTATTAATACCGAGATAAAAGATTTTCGAAAATTATATTTACCCTTAACCATATAATCATATTCTTCTAACTTCATGACAATTTAATACATTGTGGCACTTAAATGAAATTGAGTTCGGGGTTTTGGGAAGTGCGAGGTTCATATTGCTAAAATTATAGTGAAGTAGTATATTATTTTAAAGTTCAAACAAAATATTAATCTTTGTACCTACGACATACCAGCTTTTATGATAATTATATATACTGATAACATTCGGATATCTGGACTAGATCAAGATAAGATAATTTAATCCCGAGACAAGGACAAGTAGATGCACACTGTTACCAAAGATATAGTTGGGATCTAAATGACCAGGATCCTATTTGTTCATACACCAAGAATTTGACACACAACTCCAAACTTATCAACTATTGTTTACATGTAATTGTTTTATTTTATATTTACATAATACTTTTTTATTTATATTATCTACTCATATCTATTAATTTTAATCTGTCATATTTATAAAGGTTACACGAATAAATAAATTAGAGACTATTTTGTAATTTTGTTAATTTTTATTTTATTCGGGCGCGGTTTGCATGTTACCTTTTTACACTCGACACAATTTAACCATCGTGAAGTGATTTTAAGTTTTTATATCGGCAACACTGGTGATCCGGTCCAAACATAGATACATAAAATACGTATTTGGCCGGTTACACCAAGACACGAGGTTTATGACAAGGTAATAAAGAAACGTTTATTTACAACATTAAGACATAATACAAGTGATCGCCAGCAGACGGCTTTTGACGGAGGAAAGGAGAGCACGCAACAATGAAAACAACATTAGTTAAGAAAAACAATCATACATAATAATTATTCGGAGTCGGGAACAACGCTTCGCGTACGGTGTCGGTGCAGAGAGAGAGAGGAGCGGTGGTGACGTCAAGACGAGCGGAGCTTTGGACGATGACCGCTGAACGCCGACAGCGAGGGGCGTGGCCGATGTCCGCCGTGGGAAGAAGAAATGTGGCGCGAAACCCGCCACACGTAGATGGCGAACTCATATCTATTATTAAAGTCAGACGCCATTTACAGGTTAGGCAAAAACGATATTGAATTATTGATATTTAACGGTTGTTATTTTTATTATTACATTGTGCCCATTGTGAGATAATAAAAATCAAATCGATAGTACTTATATCGATGTCAATTATATTCTATTTAGCATTCGTTTATGCCCCACCTCTAAACTGTTGTCAAGTCTGTTGCCAGTATGCAAATTTTGCTTTCTAGGTATTTTATATATCTATGGGTACACAAACGAACCGAATCGTTTTAAATGAACCTAACCATTTTTTACATCATAAGTTAAATATAATAAAAAAGAATGAACGGAGAAAAACTAAGCAAAAGAAATTGGCATAAATAATACGCGTGAGGTGTCTTAAAAACCTTCGGTGTTTATCCTACCTAACCGGCACTGTTCCAGTTCAAGTGTGGCGTCTTTAGCGGATTACGATCCAACTATTTAATCAATTTTGTGTTTCTTCTATCTTCTGGAATAGAAAAATTTCTTTTCATATTAAATAGTATATATCGTATTTATTATTTAAAATTGATAATTATTTCGTGTTATGGTTTTTTTTTTTTGCAAGTTGGTGTTATATTCCATGTTTTATATTCGTATATTCAAATATTCAATATATTACAAAACACAAATTGCAATTCAGTTTTTTAATGTTAATATGCCAATTTCGTCTACATAAAAGAGAAAAAGCATCACATATTTTCAAACCAGATACCTTGTATTGATATAAGTAAGTATAATATCACAATTTAAAATAGCCTACAACTTGACTAAAACTTAAAATATTGAAAACCAATGATGTGTGAACACAGTTAATATTCTTATCTTTAAGTGTGGCAATAGTTCAGTGGTCACAGGTTAGTCCCATTATTTAAAATCTTATATCTTGGTCAGTCCACTGTAATATTAAAACTAGCAAAACAAAGTTTGTCCTATTAAACACAAATTTTGCTAATTTATAAATCACATGTGCTGTCTCCATCTATAATATCTTATAAATGGAGACAGCACATGTGAGTATTTATAACATTATTTTAATTAATCATGCGGTACTTGATGAAGTGTTAAATTCAATATTCTCATTAAATTGAGTAACTTTGATTTGATTTATTTTTTAAAGGGTGGTTAAATCTACTAGGTCAGCCAGTATATTTTTTAGTCTATCATTATAATTTTAAATATATTAAAGTAGGTGATATAACTATTTTTTTTTAAACAATATAATCTTACCCCTACTACAGCATCATCAGTTCGTTGAACATTCTTACTCCCAGCTAATACCCACGACATCCATCTGATGCTACCATCTCTTGTTGGTTCTTCTTTCATATTTCTAAATATTAATCACTTCAATTTATCCAATATTGAAATTTTATTCAAATTTATATCACCAAAATATTAGTTTTCAGTTCTGCTGTAAAATAATTATACTTAAAATCACTGAATGCACTTTTCAATTTGAACATATTTAAGTAAATTAATAATTTCATGCATGTTACACACACATCATTCTAAGTTATGTTTCCTTTATACTATCATTACCTAAAACTATATTTGAATGATGCACAAGTGTGATCTACGTACATTCACATACCAAGAAACGACTGAACTGAAGCGGTATAAAAACACATTATAGAAAATTGTTTTACCCTCGTATATAGTCATAGTTGATTCAATGAGCATTTTTAGGCATTCCTTGTTTTTCATATGGCTTATATATATGTATGTATAATGATTACATACACAGATACACATGCATAATATATGATTATACATTCAAATGTGCACATTAAAAATATAGTTAATTATTACTAACACTATGTACATAATAATTTACATAAATTGGGAAAAAAAAATAATAACATTAATAATTATAGAGAATAAATTTTCATATAAGTTCTAGCGGGTAGGTAGATAACAACTAACAACATATCAAATTTTTTTGGAACACACATTTAAGCAAATACACATACTTTAGTACATTAATGTAACATAACATAACATATACTTATTACCTGAAAAGGTTAGGTTAGGCTTTGTTACAGTATTGCCTATAACAACCACTAAAATAATATAAATATGAATATAATAACTTGGTAGGAAGGAAAAATGGGGTTTATCAAGAGAAATCGAAATTAATAAAAAAAAATATCTATTTTTGTACTTCAAGTTCAAATTTCAAGTTAATTTTGTCGATGACGATAGTGGTCATTGATTTAAAAAATTCAGTACTTGGTACCTCTTTAAATACAGTAACTTACTATTTACTAATTAAGTGTAATTTTATTGATATAATAAATATTTATAAAACAACAAATAAGTTATCTTATAGGCAGAGTACATAAAAGATGAATAGATATTTAGATAATAATAATAATTGATTTTGTCTAGCTAGTGGTAAATAACTACTTTAGGTAGGTATTTAATAATTATTTTAAATTCTATATTATACAATTTTAAATAATTGAAAATGATACATTTTAAGATTTTTAACATGTAATTTACATGAAGACTTATGTATGAATTTATTATTTCTATTATATGAAATCGTTCAACAAACAAAAAGAAACCTAATAAAATCACAGTTAAATATTATGAACATTTCTTATTTGTCATTAATGAATAAGTGTGTGTTTAAAATTACTATTAAAAATATAAAATAAAAATATTATACTATAAATAAAATTAACTATTCAATGAGTTCCATTTATACATTAAGCAATTGTACCCCATTACCTCTATAGATTTGAAATTCGCCCCTCCCCCAGAACTGAAATATATCTACCACTGACTATCGACAAAATCAAAGGCATATGCAAACTGAAAGATAGTTAAAAATGAAAGAGAGATTATTTACGAAGATAATGGGTCTTTGATAACCTCAAGCGAAGAGTAAGATAAAGCGATGATTTGGGATAAATGGATTAGTAGATTAAGGGATGAGTACTTTTATGAAACATTGAATTGTAACGAACCTAAAAATATGTTCAATTTTGAACTAGAATCTTGAATAGGTATGAGTATCTAAAATGAATGTTTGAAGAACTAAAGCTTCAAATAAAAATGCTAAAAACCATTAACCACCTTACGAGAAAAATCCAAACTAGAATTGTTTATTGAATTTAATTAAGAATTGATTAAATTATGGAAACTGACAAAATATGTCTGGAAATTCAAAAAAAAAAAATGAAAATAAAAATTTAATTTTTCTCTTTATTTCACCCTCACACCAAACCCAATTGAAAAATAAAAAATTTTTAATTATGAAAAGTTATAAGCTTTCAGATAATACTGTTGGACGTCTTGTATATTATGGAAAATGCATATAAAAAGATGGACATACTTTGCACAATGGGTTAGAATTAGTAATGAGCAAAAATAACAGTGATTTATAACAGTTACTATAAGAGTAGCAATTTTCACTTGGAAGAAAAAAATACTGTTATTGTTATTTTTTGGTTTAGCTGTTACTGTAAAAGATATAACTGTGTTATTTATTATTTCTTGTATTTTAGATTCGGGGCGTAGCGAGGCATCTATTTATTGGTTTTTCTTTTACTAAAAAACTCTGTAACTAGGTAACATAATATCTGCTAATTTACATCTTGTACTCAGTGAGTCTATTAAACTCCTAACCCCTCCATTCACTATTAGTATGCTACAGCATTTTGAATTATATCACACAATTAAATATCAGTATTTGTAAAATTGTATTGTTAGTATATGAGTAGCAATAATAATTAACATGCGGCTCGCTGTTATTAATTTTAGATACTATTAAAATAACAGCTAGAAATTCGTTGGTACAACCGAGTGTAATGGTTTACTAACACTCGATACTAGTATAGATATTTGACGATGGAAATCGGTGTATCCCCACCATTGTCCAAAATTAACAATAGCAATTTGCACTGTATACTATCAATTATTTAAACTATTAGTATATTATACTTCCCATTTCCGGCTAATAAGTATTTAATAAAAATTAATTTGAATAGGTATTAATTGTTATCAATTAAATTATTATTATTATCATTTATCTGTTCGTTTTTTATTCGTAGGAAGAAATGAGAGGGGATGATACCGGTGTAAATAGTTTGCACTGTATGCATATGATGGTGCAGAAAAATTAAACTGGTGTCGTTAATTTTAACACCGGTTACTCCAAAAAATGTCTCTAATTTACACCGATTTGATTTTTAAGGGGAAATTTACACCGGTTTGTACTAACGAATTTCTTGCAGGTTACCATCATCTTAGATGTAAGCTTGTAAATTGTTTTTCATTAAAATTTTCCTAAGGGGCGTGCTCGTTATTATTAATTTTAAAGTAAAATTTTAAATTTAGGCAATTTCTATTCACTTTTCACGTCAACGGTGGCCGGGAACTTTGTCGTAGACGATTATTAGTGTGAGTAAGCTTCTATTCGTGCACTGTCAAAGCGATTCCACCACCTTCCCAGTCAATGTAAACAGATTCACTGTTTATTTTTGCACAAAATAGATTAAAATTCACTGCCGCCATTCCTGCCGTAGGTCTATCGCCGCGCACCTCTTCGTTATCGCCAATTTATAGCCGGATTATAATATAATGTTATTATAGTTATCCGTTCATCCTTCGAACGAGATAACGACTTTTGGATTGCTAAAATGGAAAATCGATTGATACATTTTTAAAGAAATTATTTACTAACAAAAATAGTGCAATCCAAAATAATATAAAATGTAGCAAATAATTTTAATATAAATTTGTCTTTATTTCTTATGTCCGTGTAAAACCCTTCTACCAGAAAAACTTGCTCCAACGTTTAAACCATTGCATCTTTTCTGAAAGTTAATTTTCTTTTGTTGGTGCATTAGGGAGATCATTTTTAATTTTCCAAGAGGTTTTTCGAAATAATTGGAAAACTCGAAGGCCAAAAAATAACTTTAGGCAAAACGGCAAATATCTGCGACGCGCGGTGGCGTTAACATTGTTTTTAATTTGTATTATGTTAACGCGATGTTTCTACCAGAAAAATAATTGCTCTAATCCAAAAATAATCAGAGATCGATTTTTTTTTTCTTATAATATTTTGTCACTGACAGTAATTCGTTTTTTGATATCTAAAGTATTTTAAAAAAACCAATATACAATTTTATTCAAATTACGACACAACAATTTCAGTATTTAAAATTTGTACTATTTATGTTTTCTACCATAAATATTACTTCAATATATATAAATTCTTAAATAATATTGCTTAAATATTAAATAAAATAATAAATAATAATATTACCTCAATATATGTATACGACAAGAAATCTTTTTTATTGCATTTATAATCTTGTGCATGAGTAAGTTATTCGTTTTTTAAATTTTCCCTTTAGTTTTGTAAATAATTGAATATAATCAAAAAAAAAAAAACTTCCTGAACTTCATAAAGTTTTCCCCCGAAATTCGTCAGACTTTTTTCAGCTTTTTAATGTACAGATAGAAACACACATTTTGAAAAAAAAAAATTTGAAAAATGAGCTTGGATCGTAAAAATGTCTAGGGCGGGCTATTGCTCCCCTTAATAGGCCCTCCGAAACATCATCGTCACTGCCAACTAGATCTAAAATGCAATTAAAAAGATATCTTGTAATTTTTCGATTGGAGGAAGTTTAGCTGATTTCCAAGTACATTGGTGTAAAAATGTGTTATCACTGCACACTTGTAGTACATACCGTGGTATACACTCACTTTATAGTTAAGTGTAATCACATGAAAAACACTACAACTACAGTCAAGGAATTTGATATTTTTGATTGTAAACATTATTATCATAGTTAAATTATTATTCACCTTGGCGCTAAATTATTATTGCATACGATAAATATAATTTTTAATAAAATATCTATGGTTCAGTGTTATAAGTATCTTATCACTTTATATTATACTTGAATTAAAATATTGTGTTTGTCGTTCGATTTTTTTTTTAATTTGTGTTTATTTGTCATTTTCTTTTACTCGCAAGACGAAATGCTTTACACACTACGATAAATTTTAAATTAGTAGATCGGCATTTATTATTGCTATAAGTATAGATATATATAGGCGTGATAGTATGTAAGTATTTTAACATTTATCCTTTCATGTTAAATTACAGTACTTAGTTAATAGATACATCTTACTAATCTATACACCAATTTAAATTTATTTTAAACCTATTTACCCTACCTACTTGTTTTAATATTTAAAGTAAATGTGTAATCTGATTTTTTTCAAACGCGTGACAACTATGTTTTATTTCTATTAATTATAGTCTTTAAATATGAGGTTCGCCCATACATCCATTAAATAAATATATAAATATTAAAAACTATTATTTTTCAAAATGCATTATCATTGCTTATTCTACTTATTGTTTTATCTAACGTTTACCTACCCTTAACCAGCTGTATAAGATGAATTAGCTCATTTTTACTTACTTATGTATTCGAAATAGTTTAATTTTCCCCCCTTGACCTACTCAACTTGGTTTTTATAACAAATTAACATATATTTTTGATTTGAGAAATTCAGTAAACCAGTGCCAAATATGCAGATAATTATCCTATAGATTTTATCATTAATTAAATCAATAGTTTTATTTATTTTTTTATTCTGTTCATAATAATATATTATTTTCATTATTTACAGTTAGAATATAGTTGGCACAGTTAAAATAATAACCAAAAAATTAATAATGTAGGCTAATGAACCTATTTTATTTTAAAACAAATCTACATGTAAAATTACATAAAATATTGATAGGGTACTTAGTACATTTACATTGATAATCTAATTTACGTAATACCTTATAACATTTTTATGTAATTAAAAAATAAAATTTGAATTCATTTTTTTTTATTAGAAACTTTATGATACAATTAGCTTATTTTTAAATAGAGCCTTATAAAAAAAACATACTTATATGTGAAAAATAGCATCATGCTTTTTGTGCAAAATTTGGTCTTTAGTTATAACAACTTGTTCATTATTCTTGTATATTTAAACTTTAAAGTCAAATAAATCTGTTAATTAATTGTTCATAGATTATCAAAATATATTAACATGTCATTTTTAACAACATGATCATATTTCTAGCAAAATGCTTGATATAATATATTCAACTATAATCATATAAATCTATATACTAAGTTAATTTTTTAAGACAAATAATGAATATTATCATAATAAAACATTTAAGCTTATAGGTTGTTTGGTGCACTAATGTAATTTTATTTTTATTAGGTATTTACAATGGACAAAAAGAAGAATAAAAGATCAGTTTTGGAACATTCTCACCATACTACTGGATATTCAATTGAATTTGGCGATACAACCTTTCAGAAAACTCTGGAGGAACGCATACAGGCAGCTAGAATTGCTTCCTCACAAACTAAGCAAACAAAAAAACAAAATAGTAGCAGAGCAAATTTAATCTCCACAAATAATATAAGTTCAATTGTACAAAATATTACTGTTAAAAATACAGTAAATAATAATAATAATAACAATAATTGTGATAATAATCTATATTTACAAAAAAAAACTAAACCATCTACATTTAAAATAAATGTTGAATCTAAAGCTAATATATTTTCTTCTTCTAACTCTACTGAAACTGAGAGTACAAGTACAAATACTAATTCTATACTGAATACAAGTTATGCTTTTATATCCTCATTCAAAGGAGGACCAATGCAACGTCGACTTGAGGCTATCAAGTCAAAAAAGTTAACTAACACAAATGCTTTCAAATGTGATGATGCTTTAGAATCAACCAAATATTCAAATAATTTTAGTAATCAATCTGATATGATAATAAAAAATCATGCTTCTAAGCAGTGTGATATTAATGTTAACAAGTATGATGAATATAATAAAAAATATCCCAGTAGTGAGATACAGCTAAATACATTATCTGGTCACTGTGATCGTACTACAATTAATGTTTCGAATACTTCAAGTAAGTTTAAATATACAGTTATTTTTATTTCTATTTTCACTGACAATTTTATATATTTCTGGTAGATCAAGATTGCTTTTTTCAGTTGATATTAAAAAATTGTATTACAAATTTAATAGAACAATTTTTTAAGATGACTTATTAATAACAATGTTAGTTTTAATTTTGGTATATGTACATTGTACAGTAAAAATTCTTGATAAAATGAAGTTTTTAATGGTAAAATAGAAATTTGATAAAACTATTGTGATGTCAACAATGTGTGTTAAGCATTGAATAAAGTAGACCAAGAAGATGAAATAAGAATGGAAATAGTATAAAGAAAAATATTAAATTAGAGGTGTAGTGTAACGAGGTTGAACTGAATTTAGAATGAATATAAAAATAAGATAATAAATATGAATATAAGAGTTGATCTAGGAGTAGTGATTATAACAGAAAAAATAGAATAAAATAGATGCTGAGAAGGTAAACGATGAGATAATTAATAAATAATAATGTCTATATATTTATATAACCTATAATAATACTGAAATTTCAGTAATCATATAGTTTTAAAAGTTATAGATATATATTTATATTTTATAATAAATATATTGATGATAATATTTTTATATATGTACTCATAACATTAAACATGTACTTAGTTTTTAAAATTTTAAGTTTACTTATAGTTTTTTTAATTTAATATTTATATCAAACACATTTAATAGATTGTACTTATAACAAGGCAACATCTGTTCAAAATAGACTAATAAAAGCTAAAGAAGATTTAAAAGCCAAATCTATATTGATGACTGATCAAAATAATGTTTCTAAAACTGGGACAGTTAAGAAACAACTCTCATATACATGTAAGCAAATGTACATTTCAATAATTGTATTATCTAACATTTATACAAATATTACTATATTTTGTATTTTATATTTTATATTTTAACTATTAAGTACTTATAATTAATAATTATTTTTAGCAGTGGGTAATGTTTATCCAGATAAAAAGTCACCAATTCTTAATAAAACAAAAACAAAAAGATTAAATCAAAAAAAGATGCCTATATCTATTATACCTACTCATAAAAAAAATAATTCAAATGTTTATAAAGTTACCAATAACCAACAGATCTCAATAAAACAAAACAATATTTTAGTCAATAGTATGATTTCATTTAATCCACCTTCAGGTGAGATAAATTTTGAATAAAATTTTATAATTTAATGCTATATAAAAATAATACAATTTATATGTGAATTGCTAATATTTTAAATTTCAGGAACAGTTGTATTCAAAAAAATTGATGATCTAAAACAAATGGAATTATTGAATTCTTTTAGTTTTGTTATGCCACATCAGAATTTGGAAAATATAACAAAGTAAGGCAGCAGTTGTTAAATAAAAATTACTATAAAATCTTTTCAAGAATTTTAAATTTTTTACTAATTGATAATATTTGTGGGCCAAATAATTAGTACAAAAATATAATTTTTATTATTAACAGTGTTTCCCCTTAAGAAAGCTTAACAGAATATAGGATAAGGCTTTGACCAGTCAAATTTTTTAGGTCTAAATTTGGTGACGAAGTTGATTGATTTTTTAATCAATATTTATAAAATAATTTATTATTTACAAATAGTTTATTATTTTTAAATTCATTTTACTATTTTTACAATTTATTTATTTAACATTTTTTTTTTTTTTAAATAAAAAGAGTACATCACAAGTGATTAGTATAATCATTAGTATAATTTCAATTCTCTAAGTTAATAAACAATAGAGTTATTCATTATTTTTTTAAATAATTGGCAAATACACCTTGTGTATTTACTTAAAGTCATGTCACTATAAGAATACTCTGAACAAATTCCATCAAGCATTCTAAATATGTCTGTGCAGTGGCATTTATGTCATTCCTGCTTAACAGTCTATTTCAAATTTTTATTTTAAAAAAAATATTTAAATCCTTCAATTTTTTGTCTGAATTTTATAACAAACATTTATTTGGTTGTTTAATATTTTTAATTTACTGTAATCTAGATATTAGGCTAGTCTTTCACTATATGTGTTGAAAATAAATGTCAAATATTTAATTTCGCAACCTCAAAACATAGAAAGAAATATTATTTATTTATTTTACTCCATTTATTGGTCTAAATGAATGAAAAATTACCTTAAAAAAGATTTACACTCAACTAATAATGTATAATAATATTATGAATTTTTCTAGACCAGATGATGATTTTATGGAATGGGAAGATATAAGTGAACCGGATAACATAATAAACAGCGTAAGCAAGAAAATAGTTCAAACATTTTAACATTGTGTTAAATATTTAATTTGATTACTTTGATCCCAAAGGTTAATGATTTGAGAAAACAAAATCATGATTATGAACCTATGGAATGGACACCAGATACAATTATGCATTCGGATAATATTAATCACTGCTTAGTGATTGATACAAATATATTTTTAACCAATTTAAAATCGATCATTTACATTATTGATCAATACTTTCCAGGTAATGTATTGAATTAAAAAATAAGTATATTAGTCAATATAGAGTAATTTTATTTTTTTAGATTACGGTTTTCTTACAATTGTATTACCATGGCAAGTATTACAAGAACTTGATTGCATGAAAAAAAGAGAAGATGTAATTGGTTATCGAGCTCGAGAGGCAACACGATGGTTGTTAGATGTACTTTCCAAAAATCACCCAAGATTAAAAGGTCAACCTATGACAAACAAAAATAAAACTCTTCCTGATGACGCTGTTTTAAGTTGTGCTATAATTTTGAAGGATAGAGTGAATATTTTAGTAAGTAAATTACTTTTTGTTTTTAAAACTAGTATAATAAAAGAAAGTGTTTGATGTATATAATACAAATATCAATTATAAAACATAAGCCATTATTCAGGTGGGACAGATTGTTTTAAAATCGAAAAAAAAAAGTGGCCAATAATTATTTTTTGGAAATATTAATTTAATGAAGATTTTTTTTTAAAAGAAATACCCAAAAATATATTTACAAGTTCATAAAAAAAATGTTCAGGGAGTTTGTAGTTAACAAAAGTAAAATTTACATAAATGTCTTAAAATATTGTTTATTTAGACTATTATTATATTAAAAAGGAATAAGATGTTTAGGAATTAAAATTGTATACTTACTTATAGTAGTGAATTAAATATTTTCATATATTATAGTAGTTTTCAAAATAATCTTTATGGATGTTGCATTGCTTTGATAGTTATAATATGAGCATTAATATTTTAATAATTGATTTTAACTAACTTATCCTTTAGACTTACTTTTAATTTTATAATATTATTAAAGTATTTAGAGTACACATTTTGAACTAAAATATAGCATGAAAATTACCTACACAACTTATGCCATTTTTCACTGTAAGCATTTGAACAATGATACAACTGGTATTTGATAACTACACATTATCTTGTTAACTTTTTAATATGTATTCTTTAACTGTCATTATGGCTTTACCAAAAATTACAAGAAGAAAAATCCATAATATAATTTATTTTCAAAAGAATTAATAAGTTCAATATAATGAAAAAATACAAAATTCTGTCCTGGGTAAAAAGAAATTTGTTGAGTATAGTGAGTCTGGAGAAGACAGAGATACAAATATTAAAGACTATTAAAATAACATATTTTAAATAAACACTTTTATACAATGTTAATTTATTAATAAAAATGTGTACATAGCAACAGTAAGATTCTAAAACTGGTAAAGTGCATTTTAAAACTAATAACAATTTTACATTTTATGGCTTATAAAACGTATATTACATCAATATACACTGCAAATTAGTTAGGTACATACAAATAGAAAAACACGACACCTTAATTTCCTTACTAAGGGATGTATAAAAAAAACTAATAACAAATTTGGGTTCTGTGGCTATTAAATCTCATGAATTTATATTATTTGTGGTTAAAATTTTAGAATTATTATTTTTGGTTGGTATTTTTTTAAGTTCTAACATTATTATATAAGTATAGATTATTGTTTTAAACTGGTTTATAAATATTGTTGTATGGTAATAAAATTTTAACTATTTTTATTACGTATTATGTAATAACTAGAGATCGGATATTGTAACTCAATAAAATATTAAAATAAAGCAGTGCAAATTCTAAAAAATTTTAAATGATTTATTATCAATTAAAATTTTAAAAAGCTTTTTAAAATTTAAAAAAAAACAAAATACAATTTTGTATAATAATCCTTCAAACAAATTTATGATGTAGTTATGTAATGAACTAATAGAAAAAAAAATGTCTACAACATCTGAACTCTAGTGAAATAACAATGTATTACAATAATTCTTAACAAAATAAATAAATTATAAACTCTGCAAAAAATAACACGTGAAACATATATCATGAAACAATACTTTTATTTTGATAAACTTTTCATATCTTTTTACTATTTGTTATCAACTTTAACTAACTGAAACATAAAACAAAATGGAAAATTTAATGCTTGCAACATAAACATATTTTAACATTTTTCATCATAAAGAAATATGTAGTATTATTTGATGTAGCAATATTTTTTAACTGAAAAAATGTCTATAGTGTACTCTAGTGTGGGACCGACTTTATGTTACTATTTCTATTAAGTTTGGATTATCACAGACAATATGTACTTCATAAACACAAAATATTTTTCTTTTATCATTAAAATATCAAATTAACCAAAATTATAGTTTTAATTAGATCAGTTCAAAATACATATCTTAATGCAAAAAATATAATATAAATACAAATAGTGTAATTAATGTTTATACTAAATCTCCCTATAGCAGACATTAAACAATAATTGAAGTGTCTGCTATTAAGAGATGTTATTGTGAAAGTTAAAAAAAAAAGAAAGAAAAAGGTAGTATTTTCATTTAAATTAATTTTCTTCTTTTTCACTGGCATTTACAACTCTATCCGAGACTTTGTGACCATCACTACATCCCTCCATCTTTCTCGGTCTTGAAGAATTTCCTTTCATTCTTGCACTCCCAGGGCTTCAAGATCCTCTTTTACTATGTCTAGCCACCTCTTCCTTGGTTTACTTCGAGGCCTTTTCCCTTCTGGTTTCCATTCCATAACTGCTCTGATAGTATCCTCTTCATATTTTCTAATAATATGGCTGAGCCACTGTATTCTTTGTTCTTTTATGTGACTAGTGACTGGTGCTAGGCCCAGTTCTTCCTGTAATTCCTTGGATAGAGCTTTGGATTTGACGAATTTGGACAATTCAAAAGAGATACTTTCTGCCTTTACTATCCACATACTAATCTCAAATTTCAAATTCTTTGAACTGAGTAGTGCTCATATATATTTGAATTCTTCGACTTTAGAAAAGCAATTACATCTAAAACCTCTTGGTCTGTTTCTCGTACGCGTGTACACTAAGCGATGGACATGTCACTCTCCCTACGTCAATATAAATCAATTTTATTAAAAGTAAATGCATGTATTTATTTTTGCAGAATTTAGTTACAGATGATAAAATCTTAAGCATAAAATCAGAAGTTAATGGAATACATGTAAAAAATTCAAACTGGCTTCAAAATTTAGTGAAAGTTAATAGTTAAAATGACTATAACTTTTAAGGTAAGCTGACAAAATTATAAATGAGCAAAAAAAAATTATTCATGTGTACCGTAATAACTACAATGTAGTACCTAATAAAATTCTTCTTCCTCTACTTTATGTATAATATTAATGCCATTAACAGAAATTCTTTTGAATGTCTGATCAATTTAATTTTAACTGAGTTACTTTTTTTGTGTGTGTATGTGTTAAAAATAATACTTGAAAAATTGCACGTGTAACTGATACT
This sequence comes from Cinara cedri, assembly GCA_902439185.1. NCBI lineage: Eukaryota > Metazoa > Arthropoda > Insecta > Hemiptera > Aphididae > Cinara > Cinara cedri. Next base: position 887,919 of record CABPRJ010000013.1, read on the forward strand.
ACTTTATACACTAAAATTATTAATCTCAGATCTTATATTTAAAAAAAAAAAAAACATTTAAATAACTTTTAAAATAAGAAAATTACTATTATAAACTAAAATATCCTAATTGTTTTATCATACTTGAAGTTTAATGAATTGTGTTTTTTACTTTAAGTTAAAATTTAAAATTCAATGAACGATATTGTGTATAATAGTTTTTAATCTCATAGATAATACCACTTATAATGGTAGATTCCATTAAGTTGACATCACAAATCAATATGTTATGAAACCAAGTGAAACATGGCAATCTGTCTGAGAAATTAGTGTGATGTATTCTATTATGTTGTAAAGCTACCACACCAATTAATTTTTTTTATAAAATGTATATAATTTATCTGTTTAACAAACTATAATGACTTTAAAATTTTAAATAATGTTTTAACAAATTACTAAAATAGTAATATTCATTTTGATTAATCTGAACAGGAATTTGCAACATTTAAACAAAAAATTTTCTCTACTTCTGCTACTTTTTAACTAATCTATTAACAATTATCTTGTACTATACATATAATTTTAAATTTCAAACTATATGTTTTTGGGGAAATGTACTACAATAGAAATTGCATTGTAGTAATAAATAATACATAAAGGTAAACTTTGAAATGTAAAATTTAATTATATAGGTTATACCTAATATATTATGTGATTTATTACAATAATGTTAAGCCATAAATATTGTTAGATTTTAATTTTATTATGATCAGTTTTAGTAAAAAGTTATCATTAAAAAAAAAAATGTCACTTATATATATTATTTTCTGATTATTGCTTATTAATGTAGTTGAAACCTGTCATAATAAAAGTGATAAAATTTGATAGTACTCGTGGTATAGCATTATTTTCTTGTTTATTAATAACGACATTGTTAGTCAATATGTCTTACCTTTTAATTTATAAGCTATGTTCATATATTATTAAGATATTAATTTATAATAAGTATAAAAATATGAACCATACATATGGTATATGTATATTCTAAAATAGTTTTATAATAAGATAATAACCCCAGTGTGACAAGACATCAATGAATGTCATAAAAATGATTATTTCTACTTATAATCTCCTTGAAAAAGGTATGACAAAAGGTATTCTGTTGCGTATAAAAATCTGGATTGATAATAATATTGAATGGTTATAGATGCATTTAAATAAATACAGGGTATCCCTCAAAGATACGAGGTTTGGCTATTAAATAACGAGACTGCGCGCGGAGAGAACTGTGAATCAACATTACTATTTAACAGTTTTGGAAAAACAAGTCGTGGATCTTGCACCAGGATAACGCATCTGCCCATAACGCGCTGTCTGTGAAGCGTTATTTGGCCGCTTAAGGCACTCCAGTACTCGAACACGCGTCTTACTCACCTGACTTGGCACCCTGCGACTTTTACTTGTTTCTGAAGTCTGCCTTAAAAGGAATCCGGTTTGAGTCGATGGAAAAGGTGAAACAAAAATCGGCGGAACTCCTGAATGGTCTTACGAAAACAGACTTCCAGCACTGCCTTGAGCAATGGAAGAAACGAATGAAACGGTGTGTGAAGAGGGGAGGAGAGTATATTGAAGGGGAACATTTGATTGTGGAATAATTTTTTAAAAAAAAAAACCATTTTTCATAAGCAGTCTCGTTATTTAATAGCCAGACCTCGTATATCCATTGTAATATCTCATTGGACTACAAATATTTATATTGCAATTCATTTTTTATGTTTTGATAAAAACAAACTTAATTTTGTTATTTTTAAAAAAATTTTAATGTCCAGAGAAAAGAAAGTGTACGGTCAATTAATTGTAATAGTAATAATCAATTAAACAAAATTTTCAAAAAAGTAACTATAAAATGGCTAACTTAAAATTTTTTAAAAATAATAAAATAAGAAGTTATTTTTTATAAATTTTATCAAATCACTGAAAATTAATTACAATATAAATATTTGTAGTTTTTATTCTTGTGACCAGTATTAGTAACAGAATTTGATTATCTTTATAATTTCTGGAGATATTACAATGAGTATATCTGTGTGGAACACCCTGTTCCTGAATACTTAAATATTCTTAAAGAAAACATTGAATAAAATCTTTAAAATATAGATACTTAAAATTAATTGCAACTACTGTTAAACCTAAATGGAAATACTGTATAAATGTTATTGCACATCTAAATAATTTACTTGTTATTAAAATGTTTTTATTTTTTAATTTTTTTTATCTAAATTATGTCACATGGGATTTCAAATGTCAATCACCGAAATATTGTATCACATTACATTAGGTTTATTGAAAAAAAAAAATACCAAAAACCTCCCAATTATAAAATCAATAGATTTAAGCTCAGTTTCAACTACTGTATAGAACATATTATTGTATTTCAACATTAATAATTGTATTTTGTTAAGTTTTTACACATATTTTTCCTTTCCATAATAGTTAAACTGTCATACACTAGGATCATTCTCTACTTGAATTGCAATCAAATTTATAAAAAAAATTAATTGTTTTATTTGTTATAAACAAAACTTCATTCAAATTTTTTCAGATGACTCCTTCATATTTGACGTCTTCATCAGATTACAAATTAAAAGTAGTACATAAATGTAAAGGTATTTCAGATGACTCGCATGATTAATCAAATAATATAACAGAAAACCTACTAATTTTTTTCTTGGACGTTACTTGTGAAGTATCTTAAAAAATAAATAAAATATCTTAATAATATATATTTTGTTATAAATATAAAACTTTCACACATTTTCTTAATTAATTTTAATTTAAAAATTATTATTTTAGTATCATTATTTTGTTTTTAATGTTCAACTAAAGGCTTTTTTAATTATTTATAACTCAAAATATGTTATTTCCCCATGTTGTCTCCATTTTACAAATGCTCAACGTAGCCAATTTACGTTTAACACAATTGTGTGCTGTTAGTTTTAATATTGAAGAAAACTGACCTATTTCTAAACTTAAATGTAAGAACATTATCTATATTATTATATTGATTTTTTCATTATTTTAAATTTTCAAGTGATATATGAGTATGTAAAATATTAAAATTTAAAACTATTTATACCCCTTTAAAATTAAACAAAATATAATATTGTGTGAACAACTAATATTCTTACCTTTTGTTGATAGGTCAATTTACTTTTATATAAATTGATATCACAAAATTAGTCCTGCTGAACCAGAATTTGCTATGTTGTGTGTTTGTAAGATAGAAACAGCATATTCGGATATTGACATCCTCTTATGTAGTACTTGATTAAGTATCAAGTTAAATTATTTCATTTAATTGACTTTTTTATGATTTTTCTTTTGTGAAGAGGTGATGATCGGTTTAATAAAAACAATTGTAAAATTGTCCATTATTTTAAAAGAGAAGAAATTGACTTAGTTAATTTATCTACATTTATAATGTTATTATTTTAATTTTATAATTAAATAGATATATATCAAATACATTTCTTTTATATAATTAGTTTATTTTATATGTACTTTAAATAGCTTTTATTGATGTTTAATTTTTAAAAATATGTACCTATTCGGAAATACATATTGGCATTGTTATTTAATTTTGAACAATAACAAAATATATATATTATAATCAAGGGGATTGAAAGCAGTAATTTAGTTGTATTTTTTTTCATCCTATCAATTGTTTTAACCATACAATAAGATTCAGAACGCATAATTTGAATTTGAAAAATAATCCATTGGAGATTGCTTTTCTTTTTTTTTTTTGTTATTTTTGTTTGAAGCTCTCCAAAAGTGAATACTTTTATTTTTTTATTTACTTAATTAGTTTTAGTAAAATATGTGGGATAAATAAATAATATAGGAATGTCTCAAGTTGAAATAGAATTAGTGAAAAAGCAATGAATTCAAATCTGCTTAAAAAAAAAAAAATGTTAATTACTGCACTAAAATTATTTCAATACTTGAAAAAAGATTAAAACTATATGGATTTGTCGCATTTTAAACATTAGACTGATGTATCTAGTTCCTTTGATAATATATTTTTTTTTTTTATTAACAATAAGTTACCAATATTGTATTTGAGTTGTTTTTATATTTTATTGAATTGTATAGGATTTGATCTATGAAAAAGTAGATTGTTTAATTAAATATTGACATGTAAACATAAATAATTAGTTACTAATTTTGCTTATTATACTTAAATAATATTTATGCATGGTATATTCTGTGATAAATGTTTAATTATTATTAATGTAACTATGGAGCTGACACTCTTATTATGAATAAAAATATATATTATATATAAAATTTGTTTTTTTTTTTTTTTAAATTATCCACTAGATAATTAATAATAAAATTATATTATCCTTATCCTTTTGGTGCTTGATTATCTATTGTTTTTAAAACTACTTATGTCCATAGGTATGTAAACTTTTAGTTTATTTTCTATATAATTAAATTTTGGTATGAAAACCCTTCATATAATTTATGTATATTTAGTTATTTTTAATTTTGTTCCATAAGTATTAAATTATTATATTTTAGAGGCTTTTAACAACTATCCATTTATGGAACACAATTTAATAAAGCAATTTGAACTATATTTAGAACAAATTATTGTGCGAGTACATATTACTAAAAATTGTATTTTAATGTAACAAAGTTTTAAGAAACTTAAAACATCGATATCAATCTAAAAAATTTAATTTTTTGGAAGTTCTATGAAAATTAAAAATGTCCTTTACACAAGATTATGTATATATGTATACAAAAAAATATATAAAATGTAATCTTATTAATAAAATTATTGTAAAATCCCATGGTAATAAATCTGTACTAAAAATTAAAATATTAACTTAAATTATTTCTATATTATAGTCTATTACACTTTGATTGCAACTCTTATGCAAACAGTTGCTAATGATATCAAGGAATTATATTATTATTTTTTAGTTAGTAGTATATACAGGAGATTATTTTATCATTAAACGCTAGTTATTTTTTCAAAGTATAAACTTTTAAAAAAGAAAAAATGTTTTGACAATTTAAGAAATAAGCAGATTTAAATTGTTGTAACATCCCAATTATTTTTTTGTCAGCCTTCTTTATTGAAGTGAAACGACTACAAACTATATTTTCAAATGGCAACCTATATTAAAAGTCCCATAAGTATTAGTTTAAATAAATGTTGGTGTTAAAACTATTGATTTCTGTCAACCTGTTGATGAGAAATTCCATTTTTAAGTTTGTGTAAGAGGAAAGTAGAGGAGTATCATTTGTGTAGTGGTACGGCGCACGCGTTTGAACATTATTTTATAACTCCCCTACCTCAACTTCAAAGTTGAATATCTTGTAAACTAGTTGATAAATTCTTATGAACTTGGTTTGGTTGAAAACTTGTTACTTGATTCATGAAAACTTATAGTAATTGTAGTACTTATTTAGATTATAAGTTTAATAATAAAGAAAAAAAAAATATTACAATAAATGTTACTTTGTGTTTTTGAAATAAGCGCCTGTAATTATATATTTTATTAATTGTATAGTTTTTATCAGATTTTTTAATTTTCTAACATATTTCGAAAATATATTACCTAAATAAATACTACTATATACTTCACAGATTTTAAAATTTGCTGTAGTTCGTAATGAGGATTATTCAAATTTTACAAAGATTTTCTACCATCCGGTGGAATATACAGGGTTTGTCTGGAAAGAAATGAGCCTAATTATTTTTTGACGTGACTATGCAATGCGGAATGGTGAAACCGGTTGGGATGAGTGAAGGGCGCCTTTATCGATCAGACTGTGGCGTACTTAGACCTGAATTTTGGGGGGGGGGTTTAATTTTTAAATTGTTTTCAAATTGGACCTGACGTCCTGACACCTGAACATAACAAAACATATCGTACATTTTAATAGACTACTAATTTTTATTCGTATTTTTTTAATTGACATGTCATAATAAAATGTGTATTGAAGTCTGAAATAACTACTTATTACTAAGCCATACGTATACATAAAAAAATAATGTTAAATAATAAAATTAAAAAAAAGTAATAATAATAATAAATTAGATAATTTTTAAAACATTAACTTTCTATTTTTTTCTGAAAAATTATCGACCACCTCACTACTTTGGATTGGTATTTCTCTGTGGATACTTAGGTGATCCAATCCATTAAGTCGATTTTCCCCCGTAGAATTCCTCAAATATGATTTCAATCGTTTCAACGTTGAAAAGCTCCGTTCTACACTGGCAACTGTAATGGGCAACGTAGCGCCAATTTTTAAATATTGGTATACTTTAGGGAACAGTAACTCATCACAACAACGTATTGCATCTATAAACGTGCAAGGGAGCTTATCTACTGCGGTTATCCATCTTTGTTTCCACAATAGAACTTCTTTATTTACNTTGAGAGTGTATTTTTGTGTTTAGTAAATCTAATATCTTATTCTGTAAGAAGAATAAAATAAATAATAACCTTACCTGAACTAATTTCATTTATTTCTGATCTCTTAAAGTTTGGATCGTTGTTATAATTTGTATCATGTTGGTCTCTACTCTCTACATCAAGTTTAGGTTTTTTTATTATCCACTTATCCATTGTTAATGTATTTTTAAAAAAAATAAGTTTTAACAACGTACTTGTAATTTCGTTTGTCACCAAGTTTAATGGTTCAATGGCTAACACACTAGGCGATTAATCGCACAAAATAAAATACGTGACGGCGATAATACCGATTACCGATAATGCCGATTACACCGTTCGTCCACGTCCATATCTACAATATTTTTGTAGAAATACTTATATTCCCGTAAGTACCCACATTTTACTAAAATAGAATAGAATATTCTAAAATCAATGGCCGTATCATTTAATATTTATATCAGAATTGCATAGAACAATAATTGTACGCTGTTTATTTTATTATGATAGACAATTTGTTATAGGTACCTAAGTTGCTAAGTACAACACAATTAATTATAAGTACCATGCATTTTAGTTTTCTCATATAATAAATAAATTCATAAATTCTAAAAATTTCGGAGGGGGGGTTGATCCCCAAACCTCCCCCCCGTTAGTACGCCACTGTATTCAGAGATGCCACGGTTAGTCACCTCCGAGCTTTCGGAGAGTTACGACGTGCTTTTACGTGAACCTCTGTGCAGTGAACGCGTCGTAGTTAAGAAGGAAAATTTTTTAGAACGTTATGCGGTAAAATTTCGTTTCGAGCTCAACAAGACGCCAAAGGAAACATGGGACATGCTTAAAATAGCCTTCGGGGATCCTTCCATGTCCTATTCATAGGAAAAGAAGTGGCACAAGTCGTCCAGGGAAGGTCGAAAAGACGTCACCGACGAGGTCCATTCTGGACGCCTATCAACATCGCGAACGGACGAACACTTCACCCGTGTGCACGAATTGTTGCACACAGACCGACGAATGAGTTAGTGTTCGTATGATGTCGGAATTATTGAACTTGCCAAAAACCACTTTCCATGAGATTGTTTCGAAAGATTTACGCAAAATGACAATGCGCCGTTTCACACAGCCTTTGTTGTCACCTTCTACTTAACTCGGATTGGTGTCGAAACGATTCCCCAGCCACCCTACAGTCCAGACTTAATCCCAGCGGATTTCTTTTTATTTCCTCGATTGAATAGGGAGCTCAAAGGATATCATCTGGGCACCCTGGAGAACGTCCAAGCTACTACGACAATCTTACTGAACAGTATTTCGGTAGAGGAGTTTCAGGGACCTTGTACAGCATGAGAACCGCGTTGGCAAAAATGTATTGAGGCGAAAGGATGTTATTTTGAAGTTGAAGTATTTGTATGTTCAATATATTTTGTAAAACAAAATCAAGCTCATTATTTTCCAGACAAACCTTGTATATTCATTAATACAGCCATTACTTACATGTCCCAAAAAATGAAATAGATTGGATGTTTTTTTTTTTTTTCTGCAAAGCTTGATCAAATCTGTAAGTGGAAATTATATCTAAGATAATAGGTACTATATTCAATTTTTATAAATATTTTATTTGACTTAAGTGAATAATTTGTAAAAATATAATTTAATTAGTTGATTAATTTTGTTTGTTTAGCATTTGAGACTATTATTAATTGGAATGATATGTGTAGGTTTTTCAAGTATTACACAGTAATTTTAAATAGCTTACCTTATGAATATAAAAATATTACCGACACACTTTTAAATGATTTGATAGTAAAATTCACAATAAATGCTTTAAACTTTTTACTGGTTATCTCATTAATCAATAGGGTAAGGATTGTTATGTAAATAAAAAAGACAAAATATGCAAATATTTATGTTTTTTTTGCCAAAATATTTAATTTAAACATCTTTTCTTTAAAATTAATTTTATATTTTAATTGTATAAAAAAAGTGTTGTACATATAGATTAATTAAATTAAATTAGGCTTAGGTTAAACAATTTTTATTTTATTTATGTATCTTTATTCTTTTATTTATTTATTTATTTATTAATTACTAAACCGTATTTCAGTATTGAGCACACCATGAGGCAATATAAAGTTTTTAGGGATCTAGAAAGTTTATATTCGAGGGTCATTCGCTTAATGACTCCAAGCACCTTGAGCACCCTACAGGAGACACTCTCTATATGTTTATGGAAGCTTAGATTTTCAGTGTAGATGATGCCTAAGTCTTGGAAACAATGTACATTTTGAGATTATCAAATTTAAATGTATGGCCGTTTGGTCTCAAAATTGATTTGTAAGAACTGAAGGAGTGTTCAACATTGACCAAAAATTATGGGGAATATTTCTTACTTGATGTATGCAGATGGTAAAAATTCAATATCCACTGATGTGTTTTCATATTTATTCAAAATAATATTTTTAATTGTTTTTAATATAACAAAGGTTAGTATTAATATTTCTGTTACATTTAATAGGCATCTGCAGATGAATGTATACAAAATTTAAAAATTTGTGTTATTAGGTAAAATAAAAAGTCATATTTTATTTAGGATGTTATGAAACTGCCTAATTTTCAATCAAAATGAATAAATTTGCATTCAATAAAATTATGCAGTTACATAAAAATCCACGCCCTAGTCATTACATAGATAAATAATAGAGGGAAATTATATAAAACTGTTGATGTGTTGGTCCACAGTAGTTGGCATTGAATAAGAGACAAATGTATAATAATAATACATTTGTTTATTTAAACGGATGATTAAACATTAAAGCTGCAAAAGTAATATCTTTATGATAAGAAATGAGAAATGAAATCCAATTGTATAGAATTATAGTTAGGAGGTAAGCTTATCCAAAAAACTAAAATTATTGACCACTCTCCTATGAATTACCTAGGTATTTTATATAATAAAGCAGTCTTAATATAATTTATATTAGGGTTATTCTAGCACCCCTACTCCGAAAATGTATTAAATCTTAGTTTATTATAAGGAAAACAAGAGAAAGTAGATTTAAATCTGGGCATGCTAAGAAAAATAGAATGAGATAAGCCAAAGAATATATGGCTAGAATTTATTATGGGACATAATATGTGGGCCTGTGGAGTAGATGCAGATGATAAAAGCGAGAATAAGAGTAGTTAACTCAGTATCATTTCTAAATTTAAAATTCCCACTTTACATTGTACTGTCATTCAAAGGAGTTACATGTACAATGTCATATTGAGACAGATACCTATTGAAGATATATAATATGAGTAAAATGTTTCCTCCCTTCTTCTCCTTAAAGTTATATTAAATCCTTTCTTCAAAAATTACTAAAATATGGACCTCATTGTATTTCTCGAAGACTACAAAAAAAATTGCATGAATAAAATTGACTTAATTTTTAAATTGCTTTATTAATGTTGATAATAATTTAGTTTGATTACAACATTAAAGAGATATGACATAAAATTACATAATTAATTGTATTAATTAATATTGGTTTGACATATTGAATAGTATTAGAAATTTGTAGTTCTTTGCTCACCATTTTATTAACCTCATTTGTCTCCAATCCAAGCAATATTCAATAGGTAGGTGTGTAATATAATACATAACATAAAATCAAATATGTAAATATAAATCAAAAATAGATCAATTTCTTTTAAACAAATCTGAGATTGCATAATAAACATAATCATAATTAAAATATTATATTTTTAGAAAGCAAGAAAATCTTTGAAAAAGAAATATCAATATACCATATTAGACCATGACGAGTCGTTATCAACGTTTTTGATAAATTTATATATTTATCAAGTAAAAATATGACTTCTAATGTTAACAATATTTTATTAGACATTTTTAAAGGAGTTGATTGATTTTGGTAAATAATAAATATTAATAATCATTTGAATAGTTATTTTAACAGATTAAATTTTAATTTTTTAACTTGTATGTTTACAATATTTATGGATTTGATTGTATATCAGAAGATAAAATAAATTGTATACATTCAATTGTATCATCAACAGTTGATTGAAGACTATTGTAGTAAATGATCAAATCTTACCAAAATTATGTTGAAGTACGTATGTAGTTTAGGTACCTGCATAATTCAATTAATGTTAATTAGATATACAAATTATGACTAATTAATTGTTTTATAAAACGTAAAAAAAAAATACATTCCTTAGAATAAACAAATTAAAACCTAAATAAATAAAGAAATCGCATATAGTTATAAAAGAATTTTCAAAAGCAATAGGAGCATTTGATGATTTAGTAGAACTGAGTAAAGAAAGTTTGATTGATTATTGTTTGATTAAAAATAAATAAGTATTTTAAAATGTTTAAATTAATACTAAATGTAAAATAATTTAAATAATTCATTTTTAAAAATTGTCATATTCTTCTAAAACAATTTGGCAGCCATCAAAAATATATGGACTACAATTAAAATGTTATAGTGTTCATTAATAATTAAGCTAAAGTTTATTAAGTTATTTTATCTTTTTTGATATTTATTTAATTTAAATGTTAAAATTATAGTACACAATTGTACTTGAGTATTAAATTTTAAGAGATTATCATACTACAGAATAACCCTTTTTATTAGTTATTAGTTATTGCATTTTGTTTAATAATCAAAACTGCTTTATGTTAATATTTGTATTTTTTAATTTGATTGTTTATTGTAGAAATAAAAATAGTAAATTGCATGTAATGCAATAAACTGGACCTACATAATATAGAATGGATATTATTAATTATCATTCCAAATATAAGGGTTTGAAACCAGTTTTGGTCTGTAACCAATTATATTTGCAATACTGACTGACTCCTTTGTCAAACACATGAAACGCGTACGCATGCCGTGGGCACTGTGACGTGTTGTGGTGACTTTTATGTATCACCTTCCCGTGTAACAACACAAGACTGGCTGTGAACAAAAAATAAGTAATTTGTTTAATATAAACAAGTGTCGTCTAATTGCACGGGTTTTATTGTAAAGTAGGGTTAAGACACCATAGTATGCCAGTTTAAAAAATATACAGTATTCTAAAATTCTAAAAATAAAACTACCTACAGTTTTATATTTAATCCTAACACGTTGACTGCATTTAATGTTCAACATATATAATATTGTGTAAATAATTTAGAAATCTTAGCGTGTAGCTGAAAAATATTTGATTATTAATTAGATATGGATTAGAAAGTTACACTGGAGTGATAACTGCAAGAAGAAATATACATACAACATGTTAAATAAGAGTATTGATTTTATAACTGATGATGTAGGTTATTTTCTTCTCTATCTGATGATGAACTACTAAATTTAAAATTTAACATTTTTCAGAATAAAATCTTATTGTACCAATTAGAAAACAAAACTGACCAGTGTATCTATGACAAACAAATGTTGAGAATTTGGATGTTTTAATTTTGTTTCAATAATTATTTAAATTATTATTTATATAAAATATACTAAATGCATACTGGTATTCACTAGTGTCTTTATTCTTTACCCTAGGTCAGGGGTGGTGAATCTATGGCACACGAGAAAAAAAATTTATTTTTATGTTTAATAGTTATAAGAAATTTGAAGAAACAAATTGTATACATTTTAATAATGATAATATTCCTATGGATGTTAATTAAGATATTTATTATTTATTGTTATTATATTATCTTGTAACACTTGGAAACAAAAATTTATTGACGCAAGACAACTTATGCAACAAATAGAAATTAACTGTCCCCAAGGAAACGGGGTGAAAAATGTAGACAATGAAATTTTGAAAGCCTGGAACTCGCTTCCAGATACATTTTATACGCTGAAAAACGTAGCTCATTCCATGCTTTCAACTTTTCGTCAACATACGCAAGTGAAAGTTTATTCTCCATAATGAATTCAATTAAATTGAAAGAAAGAAATGACCGATTAAATGAGTATTACTAGTGTTTCATTAAAAATTATAAATTACACTTCTGATATCAAAACTTTATCTTCTAAGAAACAGCAACAAAAATCACACTGAAATATAATCTTAATTTTTAATATATACAATTTAATTGTTAACACCTAATTTAATGATATTATATAGTACATAATTTATAAAAAAAAAAAAATAAATGTGAATTTAATAAAATATATAATAATTATAATATATTAGTAACTTTATTTTTCCCATCAACTGTTGTATTCTTAGAAAATAATTTCTTTTTGTTTGGGCACGTGAAAAATATTCAAAAAAGGTTCACCACCCCTATCCTAGGTAGTTAGATAGGTGCATTTCTTACATTTCTTTACTTCGGCCGGCACGTACAACTCGTTGTCATAATCCGGGAATGTTCCCTGGAAATCGATTTGTCCGTCTATGTCACAGACCAACCTTTTGTGTAAATCGTATTTATGCGAACCAGGTATCATCCACAAGCAACCGTTCTCCATTGATGCATCGTCCAACGCAAACCAAAATCCAACCAAAGTGTCCGGTGTAGTCAATTGATATGTGGAATCTTGGTGTGCAAAGACTGTGTGTTAGAATAAGTTTATTATTAAAACAATAAAAATACATTACAACGTAACTAGAAGTAAAGTTGGTGACTTGACTATAAAACTAGTCGCTGACCTTCACCGCCAACTCCTGGGTTTTTGTAGATATACATGCTTTGCGAGACTACCGGATTTATCAGGCCCAACGCTCGGCACACGCTAATCACTTTTTCGGTATAAGTGCATTCCTCGAATACGGGATGCAACCTGTGCAGAGCGTGTCCGACCTTGTTTAGGGCTAATGATGAGTCCACCAACAGTTGTCCGTTATCGTCCAGTACGTTTTTTTCAAAAAAATAGCCAATTTTCTCGGCGCTTTCCAAAAAGTAAGAGTTAAAAACCTATATGTTATTTACACAATTATCAATATAAGACATAAGTAGACGTAATTTAGAAAAAATGGGGCGGAGGGGTCACAGGTACATAAACAATACAAAGTTCATTAGTGTAACAGTTATTTTTTCTCAACCTAGTTTTTCGCACATATAGGCGTAGTTAGAGTATAGCCAGAGCCGGATTAAGAGGAGGGCCAAGAGGGCTATAGCCTAGGCCCCCATGGCCCTTCAACAAATGAGATCCCAGACAAATGTTGAAATTATAATTTTTTTACAATTATTTCATTAATAGTTAACTATATAAAAACTACATTAAATATAACTCAAATAATTACAATTTTAAAAAACGCTGACAGGTTAATATATAAACAAATAAATAAAAAACTAAAAACCTGAACTTAATGTCACTAAAAATCGTTAGAATATTTTGAAAATGTCACCACAGCTAAAAAGTCATAACAATATTCATTGAAAATTGTGTATTCCTACGATTATTTTCAATCGAATTACAACAAAAACAAAATTGAAACTATTGAAATTGGTTTTACCGTATACTTTCTCATTTTACCATGAGTATTTCTTGATTTCTTCAAATAATTAAGGAAATAACAAGGGAAATCTAAAAACGACTTTCTATTGTACAAACTAGACAAATTAATGTTACTTTTGTATACAATAACGTATGTAAATCTAATGATTTTTGAAAATTTGAATAATTTTCTTTTCAATCATAATAATATTGTTTATCAACATAAATGACCATTAATGATTGGTTGATACCACCTAATACCTATAATATGATAATTTTATTGCATGATATTAACTGATAGAAAAGAAAATCCTTGTCATGTGCCAGACTAATAACTGGTTCAATATTTTAACTGAATAACCACAATAGGTAATATTCACATTTGCAAAAACTTTAAAAAATCGTAGAAAATAAAAAACTATACTTTAACAAAAGTTTCAACCACCAACATTTTTTTAGAAAACCTATTTTACAAAATGACTATTTTGAAATTTGTAAAAAAAATTATAGTAAAATATTAAATTTTTTGTTCATATATAAACTCTAGCGCAGCGGTATATTAATTATTTAAATATATAAATATATTAAAAATATTGAATAGAACAAAAGTAATTTCAAGTAATGGTTCGATATTGCAGTATTAGGAGCACTGACATGTATAGACTGGTATATAGTTAATAAACATAATATACAATTTTCAAATAGTTATTTTTAGTCGATTTTTTATCGATTCACTGAAAAGGAAGAAAGCTTAAACCGTCTAAAAGTTGAATAGTATATTGCTGGGCATTAAATCTTCGACAAAGAAAAAATACAAAGATTCTGCAATTCGACTTAAAGTGATGATGATTATGAAAATCGATCAATTAATGATTACCTGCGTGGGATTTCGTATAACTTTCAATATCTATTAATATAAAAATATAATTTATTATTTTGTTTATTAGAATATTTTTAATTATTATTATTTTTCATTACCTACTTTTATTTATTGTGTATGACTGTGTACTTTGTACATTATACAATAATTAGAATACAATTTTACTTTAAATAGATATATTATAATATATTAATATTGTATTTTTCATATTTTTGACTTCACGATATTTTTGTGTTCACGACATTTTTACAGCGATATTATGACTTGGATTCGTATTTATTACAGTATTGAAACGGTACTTTATTCTCAAAGCTTCTTAGCTTTTGTATAATTTGCACTGTCATCGGCCATACTGCCCATACTTCACAACCATATGTTAATATTGATCTCACAATACTCACATATAACTTATAACAGTACTCTTATATAACACTATAAGAGTACTTTTGTTCCTCAAGAAAATAGTTTTGATTTGAAGTATTTATTTTATTAGTGAAAAAAAAGCCCTTTCCGTTTTTAGTAAGGAACTGGTTATTTCAGCACTCCAGTCATTATTCCCAGTTATTGTTACTTCTAAACACTTGAAGCTCTGGTCATTCTCGAACACATAGTTATCCACTGTAAGGTCCTCCCCACCTCTAACCGCTAACGTTTCCATAACTTTTCTTTTCTTTTCATTTATTTTTAGACTAATCTTGTTTGCTTCATAATTTCTAAACTACAATATAAATAAAAGCATTAAAAAAAATGTGTGTTAATTTTCCCTCCCCCTTATTGAAAACCATGCTCTCGCATATTACGTGTATTATTTACAAGTTGACGTGTAGGCTGGATCGTAGCACTTTTCGTAATAATAGAAGAAACACGTGGAAATTTCATACCAGAAGATGATAATTAGACGACCGTTCGTATACACTACAGTTACACCAACATTTTAAACGAGGTCGCTCAAAACAAAAACATGAAAATTAGGAATAAATTAATTTTAACTAAGAAATTATTATTCGGAAATGTTATTTACATGGAATGATAACAACGAATACCTAGTTCCTGGTCTAACGTGCGATTCGCTTCGATTGTCAATTCATGTCAGACTTTTAATCGAAAATGAACCCCGTTGTTGTGCAAAACCACGTCGGGTAGGTAACAGGGAAAAAGCACGACGTGTAATCATATACCTAATTTACGAAAAAACGCAAATATTTTAGAATAGTTCAATATTATTTTCCTAATTATTTGATCCT
Organism: Cinara cedri; assembly: GCA_902439185.1. NCBI lineage: Eukaryota > Metazoa > Arthropoda > Insecta > Hemiptera > Aphididae > Cinara > Cinara cedri. Next base: position 903,949 of record CABPRJ010000013.1, read on the forward strand.
CATAGGGCCATAGTTCGTATTAACGGTCCCTGTTTTTTACAGTCCTACCATCTAAACCCTCAGTACTATTTTTCAAGTTTAGCCTATTAATGCTCAGTGTCCTATCTGTTGGACAACCAATAAAAACAGTATTAAATGTTATTAATTTCCCAAGAGCAAAATTATTAGGAATATAACAGAAAACAGGAAATTAAAAAACACTTAACCTTGGGCATGAATGGGTTAGAATTGCGTACTTTAGATTTTTAAACTTAATATACCTACTTGTTTCAATCAAAAACTTTGCATCATTTTGAATTTAGTGTTTACTTTATAAATGTCAATTTTAAAAATACCAAAAACTTTTAGTGATAAAATAAAAATATTCCTGAATCTAGTTGGGTTAAATGTTAATAGGTGTATGTTTTAAACGGTATACGCTAATAATTATTGAATTATAAGCATAATATGTTATGATTGTTACATTTTACCTGTTTTTGACTTGAAATGAATACATTCTTCCTAGCGTCCGCCGGTACGTTCTGTGTGAGTTTTTCTCCCGCTTCCTTGAGATCATTTACTTGCTTTTCACTCAAAAAGTTGTCTATTATCACAAAACCGTCTCTATCGAACTGTAAATATATAAAAATGAAAAATGTTAACATCTATCGATATTTTTTACATATATCATAGCGGTACCAATTATTCAGTTTTAATATTTGTTTTATACATAGACACTTACTTTAAATTTTAAATCTTCGTAGATCATTGTAGTAGGTATCGATTTTTTTTATGGCGGCGTATCTATGTACCTAACGGTAGGGAAAATTGTTAATAAAAATATGAATGAAGAGTTGAATATTGCAAAAAATTATTGCACCAGACAAACCAAGACTATAGTGTGAATTTAAGTTAAGTATTGAGGTTTAATTAGTGGTATATGGGTCACTAAAGAAATATTGATACTGATAAATAAACTAATAAAAAATAGTAGTAATCTACTAATCAGTTTATCTCTAAGATAAAAATATTTATACAGAATGTTTCTGAAAAATGTGCCGTCACAAATCTGGGCGGAGGAGGATAATAGCCAAAATCAAATTGTTTTTTTCTGCCACCAGAGCTTGGATTCCTTTACCATATACTCATAGGATATTTGCGTACTTAAATCTAAAAGTAGTATATTCCACGATATTTCCCGTAAAGTTAGCGTATAAATCGATATGTGACATAATATCAATTTTGCACATTATCTCATGAATTTATCGCTTAATGCCGCCAGAATGACGAAAATGTGATGAGACACGCTTGTTTGTAAAAGGTAATTTTGTTGGAAAAATCATGGTTTAATTTATTTGCCGACATCTAATATAAACTTGATTATTCAATTGAATTTTATTAATATGTAAGTTTATTTGTTTTTGTTAATTTTAATATGTTATTAATCAAACACGTTATATGTCGATAAAAAAATTATATACTATCAAATGATATTCTCAACAAAATTATTTTAAAAACAGATATATGTATTGTACCATGTTTTTTTTTTGTTTTGTTTTTACTCTGGAGACTTTAAGCGTCAAAATCGTGCAAAAATTAAGTGATTCGTCGATTCGATACAAATATATACGAGGGCATTGTAAGATATATTTGTTTTTAAATGTACATAAATATTTAACAAAATCATTTTTATTACAATAATAATAAGTAATTGTATAAAAAAATTTTAAAATATTGAAATAAATGTCATTATGTCAGTGTCAAACGTTTTGTTTTGTTGGATCACCACGCTGAGTATGGTAATACAGCATAATTTTAAGAAACGCCATGTATAACCATGTATTACATAAGCCCACGTGATGAAACACTTTTTATTTTTGATCTTAAACAATTACTGAATTTACTCCAAATTAATATTAATTAGATGTTGGTATATATTTGTTATTTTGTTTATCGAAACCTTTTTATGTTTCATAAGAATCGTAGTATAAGATAAACAAAGAAAATCCTGTAAATACTAATTAATGAATGATAATAGTTCAAAATTATGCGTAGATATACGAAAAAAAATGAACACGTTTGTTCACCTTTGGACTTCTTTGTTTCTAACAAAACATTATTTGTAATAATTTCATTGATTAGTGAAACACAGTATACAGGGTGATTTTTTTATAATGAACCAGTTAATATCTCTGAAGTATTAAGAATTTTAAAATAATTTTAGATTCCGAGCGTAGCGAGTGAGCTATTGGTTTTACTGAGATATTTATTTTTTTTCTTTCTTTTTTTTTCTAGTCTGAGGACACGTTTTTTCCTAGTAATCTTCCTCCAATGTATAAGTGTAGCATTTTTTTGAAAGCTCAAGTTGTCCAAATTGCACTTAGAGGAAATTTTTTGATTTTCGACACCATTTGTCATATAGAAGCACTAAAGTGAAGAAAAAACTTAGGAAAACATACAATTTCACGATTTCATTATTTTATAAAAACACAGACGACGTTTTCTACCAGAAAAAATTATTTAATCGAAAAAACACAAGATACCTTTTTTGTTGCATTATTTATTTAATTCCTTAAGGTATCATCGCCAAAACGTTTGAGCCACTTTTGAGCTTTTAAGAAATTGTTGGTAGTTTTTTTGCTATAGATCGGTTATAAATACAAATTGAGACTTGAAACTTGGTAACAGTACTTATACTGAACCTCCCTAGACGTGGTAACATTTTCAAAATCATCGGACGACTTTTTTTTTTTTAATCCAAAAATTACGGCATTGCAAATTATGTATTACCGAACTGCGCTCGGAATCGTCTTTGTCGTCTTTTGTCAAGCAATGGTTTATCATTGCTTACAGATATAAATGAAATAACCTTATGTACTCTAACTTCCCAACTTTCCCCTACAACAGTGGCCGCTTCCGTCCCCAGTATCAGCTCTTTTTTTTAAAAAAAACTTTATTGTTTTCCTGTTCTATACTGTGGTATAATTTTGAAAATTTTAACTGCTTTCCTTATTTTATAAAACACTATCAATACTTTTTATTTTCAAATGGCAACACCTATTTTCGATAACGAAAATGTACAAACATATTAAAAAAATAATTTTAACGTTTACAGTAATTAATTTGAGTAATTCGTTTGTGACTTATAAACCAGGGCCTATTTTTCGTAATATTCGTACTACACAGTTTTTTAGATCAGAAATTCATGGTCACAAAATAAAATTTGCACCTAAACCCTTAGATACAGTTATTTCGCTAATTTTTCTACCATTTATAGTTGTTTACAATTTTTTTTTTTTTAATATTTCCAGGTTTAAAATGTATCAAGAGGAAATTTGTGGGCACCTAATGTAAGAAGTAAACTTGAAAAGAAATATTACATAATATCAACTAGTTATATATTATTCTTTCGACAAATTTTTTTAAATAATGTTCCTCTGGGTTTAATTCTTATTTCAAAATCAGTAAACTTATTATAACAAGCATTTTTAAATTTTTAAAACATCATAATAATAAATAACAAATTTTAAAATACTTTGTTTTTGATATACTTATTCTAAATTTGTTAAACAATTAAAAAATACAAACATTATACATTTTATGATTCCGTAGTACACATTTAATAATTTCGTACTACGCACAACAGATTTGGTATTACACACAATGTGGAGTATTACACACAATGTGGAGTATTACACACAAAAATAGGCTACTCATTGTTGCCATTAAATCAGCAATATCTGTGAAAAATAATAATTATTATATTATACAGGAATCTCCCATGATCATCAGTGTCTCGGAATCCCCGTAACAGATGAAAAATTGTAAATATGTCCCTCACTCTTCAATAGTTTCTACTGTTGTCCTGCATATTTATTTTGAATCCTGATATCTCTATATTTAACATCAACCTAAAATTTGTCCTAAGATTTTACTATTTCCAGTCATCTCTTCTATCAACTTTGTAGGTGATTTTTTTACTATAGTAAATACGATCAAGTACCTTTATTTTTATCTTTATTATGTGAAAAATGTTATATTCATTACCAAATAACTTCTTTGTGACGATATTATGAAATAGAAATATTATCAAAAATTATATCAATTTGTAGAAACCAACGCTTTATAGTATGATTTATGTTTTATATTTAAGATGCGTTGTATAATTTGTTAATTTATTTAAGTTTATTAACTGTTATTTAATATTTAATAGCATAACTTATATTTATATATCAGATTGAAAAGTTATAACTTATTAATTACAAAATAAATATTTAATACACAGTCTATCTTAATATTTATTTATTTATTTAACAGATTTACAAGCAAGTCCTTTATTTCTAATATTAAATACATAAGAAAATACATTTTAGAATAAATACCATGAACAGACATAAAACACAATATAAAATAGATTTTTCAATATTTTTGTTATGAATACACGGGCTTGAATCCAGTTTTCGTCTGTAACCAATTGTGTTTAGCATACTGACTGACCATTTCGTCGAACACGTGAAACGTGTACGCGTGACGCGACCTTTGCGACTTATTATGATCACTTTTATGGACCACCTTGCCGTGTAGCAACACGAGGCTGGCTTCAAAAACAAAACAACATACATAATTAATTTTATTAAGTAATATCGGTTAAGAGGACGTGATACCCACAAGTTCTATCTCCGTTTTACAAAATGTAGGGTATAACAAATTTTCGTTCAGCCGGAATAATAGACAACACTATGCTCTTGGATTTAAATTTTTAGTATCAGGGTAAATTGATCTATCATTAAACTGTGCAACCTCGTAGGTAATTAGGTGTTTTTTGGTATTTTAATTAATAAGCGAAATATATAAGCTTCCAATCGACTTGAAATTTTACATGTGCTCATATTTTAGATGATAATACATTACCTAATCAATAATCAGAATTTCTGTTTTAAAAAAGGATGGAAAATAGTTTTCAGTCCATGTGTATTTCTGGAAAATACATTGAAATATCGAAAAACGCCTCATACAACGTTTGTTCCTATGCCGTCTACAATTAATAATCTGTGGTATAATTTTACGATGTTATCCCTTTTAACCCTACATAGCTTTCGGAAAAAACGCCACATACCAACAACTTTTGTTCATATATTCCTCCATATAAATAATAGAATATTTAATAATACATTTTCATATTTATCATTTAGTTCGTTTTAGAGCAATGGTTTTTTTTTTAAATTGTGATAATTCCCATACTCATATTTCACATAAATATTAATAAAAGGTAATGGAAAACACATACGTATGTATGGTTGCACAGATAATGTCACTTACCTTCAAGTTTAAGTATAGATCAATTCACTATAATATTAAACTAACAGCACAAAGTTGTCTCCTCTACTAAATGCAAATTGTCTACGCCTTAAGTCTGTATACCTAAGACGGAAACAACACAAGCATGTATCACGTCCCTTTAAGCGCACACCATATTTTTTTTATCGTAAAACGCTTTACATTTCTTCACTTCAACCGGAACGTACAACCCCTTGTCGTATTCCGGGAACGTTCCCTGGAAATTGGCTTCTCGTCCTTCCGCATTGTTATCAAAGACCCACATTTTATGCAAGTCATTCTTGTGCGAGCCGGGTATTATCCACAAGCAACCGTTTTCCACCGTTGCGTCGTCCAGAGCCAACCAAAATCCAATCAATGTATCCGGCGTCGTGAATAAGAAAGTGGAGTCTTGGTGTGGGACAACTGTGGACAAGTAGTTAATGAAAAAAAATGTGTATCTCCGTGGTTAAAAATACAAGTACCTGTCTATATACAATGTATTCGGGAGAACCTATCGGCCGGCGTCATACGAGAGTACATAAAAAATGATGGAGAAACCCTCTTTAAGGGAGGAGCCTAACTTTTTTATTAGCAATTTAAGTTTTTAAATTCAACAGTTTAATTGGTCATTTTACATAGAAATAATTTATTTAAATAAGAGAGATGATTTAAAATGAGTTTTGACAACTTTGTCAGATTTTCACTAGTCCCTACGTATGTTGTGTAGATTACTAATAGGTAACTAACATTTTTTTGTCGAAAAAATTTTGCTATCGTTCGTTGGGTACCCACGGAAGTTGAAAATAACTAAGATAGATAGAAAACTAGAATTTTATCTACAACAATTGCACTAAATTGTAATTAACTGTTATTGTATGTATGTATACCTACGGACTATGCTGTAAATAAGACTTAATGGTCACGGTCAGTTTGTTCTATTGTCTCGTGCTCGTGTTCCTTCAAAAATACTGTGTATTTTGCAAATTTTACGATTTTTATAATAGAAAATAATGAAATATAAATTATTTGATCTGAGAGAGGCACAGTTGGCAAATGTTGGAGTTTTCAAGTACAGGTTTATTGGGTCAAGAAAAAGAGGTGAATTGTTGAAATGGCGAAGTACAAAAAATGATTGTACAACAACCTTTTTTATTTTTATTTATTTTATTTTTTTCATATATATTCGGTATTTAGGGGAACAAATTTTGATTGTAATATATACTAAACTAACTAACCCAGCAAACGCTGTCTTAATATGTGATTAAAAACCAATAAAAGATTTTTATTTATAAATATTCAAGGTTCAAATGTATTTTATTTTTTAATAATAATATTCTACGGTACAAAGTGACAATGTCGCACCTATTTTCGTGCTCAATCGTGTATTTTTTGGGGGTATTTTGGGTTTATATTGTTTAATTGCAACTGTGCTCAATCGGGTTCCAGCCTATAGCCCGGTATAGGTACCTAAAGGTATACAATTACAATAAAATAATAATAGTTTATTATTAATTATATCGCTAAAATATCGTTGGTTGGCTATATAGGTACTTTTCTATTGGGATACACACCTTCACTGCCCACTCCTGGGTTTTTGTAGATGTACATACTCTGTGGCACTACTGGCTTCACCAGGCCCAACGCTCGGCACACGCTCGCCACTTTTTCGCTGTACGTACACTTCTCGAATACTGGGTGCAACCTGTGCAGAGCGTGCCCGACCTTGTTCAGGGCTAACGATTGGTCCATCAAAAGTTGTCCGTTATCGTCCAACGCGTCTTTTTCGAAAAAATAGCCGATTTTCTCGGCGCTTTCCAAAAAGTAAGAATTGAAAATCTACACGTTATACATAGATATTAGGTAGGTACCCACAGGTTACAGGTAGGTACATAATAAATTGAATAAAGTCGCTCACGTACGATGTGCAGGGGTGTGGATGCGTTTTTTTCGGGGGAGGGGAGCGGGAGTTAAAGTATATTAATGATTATAAGATAATTATGTAAATATTCATGCCTGCATTGTATGTTTATTTTTAGTCGTAAATATAAGTAGCCGGCAAGCTAAGTTTAATTATTTATATTAAATTATCGCACTTCATCAAATGCAAACAATTGTATACAATTTCTATATTAATTAATTTAAAATTACTTAGCCTCTTTATCACAAATTTTCTAACTTGAGTTTTTTTTTTCTTAGCGAGGTTTTACTAGTAGTTGACTGAAGGTTTTTGTTGGGATATATATTATATAATTAGGTACTTATACATTTGGTTTTTTACATAAAATGTTCAAAATATGTTCGCTAGGGATTTCTCTTGATGTATACTTTCCCAAAAATAATTTTAATTGAAGATTACCAATTTTCTGAAGAGGCGTATGTTTGCTGACAATAAAGCTTTACACAAATTTTATGAGAATAAATACTTTTTTGGAGTATTAGTTAGGTACTAATTGTTGAACTTCAGTGTTTTTGGTTTTTTCATTACTACTTCGAGTCGCAACAAATATTCTATCGCTACTTACCTTCAACTCACTTACAAGAAAAATTATATTTTACTATACTTACTAAAAAATTACTTCTACATCGCTGAATATAAAAATTGTACAATTTACCTGATCCTTTTGATTTGTATGGAAAATGTTCTTCGCATCCCTCGGTATGTTCTGTGTGAATGTTTTTCCAGCATCCTTGAGCTCGATTACTTGGTTTTCGTTCAAAAAATTGTCTATTATAACGAAACCATCTCTTTCAAACTGTAAAGGTAAATAAAATCTATACGTTACCTATTGTTTTTATTTTTCTTTATATTCATTACTATTTCGTTTTTCTGGGATTTGGGAAGCACACGTGTATATTTTATGTAGTATAATAGTATAATAGATATATATTTACTTTAAACATTAAATCTGCATAAGTCATTGTAGAGTCAATTTATTATTATTATTTTTTTTTTACCAATTGAAAGTGAACTACGAGAAAAATGAATACACACTTATGTAGGTACACTATAATAGACACAAATATAATAAATACAATAACACTAGTGATGATCGAACTATCTATTTACTCGGTTGTTTTTAAAAACTATTGGCACAAGCTCTTCAGTTTAAAAAGTACTCGGTTGTTTTGTTAACCAGTTGGTGCCACAATACTATCGATAGAAAACTTTCGGACCATCGATTAATTAATTCGATAGTTTTCAAAACAATTGATGGATAAAACTATATATTCAATCGATAAATCGCTCGGTTGTTCTTTAAACTATCGATTGTAAGTCGATAGTCAAAACTAGTCAGTTCCGTTTTCTAATAGATATTTGTGTGAGGTTACTATCAGTAACCAGTCCGGGCGACCAATGGACTATAAACTGTAGATCTATGCAGTTCACCTTCACAGTTTATTAATTAGACATGTCGTTATATTTATTATAATAATAAAAACAAAAGGCTGATACTGGAGTAGATGGGTATGCTAATGTTTTAGTCAGGTAGTTAGAGGGGAGAATATTATATAGATTACCTAATTAATCTACATCTGAACGTGACTTTAAATAATTGATAATGAAAAACAATTCTGAATAGAGAATATTATTAGTCGTAATTTTTTCCTTGTTTGGTAACCCAAAAATCAACATGAATTGTATAACAAATTACCAATTTCTCCTATTTATTAAGAAAACTACAAAGATATTTAAAAAACAGCGTTTTCAATGTACCATCCAGATTTTAGATCAAAAAAGTTACAAGAAAATTTCTATAGTTTTTTATTAAATTAAGATTTCTGGTATGAAAATTGTTCAAAAAATGTATGATACACTATAGAACACTTTTGGTTTGCGGATTACCCACCTTATTGAACTAAAAAAAATTAGTAGAGAGCTGATATGAAAGCAATACGGAAATAAATGTAAAAACAATACAAAATTGGCGCGGGACAATTAGTTAAATATAAAGTAATTATAAACTAATATTAATTATGTATAAAAAATGTTTGTTTAAAAAATATATTGATATAGTGTTAATAAGTTTTATTTAGGCAACTGCTTAATTTCGGCTTACGCCTTCATCAGGTTGCTGATAAATAATGTTATACAATGGTTTATATAAATAAAAATAAATGTTTATTTTAATTTTAAAATTTATTTTGTTCCTTTTTAAATTATTTATGTAAACTATTGTATAACATTATTTATCAGCAACCTGCTAATGTTGTAACCTGAAACTAAGTAGTTGCTTAAATTAAATTTATTAACACTTTATCAATATATCTTTTGAACAAACGTTTTTATATATAATTAGATAAAAGTGTCAAAAATCTCAAATATACAATAATATTAATTTCCTTTTTTACATTTTCAAAATTGGATCTGCAGGTTAGTAGGTCTATCATGTAGAAAATGGTCATCAAATATGTACCTCTAAAAAGAAAACATTAAATTGCAATTACCTTAGAATTAAAAATTGATGTTGAATTCTGATTTTTCCGTCGGTGTCTGAATTGAAAGGCACATATTCTAAGAAAAACAATTTAATTGTGTGAAGGTTAGCTAAAATATAACTGTTCCGCTATTTTTTAGGCACTGTTTCTTTTCGACTAGCATGGTAAACAATTGAATTCAAATTACTTACAAATTATAATAAATAAATTACAATAAATATACAGTACATCTTTAATATTAAAATAACTTAAACATATTTAGTAAAAATGTTAAATAATACCAAACAAAGTCTTTTTATTCAAATACAATTTTCATAATATGAGCAACTTAAAAATTGACTGGAATCATAATAAATACAAAAGTATATAAAACACTTAAAAATATAAATAAATTTGTAATAATTAACATTATATAAAATTATTAACTCATTTTCTAAGCAATAAGATGAACAAGTAAGCAATTTGATTATTTTATTAAATAGATAAATAATAAGTGGTACTAACTAAATGTATACAGAAAATATGAGATATAAATATCAGTCCATATATTCAGAATTAATATTCTTGCTTCCTGTTCCTGAAAAAGTAAATAAAAAGTTTACAATGAACAAAATCGATTGACATAAATTAAAATATTAACTAACCAGTAACATGACAAACTTCTATTTTTGCGCCAAACTCCAAAAGTTTAAGTAACCAACAATATTGTCTTTCTGATAATTTATCATTTGGACCCTTTACTTCAACAAATTTGCACTAATCATGAACATTAAAATAAATTATTATAATGCATTTTGATAATTAGGTGTCAACGATTTTAAATTCAACTTACTTTAAAGTTAGCAGCATCCCAAACAATAAGATCCGGCATGCCATACAAAAAAATTCGGCCATCTTTTAATATTTGATTACCGATTTTTAAAAACACAGTTTTTCCTACACTTTCCAGTAGTGTCTAAAATTAATGAATATTATTTACAAAAATGTTATTACAAAACTACATGGCAATTAAATTAACATACTTTACACTGTGGTAGGTTGTCTACATTCATATAATTCCAGTTTATTACTGATTGAGTATTAAAATATTCATCACAACGGGTTTTTAACATATCACAAATTTGATCAACACTCATATTTTTCAGTTCTGTCATTCGTTTCTAGAATTTTAATAAAATGTAAATAGTAACGCAAAATTAGTCAAAACATTCAAATTGATTTCATTTTTACTTCAATATGTTTTTCTCTGATATTGTAGAAGTGGTGTGTTCTCCAATCTAAAGGACAATCTTGATATTTTCTGATAAAAAGAACATGTGGTGGATAACTGTTGTATATTATGTCCCAAAAACATAATAAAAACATTGATTTTATAAATTGACCTTCATCATGAAGTCCTATAAAAATAAATACATAAAATAAATATTATTCAAACACAGATATACCTATATTACTATGAATGTGAACAGTAATTTAATTAAATATTTTATAAAACATTTCATAGTTAATTTATTAACTCTTCTTTTTAGTTACGAAACTATTTTTCAATAAATAATATAACATCAATGATTCCTAGGTGGAAGATTTGGAAAATGAATGAAAATATAATATTATTAATAATTACCATTCATAAATCCTTCACTTTTATAATGTGACAATGCAAGTTCTTCGACAGACATAAAATGAATGTCTCCATTAGGGGTTTTCTTGACAAAAACTTGCTTACGGCCAGATACACCTCTAAATTAAAATATTGTTACCTATGTTAGCCCATATTTGAAATGCAACACTTACAATATAAATTGGCATAAAGTGTCCCATAATGATCAAATACTTATAATAACTTTTGTTCTATTCAATACTTTTTATATTTTTTATATATATATACTTTAAATAATTAGTATGCCTCTTGCTATAGTTAATATGGCAAAACAATTTTTTTTTTTTCAGGTGGCGAAACTTAAAATAAAAAATTGTAAATAAAAATAGCTATTTTGTAAAAGAGAAAATTTGTATAATAATAATAATAATGATTTATTCAAAAGAAGAATAAAACGGGCAGAAGCCCAATAGTATAAAGACAATTTAGAGATTATATAATACGAGATAATAAACAAAATTAAAATGTATAGTAGTTTTGTATTATTCAGCAGCACAAATCAATACTTAGGAACAAGTTTAAATTATTGCTAAAGATGAAAAGAAAAAAAATCGGCATTTGTTGGAAATTTATTACATAAAGCCATGACCTTGGAACAAGGGAGTATTCAAATAGTTTGTACTGTGTATTGGTATATAAAACAGAAAGGTTGAACGGTTATTGTAAGCTGGAATGTTAAAAAGGATACTAATTAATAAATCTGGTGCATAAATTTGAACTTTGACTAATTTATAAACAAAGGAAATATCCACTAGATCACGTCTAGAAGAAATTATTGGAATATCTAGAAAAACCTGGCTTATATATACTCATGGTCATTAATAGTTACATTGAATTTATAATCAATACACCTCAAGAAACAGTTTTGGACTTACTCAAAGAAAATTAAAACCTAATTTTGAATACGGACTTCAAATAGGCAATCTGTATTCTAAAATGGATCTAACAAATGATCAATAAAAAAGAGCTTAAATAAACGCAAATCTTTAAAATCCGAAAAAGTGATGCTTAACAAAACCTAATACATGTAAAGATTTTTAAGACATGCTCAATATGCTCTCCAAAATTTAAATTGCTTGATAAAATTATTCCTAAGTCTTTAATTAAAGTAACTTAATTGAATTTAATGTTATTTTTAAATTACATATGACTTATAAAACCACGGGATATGTAAAAACATATTGAGTAGCATTTATTAATATAAAGGTTCATTCCCCAATTTTGACATCAGTCTGATAAGATAATTAATTTCTTTTGTAAAATTAAATAGCCGTTTATTGATGAAACTCGAGTGAAGATTTTTAAATTGTCTGTAAAATAAAGAACATGCCATTTGTTAAAAACTAAAGAAATACTTTGAAACGACCATTCTGATCATAACCAGTGAAATTAGGTTTAGTACGAATAGAAAGTTTATCAGAATAAAGAAATAATTTAAAATTATTAAATAAAGTCCTTAGCTTACTTACATTACTATGGGCTTATAGGCTGCTATAGGCTTAGCCTTCAAACTTAAATTTTTTTATATTAACAATTTTAGGGAGACCATTAAAAGAAGTGAATCTTGATGCCCTTTTTCCTAGTTTCAGGTCTGCTATTAAATTCAGTAGTTCTGTTTGAGTGCAGTCTCTAATGATAGAGATGTTATTGATGTATGAAGGAAACTCACATTTCCATTTCATGAAGAATGAAAAAAACTCTATCAAACTTATTATGGTAGTTATAACTTGTTTAAGTATGATCTATTATTTTCTAAAACCGTTTGAAGTTTTTGCAAATGTGAATATTATTGTGGTTTAGTATCTATTATAATATTTAATCAGTAGTGAAAGCATATCAAATGACAAAGATTTTATTTTTTATGAGTTAATATCAAACCATAAAATAAATTAAATAGTATAATTGATAATAAACTATAATAATATTCATATTTGTAAAAACTTCAAACAATTTTAGGAAATAAAAGAGCATACTTAAACAAAAATCAATAGATCAACAGTTATTGCTACGTCAAATGATATGGACAAATTTCTAGATATCCCAGAAATATATGCAAGCACTGGCATTGAAATATACTTCACTGTTTATAAAGTAATCAAAAACTGGGGATTGACTAATAATATTCAATCATTTGTTATGACACAACAGCTTCAGATGCTGAAAAATTGAATGGTACGTATTTCTTATGGCTCTTTTAAGTGAGGTTCAATTTTTAAGAAATTTACACAAATACTTAAAAATTAATAAAACACTAGCCAAAACCACAATTGGTAAATTTATGAACCATTTGCGCTATTTAAATAAAGAATGTGCAACGATTGCATTTAATAAAAACATAGACAGTTAACATAAACAAAAACTTATTGCTAATAAAGTCCTTAAAGACACAAAAGAACAGAAGAAAATGAAACTACCAAAAAATTAATTTTAAAAAGTCTCATGTGCAGTTTTTTTAAAAATATTTTTGAATAAATGTTTTGGGGGAAGTCTCAAAAAAATGTTTAAAAAATTTAAAATAAATACAGATTTTTTTAAAACAGGTAATTTTGGAAAGTTCAATTGATTATTTATATAAAATTAAAAAATAGTAAATGATACAGCAGAAAGATTAATACAACTAATGGAAGAATTTGATCAAAAAATAACAAAAGCAATGTCTATTATAAGTAAATACAGTAGAACATCTTTAATCCGTCACCTTTGTGACTGGAGGTATGGTTGGAACACGAAAAAGGTTGGATTATTAGAATATACAGAAGTATTGTATTTACATATGTAATACTAAAAATTTGAATGTAACGCATAATACAAATGCAAGTGTGTTATGTAAACATATATGAAGTAAAACATTACTTAGAAAAAAAGTCAGAAAATTTTGTTTAGCAAATAAAATTATAGACTTAGCTATGATATTACTCAATTTCTTGTTCCACAAAATTTCCATAGGTGTTGAAGTTGAATTCTACTTGATGTAATGAAGGGCAATATCAAAAGCCAAATGAAAAAAAAAAAATCCAAATGTATTCATATTAATAATACTATGGTCGGATCAACTGAAGTCGCGAACCTGTTGAGAGTGGACGAGAGAGGTTCTACTGTATATCCAATATTAATTTAATGACCATAATTTTATTAGATTTATGTTATTTTATGTTTCAGACCATACAAGATTATCATCAAAAGTATTCTAACCAACATTAAACATTCTTAAAAAATTATTTTGATAATCTATAAGATAAATTTATAAATATTAAAAAAATGTATTTTTTTTGTTAATATAAAAAAATTACACAATTTGCCTTTTTGTTTCAATTTGAAAATTGATTTTTCTTAATTTTTCAAGAAAGTGTTAATATTCTGAAAAATATTAAGAGTAAATATTTTAATGAAACCCACAGTAACAAAATAATAGTTATGGAATAATTATTGATATCTTTATAATTTACATGGATAGTCACAGAACAATAAAATCAAGAATTCTTCAAAAAAATACAAGCAATGAGCATATTTTTGTATATTTCGACTTTAAGAGTTAGTATATGCCAAAAATAACAATAACTAGATGACACTCTTTGTATAATAATCTATAGTAGTATACATTGCCTAATATAGCATTGTCTTTTTCGAAAATAAGCTTATATTATATTATGTGCCATTGACAATACAATACAATAAATGTTTCCTATGCAAATATTATAAAAACAAATTAAATGCATTTTAACTAACTTTTAAGGCAGTAATATTGAATTTTTTCAATTTAAGTGTATTTTAAAATTAATTTTGGTACTCAAAAATACATTGTGAAATATAAAATTTTTTGACTAAAAGTAAACACATATTTTCATATGTTATAATTTAATATTATGAAGCATAAAGTTATGGAATTCTACACAGTAATAGAATAACTGGAATGGCTAATTTATGGACTAATTGCATTTGCGCTTATGTAGGTTGCAGATATTATGTTTATTAAATATAGGCACTTTCTAATAACTTCGAATCAACATCAGTCAAAAAAATTTGTATTAATATTAGGTAATGACTTTATGTGATATTTTCTTTAATTAAGTTAAACTTTTAAAAAATATTTGTTTTACTTTTCTTAATTTTAGAAAAATCTACAGATTTTGAACATAGTATATTTCTTACGTATACAAGTGTACACTGTTCAAATTACATTGAAAATAATAAAAACAAAATTGTCTACTGTACTTTTCTGTGACAGACATTATTTGTCCACTAATTGTCGTACTAGGTAGTTTTTTTTGAACTGTAATAAAATTCAATAATTCGTTTTTTAATCCTTCATCCAACTTCCTAACTTTACGATTTGTGTACATCACTGCTCTAGTTGACAACATTTGACGATTTAACTCAGTAATCTTATCATTTTTAAAACCCTCGAGTATTACTCCAGCAGCCTAAATAATAGATTTAAGTAATATTTAATAAATATATATTTTAAATTTTAAAAATTGTTCGATACTTACAATATTTAATTGTTTATATTGTGATTCAAAAACTTTTGCTAGTTCAATACGAATATCAGTTTGTTTAGATATTAAAAATTCCTTGTGTTTTAATAATGATTCCAATACTTCTTTAGCTAAGTCTTTTTCAGTGAGAGACTTTTTTAATATTGGTATATTCTTAAACAAAGTATGAGCGTATACAGATACTGCAGAATATTTTCTCAAATAAGTAGGTAGTTTAAAGTATGCGTCTCTAATGAAAAACATTTTTTTTTTTTTAAAACAAATTTTAATATTATACTTCATAGTATTATAGTGCTACATTAGTACATATATTTGTTTTATAAGTTTTAGTTTGAATGAAAATACTTACTTTACATCACTGTTACATACAGCAGATTTGAAATTATCAAACATGGTTTTCAATGCTATAAATGCATTTTTATGATCTTTGTGCTCCAATGATAATTGAACTTTATAACGAAGATTCAAAGCAACTTTATACCTAAAATTAATAATTTCTTAAACAATAGTATTGTATACCTAGTATACAATAGTATTGTTAGTATACAAGTACTACAAGTATTTTTTACACTTTATGACAGTATTGTAGCCAGGAGGGACTTCCAGGCTTAGCCCCCCCCCCTTTCGAAATATTAAACGACAATAATTTGTTATTTTAAGTGAATTCAAAATACAATTTGATGACTATACTACGTCCTGGATACGGTGAACAGCCAATGGTTAAAGTGGGAGGGGGGTAATCTCCCTACCTATTTAATGTAAAATTATTAATCCCCTTTAACTTGAGTGTTCAAAGTCCCACTTCTCCCAACACTTCAGTTATTGTCACTGAGATATTTTTAATGACATTTTTATAACTCAAATAAGTTTTTTTTAAATAAATCTTTTAATGCCAATTAAATTATATGTAAACAGAAACTGTTTCCTTTAATTTTACTAAGCAGGCATACGCATAGAATATTATTTTCATGGGGGAGAGAAGTATTTTTTTAACACTACAAGTATAACATTTTTATAAACAAATGTGTAGACGAGAAGAACATTTTGGAAGTCTTGTTTCCTTAATTAGTTTTCTGAAAGTTTGGTTAAGTTAGTTCTAGGGAACGTTCCACAGTTTTCAATAAATATAGTCCCTCTTTGAAGTTTTTCCCATTTTAACCACTGAGAACAGCTCATGATTTTGTAAAATGATAACTAGTAAAAAATTAACATAAAAAATCCAATCTGAATTAACCACTATATTGTTCCTACGTTTATTGATATTTGTGATAAAAACAAAATAACAAATCTTCTGAACAGCTGATGCTTCGAGTTGCATTCTATACGTTCATATTTTTTTTTCGTTTATCTACATAATTTTTTTTTTCATCATGGGACGTAAACATATTGCTTTTAGGTCAATCATATTGTTTTACCTAATCAAATGTATTACTATATGACATTATAAACAATGTGGTGCATATATAATTTTTTGACCATCAAAATCTGAAGCTGCCATTAAAAAAAAAAAAATATTGGCTAAGGCAGCTAGTACTAGTCTGCCAAACAGACTACTTTACTATTTTTGTTTCTTAATGATTAATATAACTGCAATTATCTATAAAAATACTAATACTAAATTCTATTATTATACATGCTGCTTTGACTTTGTGCTAAAATTTTCTAGACTATGTATGTTATATTCAATAACAAGTAAAAATATCCGATTGAATAACTTACATGTCTAAATTATCTTCAGAGTTAAAATTAAGTGAAACACATTTTATTTCAAACTTAGGAAACTTGAGTTCATTTTTTTCAACCAAAGTAAATTTATTAAAACATTCTCGAAATCTGTCCTTTTCTTCTCCAATAAAATATGGGTATGATTCATAGATCAGACAGGTTATAATATCATCTCTTGAATTATCTGATAGTTTTAAGCAGTACCCTAATATTTTTTTAACACTGAAACAAAAATATGTAATTTAAATATATCTACGCATGATTAAAGTAAAATTAAAGTAAAATAAATTAATATAACAAACTGTTCTTTTAAATTATTTATTGAATTTCCACAAAATGTTCTTTGATTCTTTACATGATTTATAAATGATTTAATCATTTCAGGTTTAGTCTTCTTATTAGAGTTTAAGTTAATATTGAATATTTTTTGTAATTGTTTAAGTTCATGTGATTTCAAAATATTTAATAAACAATCAAGTTCACAAGAAGTAACATCTACAATTTTCAAAAATAGGTTTGAATTAAATAATTTTATTTAATTGTAAAATATAATTTTGAATTAAAACAAACCTGTGTTTATTAATTGTTTGGTTGCCAATGACTTTAAAGTACTATTTAAATCATAACACAGATTTAATTCTTTATATTTGCTTAGCCCATCAGGTGTATTTAAACGAATCCAGTCGTGTTTTCTAGAAATTAACCTTCCATAAAGTTTAAGTTCATCATTAGTACAATTTTCAATTTTCGCTGCTATATTTGTTTTACCGAGACAAATTACTTCATTAAAAACAATATATTTTATAAATCTGCTGTATGTGTCGCCACCTGAAATAATAACTTTTCTTGATAGAATATCAGTGATTGGACTTTTTATAACACCATTAAACATATTTTCAACTTTTTTTGGTGTAACATCTCTACTATCATTAGTAGTACCATCTTTTTGGAGATTATTAATATTTTCTTTCTTAATATTTAAACTTTGATTGGTCTTTTGTGATAACTGAGTTGGATTTAGTACTTGAAGCTTAGGAATTTCTATACTATCTATAGGAGAGTTAGATTTAATAGAATTTTCAGTTTTAATACTGGGTTTTTCACCTAATTGTAGAATTGATGAATGACAATTATTTTCAACATTATTAACTATAAAATCTGGTCGTTTTTGGGTTGGTTTGAAATAAAAAGTAATTTTACAATTATTGTTTTCATTTTCATGGAATTTTGATTTTTTAGATGGTTTTGGTGTAGCAGATTTTGAAAGACTTCTTTTTTTAGGAGACGGTGTGATATTGAATCGTTTAGGATTATTTTTGATACTCGGAGATAATAGAATTTTATTATTTTTCTCAATAAATGGTTGTTGACTTTTAATTGGTGTTGTCGGTTCAGATTCACACTGTTCATAGTTATGAGGTAATAATGCTTGTTGACTAAGAGGTGTAACTATTGTATTTAATGGTGAGTAGTTATTTGAATTATCAAATACCAAAATCCGTGAAACAGAATTAGATTCTTCATTACTTTTTCTCTTAATTCGACTTCTTTTTGGAGTAAATGGTGAAGATGAATCACAGGATGCTTGTTGACTTAGAGGTAAAACATCAAGGTCTTCATTAATAGGTGAGTGGCAATCTGAACATCCAAAGGTCAAACTCCGTGAAACAGAATTAATTTCATCATCATTTTTTTTCTTAATTAGACTTTTTTTTGGAGTAAATTTTGTAGATGAACCACTGGATTGCATTTGAAATGGTGGCACTTTAGATGGCGTTTTAAATGAAGACTCCATATTATTTGAACAGTATTAATTATTAAGTTATAAATTTATAAACCAGGAAAATTATATTGGTAACCATAAATCTTAAATATTAATAAAAACTACATTTCTTAACAAAAATTAAAATGAAAAAAAAAGAACTAAATATTGATTATTGTTATCAGTTGATAACAATAATCAAGTATATCATTAAATTTGCGGGAATTAGTAGAGGCTCTTTGGATCAAATTTAATATTGTTATAATTATACCATGGTTAAGATATATCTATTTAGGTACCTTAAATCGTGATTATATTATTATAATATAATTTTTAACTTATAAATTATTATTAGTATACTTGGTCTATTTTGGTAAATGGTAATTAGTAATTACTAATTCTATTTTCTAAAATTTTCAGGAACATCAAACGTTAAATTAAAGTAGTAACATCTGACAAAGTATTTACTTTGTAAATTACAATAGTAAGACTAGTAGGTATCAATTAAATTGTTAGTTGGTACCTATTTTATTTTCTTGACACAACAATTTTAATAGATATTCACTATTCAGTGCTTTACTTTATTCGAAATTAGTTTATTTTGTATTATATTATTATATATTATGTGCCTGCTATAATGTACGTATTTTTTTAATGTTTATGCACCCATATAGGTTAAGCATTGAATATAATAAAAGTTAGTAGTTATTTATAATAAAAATGAAAAACGAAAATGAACATATATCTAACAATAATAATGTAATGATTAAAGTATTTGAACCCACATCAATGTGTTCTAAAAATAAAAAAGACAAATTAATAAATGAATATAATCAAATATTTAATTCATACAAGGTAGATTTTATTTGTTAAATATGTATTTTTTACTATAGTTACCTACCTAATATAAACATAGTTATATTACTTGAATTTAAATTGTGATCACAGGAAATTAATTTAGAGATGGATCAAATTTCAAAAAGAATCAATATACTACAAAATTTATGTGAACATGAAACCAAAATTAACAATTTTTACCATAGCATAGCGGATGGTTCTAAAAGTAATTATAATATGTGTTTTATGTATAAATTTTATATATTGCATTTTATGTATAAAATTGTCTATTTAATTGTAAATACCTATGTAAGAATATTTAATTCCATTATTGCTAGGTTATATAAAAGATGTACAAGTATTATTCAGTTATTGTAAATAAGATACAATTAGTAAATAAAATATAACTCACTAAGTCAAATGTTAATATTATCTATATAATTTATTTTAACTGATTGCTTCAAATAAATAATATAGATACTTCCATTTTTTTTTTTTTGACATAATGAATCAATTTATTATAGATTTAAATACAATAATTAATGAAATTTAATAATATTATATTATTATGTAATATAGACTGTTAGAAGGATATTCGGCATAGGCAATAAAAGGATGTTCAGGAGAGTTTATGTATGATTTAACTTATTTTAAATTTATTTACCATCATTTTTGGTGCTTACAAAAAAAAACAAGTAAATTCTATTTGTCATATCAATACTAGAATGTATTCTATGAAAAGGTGAAAATAAAAAAAGTTAAGTTTGAGAAAATGGTTACTTATATCAAATAGTCTACTAATTTGTCAATATCCTATCCATTTTTGTGATTATTATACTGATGAAGCACCTATTACAGCTAAAAAAATTTGTTTACAATAAAATATTTGTAGTTTAAGTATATGTATAAGAAAAATTAAATAAAATAATGTTTGATAACTGTATTAATGTAAGTAATTAAATTTGTAATTGAAATATGTTAGTTATTATTTTTATCAACAGATCAAATAAATAACATTACTTAGTTAAAACTATTATATTATAAGCATTTTATGCTCCTATTAACAAGATAATTAATTTGATTAGGCTCAACATACTTTGAAACACATGAAGTTAAATATAACGATCTATACATTTTGGAAAATAACGCCAATGAATTGACTAAAGAACAACGATTAAAAATAAGAATTGTAAACATGTTCTAACATTTACTGTTCTGAGTCATAATTATTAATTATCTACTTGTTCTCATAGAATCGAAATACTGCAATAATTTTACGCTTGGAGAAACAACTAAAGAAAGTCAATGTCAACTTAGAAAAAGTCAAAGTTGATTTGATTACTGCATATAAAGTCCATCTACTACATAAACATAACTATTAAATTATATATAATTTAAATTTATTCTTATTATATTTTATATGTATAATTTATTACTCTAATAAAAACTCTAGTACAAGGATGTTAAATCAATATATTTAGTTTCTATGGTTATGCAAACACTATTGTATTTTTCTTTTAAATTAAGGTTTTTGTATTTTTAAGTAAAAAATATATTCAAATTACAAATTATAAAAAAAATTAAAATATAGTGTTATATAATATAATTTTACTTTCATAATGCCTCCAAAATTAGATCAGATGACTAAAAAGGCTACCAGATTATCATTGGTAAGATAAAAATTTACCCCAACATTTACTTATTAATACATTTTTTATGAAATGATTAGTCACAGCCTATTCAAAAAAAACCATTCAATAAAGAACCTTCTAGACGCCAAGTAAAGATAGCTAAACCTGTGGATGATAATATTGGAATTTTATCCAATGAACCTGTTAAACCAGACGATCAACTAAAATTAACTGATGAAGTAACTATTTGTATTTGATACCTATATAATATATATATTTTTTTTATTTATCTGACAAAATAAAAAATTATAATAATATTTAAAACATTAAAAGAAAAAATTAATAAGTTTTAATAATTAATAGGAAACTTAGGAATGTACGTTTTTATGGTTTAATGACTGATATGAAAGAAACAATATTTAATATTATGATTGTTTGAGAAATATTTGTTGTAACTCAAAGGTCAACTCATTGATTGTTTAACTTTATTGTCAAAAAACAATTCAATTTTAATTGTATTCTAAAAATTAACACAATTTAAGAATTATAATAATATAGTTTCCTATTTTTCAATTATAAATTAAATTTTTAAGTATTTTGACTATTAATAATATTCAAATCTCATATTTATATTATTACTATAGTCTTCTATAACTGAAATTTTAGAATAGTTTTGTAAAAAAAAAATATAGTTCTCAATAGTTTTAATTTTAGGTAATAGTTTTTCTTCTATTGAATGTTATTATTCTGAGAATAAACTAAATGCTATAATATTAAATCTAAATTTTTACTATGCAGTGAAAGTAGGTATATACTTATGCTGAATTTAGTAGTTCAGTGTTATATTTTGTTTTTCTGAACCAATGATTTCTTTATTTACTTTAATATTTAAACAATTTAACTATTTACCGTTGGCCATTATTTGAATCTAATTCATCTCATACTTCATAGATATTTTACTTTTACATAGTTATGATAAAGTAAATAAAGATTTGATAATAATACCCACTTTAACCACTCAATGAACAATAATATGCACTTTCATAAATTTTTTAAATAATTATACCCATATGAAGAAAGTTTATATTCATAGGCATTTTTTAATTTCAAGCAAAACTCATTACTTTAATATGAATAATTTATCACGTTATACTTTTTACTAAAAAATAAGTAATTAAACTTATAATTGTATTGGTTGATATCTATTTTACCTATTTAATATTTTGTGATAAAGAAGTTGACATTTCTTTTTAAAATATTTACTATTTTATATTTGTTTCTCTTTATTTATATTTAATAATTAGTAGTATTCATTATTTTATTTATACATGTTAGAAAATAATAACGATTTTTGTAAACATACACGTTAACAGTATTTTTGTTTTTTTTTTAGGAATTGGATGAACTAATTAGTAATGTTTTGCAAGTTGTAGAACCAACAGAATCAACTGCCCGTGTAGTTTATAATTATAAAGATGGAGCTTTTATTCCTTATACAAATAGTTTTCCATTTATCACTCTGATTGAATTGAAATCTACATTAGTTCATCGTGAATCAAAAAATGAATATTTACACACTGGTAGACCTTTTTTTAAACTATAATTTGAATAGCTCATATTCATATCAAAAATAATTTTGTATTTAGTGAATTAATTCTTTTGGGGTATCCTGGGATTTTGCTATAAAGTAAAAGCTTATACTAATTTATATTTATAGAGTTAATTTCAGATCTCAGAGGCAACAATAATGGAACTAAGCTCCTAGAAGTAAAAGAAGAAACTTACCAAGATAAAGAAGATCATGCGACTGATATGGATGAAAATGTTGAACAAATCCATGAAGAAGTAGAAGAAGGAGAAAGTGAAGGCGAAGGGGATTTCCCCAATGACGAAAGAGATGGGGGAGACGAAATAGACGAAGAAAAAACATCAAAACCTAAGGCTGCATCAGATTCAGACGAAGAAGCACCAGAAACAATAAAAGAAGAATTTAAGACTAATACAAATTTATCAACCAAACAAAAATGTGCACCCAAAAAGCTTATGAATCAATTTAATTTCTTTGAAAGATGTGCTCTAACAGAAGAAATAATTTTAAGAGTATTATCATTTATTGGTTTTTTTGTTTTGTGTTTGGTTAACTCAGAGTTGGGCAAGATACTTCAATATGAGTATCTAGATACTCGATACTAGATAATGTAACAAGTATTGCAATATAAGATATACCGGTGGCATACCAAGGATTTATTAATGGGAGGAGCTAAACTATTAAATGTTGTTTTTTAGATTCTGAGTGAAGGTGTTTATATCTGGTTTTTTCACATTATTAAGAAAAATACTAGGAAAAAAAATACTTCCTCAATGCACCAACTAAACAACATTTTTTATCAGATTTTCTTTAGTGGTCTAAAGTTGACTGAAACAAATTTTCTGGTCGAAAACTCGTAGGAAAACATATTGTTAATATAAATATATATAATTTATATGTACCAATTTATAATCATAAGCACCACTCCATCAGCATACAATCTGAATACTGGAAGCAGCTAATGCTTATATCATTTTTCTGAGATACACGATACTTAAATTTTATATATTCAGTAGATACATTAAATTTAGACTATTAATTAATTTTCACGCATACAGTACCAAATTACTAAAATAAATGAGGTTTTTAATTTTTTTAAAACATTTTTCGAATTTTTCAACAATTGACTTATTTTCGTACCATCTATTTTTTAATGTATTTTTGATACATTGATTTTAGTTTCTATCACAGTGCATAACACTTGATTTTTTCCAGAATTGTATTGTGATACAAAATACAATTGTATCTAAAATAGGTACTGCCCAACCCTGAGATAGGTAGGTACATTCTAATATGTATACATAATTTTGTGTATTAGGATAAAGAAGTTCAAACTACACCACCAATGAAAAATGATTTTTGTACGTATACGACACAGTGGATAATTTATGATGCATATAATGAAGACTACTTGAAGCAACAAGAAGAAAAAGAAAAAGAAAAAAAAGATAAAATAGTTGTTCATGGAAGTAAAAAAAGTACTTATAAAAATAAAAAATACGATGTAACTGAAGATCAAACTGAAAAAAGTATGTTGATGGCCGCTAAATTTCTTGAAAGAATAATCAACTTGAATGCAATGGATGCCATAGCTCAAGGTATATAATAATATAATCTTATATTGTTGATTTATTTTTACATTATTTATAATTTAGAAATATTACTGAACTTTGTCCATTTAATGAATTCTCTTTAGATTTTCGATATTATGAGGATCCTTCTGATCAGTTTAGAGGTAGGGAAGGAACTCTACTCCCATTGTGGACAATGACTTATGACAAAGCTCACAATTTGTATGTAACTGATATTAGTTGGAGTCCTGATTATTTCGACTTGTTTGCTGTTACATTAGGAACTTGTAAGTATATATTTTTATAATATACAATATAATCATAAATAATATATAAGGGTTATTAAAACTACAGTCTATAAGATTTTTTTCTTTACGGTGTTGGTAAAATGGTGCCCCTCTCGCCCAGTGCATCGCAAGGTGCACTGCAATAGCCACCACAACGACCTGTAAGGGTCGGTGTGATCTGGTTCACCGGGGGGGGGGCGTCGGGCTAACAAGCCGACCTTGTAAAAACAACTTCTTTCATAATTTTAATGAATTAACAGTAAACCTAATAAAAACTGTAGGTGAAGTAGACACTTAAACAGAAAAGAAAACTTTAAATAAGTAGATTTTAATAATAAATAAAAATGTGTAGTTGATTCATATTACATTTACTCTATAACCCATGTACATCATCTTATTTTATAATACTTCCTCATTTACTTTAACCCACTCAAGTAGTGTCAGCTACTCTTATTTTCGTCCTTCATAGTCCACATCTTACTATACATCATCGTTTAATATTATCTATCTACTCCATTATTTAAGACCATCGTTGTTTCTAACATTAACTCTATTAATAAAAAATATTCGGTTATTTTATTGAATGGCATAAAACAGGAATAAAATGCCATCGCTTGCAGTTTACAATAATGGGTTTTTAATTTTTTATTGAGCTTGGACATACTTTAAGAAATTTATATTTAAAAAAAACATATCTACTAAAAGTATTTAAAAATACATTGTGTTTCATTAACTAGTGACTCATATTTGATAGGTAATTAATATTTTTTAAAAATATTTAAGTGTCTAGCTAGATAAAGTAGATATAATACTTACAATTTTTGTTTTATATGTGTACTAAAAACCACTAGTTTCGTAATAAACTAGCATATTCTAAATTAGTTATGATATATATAGTTACATATCCGTTTTTGTATAGTTTATCCTGATTAATAGCTTTTACAATGTGACGAAAATATTTGTATTTTAAATTGTAGCTCAAGGTCATTTTCCATTAATTGATAGTCCAAGTGTTGGTTACGTATGCTTATGGTCTTTAAAGAATCCATCATATCCTGAATATATAAATCAGACACATTGTGGAGCAATGTGTCTAGATTTCCATCGAGATCGTGGTTTTCTTTTGGCTGTTGGATTTCATGATGGTCATTTAGCCGTGTATAATGTAAGCTTGCCAAGTAAAGAAGCCCAATATATGACAGATTCAGTCAATACCAAACACATGGCTTGCGTAAGACAGGTGTACATTTTTATTTTACTATTATTTTTTTTTTAAATTGAATAATCAATATTATCCAACAAAAATCGTTTGAATTAAAACAATTGTCTATTTTAACTAATGATTTTTTAAAATTTAAAATATTAACATTTTACATATTATATTGATTTAGGCAAATATATAGAAATACATTATTTTATATTATACAAATTGTAGGAACTAATACACAGGATGATTCAATAAACGTGCCATCCCAACATTTTTGGTTAAATTTTGCATATATTTATTTTCTAATTTTTGGAATTTTTAATTGTAAATAAAGTCGATATTATCAAATAATTAAATTTTTCACAACATTTAAGGAGTATCTGTGGCGATACTAACTTTATTTTTTAAAAAGAACCTGTACTAAAATTTTTATAAATAGATGGAATATTAATTGTAATGCATTTTAGTGTTAAAAAATCAAAAAACAACCTTCCTAAAGTACTTCTTCAGTCAGATTTCCTCTCAGAAAAAGTGACATCATTGTAAATAGGAACAAAATTGCTGGTAGAAAAATTGTTCACATAAAAAAAAAGGCCAAAATATTTTTCAACTAGTACCTAATATATTTCACAAATTTTCCCGTTTTTCCACCTTTTTTTTTCTGTTTTTTCATATCGAAAAATGACCTTATAGTACCACCCTAAGAAAATTTCTATTCAGAAAAAAGTCTACATTGTATGCATCGGAGTAAGCGTTCTGGTAGAAAAAGTGTTCACATAAAAAGAAGAAAAAACCGTCTCTGTAAATTTAATACATTACTCGCTCCACTCAGAATCTAAAATAGGACGAGTACGTTAAATGAATCATTCTGTACAGCCATACAGGAAATATAGTTATATAACAGGGATGACCAAACTTTTTTGGTAGAGATCTACTAAGAATATATTTTTCCTTTGAGGATCGACTTCCTAACAAAAATGTATAATTATAAATTACCTAATTGTAAATACAATTGTCAGAATAAACTCTGTTTATTCAGAGTTAACACAATTCTTGTATTACTTGAAAAATTCACTACAAAATATATATTATTATATATTAATATATTAAGATAAAAATTATCAGCAATTGTTATTTATCTACTAATTACATATAAATAAATTTTAACAAAATGGAGATCGACATTTAAATCATCTGCGATCGACCGTTTGGCCATCTCTGATATATAATAAATATTAAGGTATATTATATTAATTTTGAAGTAGCTATTTTATTTATTTCTGAAAAAAATGTATTCACTAAATTTATATACGTAATATAGGTAGTTTGGGCAAAAGATTTGCCAGACGGTGAATTAAATTTTTATTCTATATCTGAAGACGGTACTGTTTGTAATTGGTTACTCATGCAAAGTGAAATGTCAAAAACAATTATAGTTACATTAATTTTAGATATAGAGCCTCAAATAACTCTTGGTGGAAAAAGTGAAACATTAATTGGTAAGAATTTAATTTTGTTCTTCAATATCATTTATTAGAATGCATATTACACAGGTACTTATTATATTATTTGGTACTAGGCAGAGGTACAACAATTGCATTCCATCCTGAAAATAATGGGATTTACTTGGTTGGGACTAACGAGGGCTATATATTTAAGTGTAATATAGAATGGAGCTCATATTTTATGCAAAAATTTAAAGCCCACGAAATGACCATTTGTCGAATCGATTATAATAAATATGACCCCAATATTTATTTATCATGTAGTGGTGATTGTACAGTAAAAATATGGGAGGATAAATCTGAGTAAGTTTAGTTCACGTTTTTATAGCTTTTATGTTGTAATTGGTTTTCTGCATTAAATATATTGATTAAGTACATTTAAAACTTAAGAATACTTAATCAATTATATCTATTTTATATATTCATTACCGGAAAGTATTGACACAAACTAACATCGTATATCAGCCGATATCGATAATCAAAATATTATTTTTTTCTAAGTCGAAAAAATGTCTCTGAGTTATGACAGAATTGGGTTTTCAATCGATTTATTGATTAGTTTTAATGTCAACTTAAATCAAGGTTTTCAATTTAAAATATCAGCTGGACATTGGTTTTATAAGAGTAGCAAATATCGAAAAAAAGTCATATTATCTCGGTTCATCACTAATACTTAATCATATATTTTATTAAGTCTAGTGTAAGGTACTTTTTATATTGGTCCATGTGCACTCTATCTCATATAGTGGTGAATTTTGGAATGCGGTCTTTTTTAAATAATTAGTTAAGCCCCATTGATTTTTATTCCAATTGGTGAAAATTAGCTGCTTATGTTACTTCGATACTCCGGTTTGTGTCTGTTCATTAATCTCTCTAATTTTTTTACTATATTGATTTATAAAGTGTACCTCTATTGATATTCGATCTACTGCGGAGTGTATCAGATGTCCTTTGGTCACCATTCTCCAGTACCGTTTTTGGAGTTGTCACCGAAGATTGTGATGTAGTATTTTATGACTTGGACGCTGATAAATATAAACACATTTGTTGTCAACCTGTACAGTCTGACAGTCAATATGAGCTCTCTAAATTTGCATTTAATTGGCGGATGCCTGTTATAGTCGTTGGCAGTTCAAAGTAAATATAATATCAATATCTGTTCGTAAGTTGTCATTTAATGTACACCTACTGAATAATCTATAATAATAGTCACTATGTTTATAATTCCTTATAGAAGTACTGTAATCACATTAAAAATGTCACCTAATCTTCGATTGGTAATGAAACCGCCGAAAAAAGGTAAACATTACACTACGCAAATGCTGGAATTGGAAAAATTGCACAAAGCTTTGGATTCTACCCGAGAACCAGATACATTAGCAATAATTGCTGACGATGAAACTACAGATTCATAAATTACCTAACGTAAAATGTGAATTTAAGTAACTCTAGTTGTGTTCTTTAAATTAGTTAGGTATAATTATTATTTGTTTAAATTTAATTCTTGAATTTGTCATTTAATGTAAGAATAAACATAAATTAATAATAATGTATAGTTTTTAATTTTCTGTTACATTAAAATTAAAACTGTATAATAATACCAGTGGTGTAGCTGAAGCCCAATCAAGGAGGGAGGGGCATTGGGCGTGGTACATTTTCAAAACATTTTAGCGATTTTTGAGCTATTTATAGACAGTTTAATTTTGTGAGTTTATTACGTACATTTTATTTAGTATGTATTCTGTGGATAAAATTATTAGACTAGTCAAAAATACTGAAAAATTTGACAGGAGGTTTATTATAAATCGTAATTGGTAATCAAAGAAAAAAAATAATTGAATGTTATGTAGTATATTTTTTATATATATAAATTTTAAAATCAAATTTTGATGAAAATTGTACATATTACGATCTTTAAAAATGTGTATAATCGAACTTCGTTCAGAATCGTTTTTCATTAGTAAAGATTAATCATTGCGTATACGGAAAAACATTAAATTCCTCTCTATATCTTACTTTCTCAACTTCTCACTTACAACAATGGCCCGTACATTTTGCGAACAGATATGTGCGTCTTTTTATCTTTTGAATAGCTCTAAAATTAAAAAGACAACAATAAAAAAATGCATACCTTTAATGTTATAAAATAATGTTCTTATTTTTAAAATACTCGTACTGAATAATTGATGTCCACCGAGTACCGACTACCATCAGAATGTATACAACCATTATAAACTATTAAATTAGTTGGTTTCACCTTCACTAAATTATAGTTTTTCACATTTGATTCAGATATTAGATATGAAAATAGTAATGTATACCTCTGTCTAGATAGTTAAAATGTTTTTCATTCATATATCGATTTTTTACCACATTCTCTTTAGGTGAATTATTCATTATTCAACTGACGTTTTATATGACTGCAAATAAAAGCCCGTTGCTATCGTTACGACTTTACGACACGACTTGTAACCATATTATATTTCTTTTAAATATACACGAGTAATATTTATGAAATGCCAATAAATGTTTTCGTTGATAATAATATAAAATTAACAAGAGTGTATATGTTTTGAAAATGCTAAATTTAATACCGTCAGCATATTCTTTAATTGCATTAATGCTATTCTAGAGTTTTGGTTGTTTTAAAATATTTCTAAAGTAATGGAGCAATATATTTTTTATCTATTTTAGAAAAAAAAACCTTTCCTATTATGGCTTATATCCTCGTAATATTCTATTAATGACCTTTTCCTATTAATTTTAAAAATAGTTTTGATTTTAGAATCGCAAAATGACCAAATTCTTCATATTAAAAACTATGTTCCTAAATTCCGATAGTTATTTTTTTTAAAGTTACTTTTCAAAAATATTAATAAATTATTTAAAATTAACCTGATTTAATTAATGAAGAAATATAGATAACGCCCGGTTAATTGGCTGTCTTCATTAGATTATTTCCCTAATTGTTTAAATATCGAATTTTTTTTTTCAATGGTAAAAATTAAAATACATTATTATTGTTATTGGGTATTATTAATTTATTACCTATACTCAGTACTCAGTATAATATGATCTGTGTTACAATTTTGGCTACCTACAAAAATAATTTTAAACGCAATATTATCATGAACATAACAAACTACCTAATTAATAACCAGTACAAATTGCTATAATACTCTGTGTTGAGTTTGTAAAAAATAAATATCAATTATTTTATGGATTTTATTCTTCGTGAAGAAGGGCACAGCAATTCGATCGGGACGAGCATCAAACTTAAGAGGACGCTGTACCCTAATGTGCTGTCTCAGTCCAACTAACGGGCGATACAGCAAAATCTACCTTACGCAAAATGCACAGTACTCGTTTAATTTTGGTTTTAGAGTAAAATCACCCGTTAAAATATTAAAAGAGGATAATTTGCCGGAGGGTTTATTAAAACAAATTAAAATACAATATTTCGGAGAGCAAGACGATGCATTTCTTTTTTTATTATTTTTTAAATAATAATTCGAATAATATGAAAACCGAATCGTCATGCCCTCCGGCATATTATCCTCTTTTAATATTTTAACGGGTGATTTTACTCTAAAACCAAAACTAAGCGAGTTCTGTGCAATTTTCGTATGGTAGATTTTGCTGTATCGCCCGTTAGTCGGACTGAGACAGCACATGCAGGTATAGCGTCTTCTGAAAGCAGTTATATTATAGCCGCGGGCCGTTCACTGCCGGCCGCCAAGCGTCAAGTCGTGTTCGAGTAACGAATAACCATAAATAATAATGTTTTCTGGTCGGCTGCATAGTAATAATAATTATTGTGTGTCCGTTACATGAAAATGAGCGTACGGTGGGCACGCACCGGCCGCATGGTCACACTGCGGACCGGTACGTGTCCCCCATCACGAGAGGGTGAACGACGCCGCCGCCGCATTCGGCGCTCCATGTTCTTTCGGCATTCGGCAACGGAGCCAATATACACACGCATCACATCCACACTCAATTGCTCCGCGAACGCCTTGTTGTCCGGTACGTGTTTTTGTACCGCTCCGACAGAGTTGCCTTATTGTACGCCCTTTAAGAGAAGTTTAATTAATTAATTTTTTTTTTTTTTTTTTTGTTAATAGCAAACGGAGTTTTCACGTCCAACTCCTTTTATCTCTTATAATCAGAATTCGATTAATTTCAACGCAACAATATGGTCGAAGAGAATTCACCAGCAGCAGCGGCTGCCGCACCCGTCGACCAACAAGAAAAGCCGGTAACCGAAAACGTCGTGGCGTCGGCCGCTGAGGGCGATGCCAAAGTCGAGGAACCGCCAAAAGCCGAGATGAAAGCTGTCGTGCTCACCGGGTTCGGCGGTCTAAAGTCCGTCAAGATCCTGAAGAAGCCCGAACCGACCATAGCGGAGGGCGAAGTCGTCATCAGGGTGAAGGCGTGGTGAGTTGTACAACACATTATTTTATTACCTACTCAACCGATTATTATTATTGTTATTTATTATCGTCGTACGCCCCCGTGATTCATCAGACGCCCCGCGGACGGACACCACTGCCGGGTAAGACGCGGCCCTAACATATGGTCGCGTAACACGACGTCGGGGGCGCGGGCCTTTTGCCGTTGGCGAAGCACTATAATATAATGTCATGTTTTTACGGAGTCCTGCCGTTGGTTGCGGCGTGTTTGTACTGAAGTAGACCGGACAATGATATTGTTCCTATTATCTCTGTCCGACCTTTTTATTTTAAAAACGTACTATTTCGCGGTTATAATTGTATTGATATTGTGGCCCGGCAATAGTTCGTGGTGCGACACATGCATTGTTTTCGTGGTGTCTCGACAATTTTCCGAAACTCGTTACCCCTCGCGTCTTACCCGCGCGCCATATGTTTCGCGGATTATAGCGGTAGAGGATAATCCCTTTTCGAGACGTGTGCGCACGAACCGAAATGATTCGAACATTCCGTACGGTTTTTTGGAATTTGTTCGCCTGCACGGTCACACGAATCGTTCCCGTGATATCGCGGCGGAACCCCTCCCGGCCGTCGTGCACACCCGACACACACTCTCGGGTGCGGTAGCAGCTGTCTGTCCCGCCATTCCCACCTGTTATATTTTGTGTCCAAACCTTTTATTTATTAATGTCGTTTTTTTTTTTTTTTTTGGTTATTATTTATCCATCCCCTATACGCACACCGCCTAGGTACCCGTATCCGTTGTGTACATAATAAATAATATCGTAGCGCACGCAACAAAGAGTAAAGAGAGTCGGTTTACTACGGTGCGATCGAAATGGGTGTGTGCGTTTTGGGCGGGTTTTTTTTTTCCCGAACGACAGTTCTATTGATGAAAAAAAAAAAAAAAACACCGGGTAGGGTTTCGTCCCCGTCGTCGCGTGAAATATTCCCATGTCGTTTTAGGTATTTCGGGTGTTGGCGCCGCCGCTGCCGTTGCAGGCGACTACGTGTTGCGTTTTCGGCCATTAAGTTACCCACGGTACGATATTTGTTGTAAGTTGGGCGGGGTCGGACCGGGGGGGGGAGGGGTGCCTCAAAAACTGTACCCGAACATATGGAAGACAAACGCTGTCGTCGTCGTATGTCGTCATATTTTCCAGCGGACGGTTTTCGATTCCGACAAGACTTTTGAACGCCCCGGTTAACAAACGGCGGCGTGTGGCGGTGGAAATAATTGTCGACGCGAACATCGCATTACGCGGCTTTTCAAACGATGAAGGACGCGCCGGGGGCACCGATAAAAAAAAAAAAAAAATTAAAATTATTTTCGCCCGTTTTTCGTTTTGAACGCGTAGTACAATATATGGGGGCTCGTGTGGAAATGGGAGGAAAGTAACGGGATTTTCCGGGTCGTTGGTCGTGCCGAGCACGCATACGGGCGTTGTAGCAACGGCGTGCAGAGCGTGTGTGCGTGCGCGCGCGAGCGTATGGGACGGACGAGCGACCCGACCGCCGTTTGAATTTTTCAAAACGCGCTACAGTGTAATCGTTGTTAAATTGTCATTATTTTCGCATGTGACGCGGCGACCGGGTCGTTTAACGGCCGGATTTTCGTTCGGTGGCAATCGAACGAATCGCACACGTATTTGTATATAGAAAAAAAAAAAAAGAAACCAACGAAAAAATAGCCAGTACGCATACGCACACCAGAGGTATATTGTAATAACATAGCGACGACGTGAAAAAAAAGGAAATTCGATAACCTTGGCCGGAACGCAGCGCGCCGCCGTCTGGTTTATCGAAAGGAAAGAAGAAGAAGAAAAAAAAAAACCCACTGCGACGGTAGACGACGCAACAATGTATTATCATTATTATTTACGTGTGTTGCGTTTTGTGCGGAGGTGGTTTTTTTTTTTTTCGTCCACCGCTGCTACTTGTTCGGCTAGAGAAACCGTCGATTATCGACCTCGCGAGAAAAAAAATTCGCCCGCCCTCCCTCGAATCTCCGTATCGTTTCCATACGGGGTCTATTCCCACTCGCCCCCCCCCCCCTTCGTCGTATCGGTATTCCACAGAATACGAGCGGCGAACCTGGGCGAGGGGGCTTACTTCCCCGACTCCCGGCATTTAACGAAGTTTTCATCTATTACAATTCGTGAGCAAAAAAACGTGCACTATTAATAATTTACAGCGAATCGTTACCCTCCTCCGGTAACATTTTTCCCGCGTCCGCCTTTGCGGGACCGCCGCCGGACGTCTGGTACTAATATTGTCCTTTATTTTTTTTTTCCCGCTACCACGTCTATAACCATTTTCCAATACGGTTTCCGTAGAATAATAGAATTCCGTTGTTATTATCTCGAAATTCACGGCGTAGCATTGCGTTTAATGAACGGGCTCGTACCAGAATGTTGTGTTTTAAAATGCAGAATAGACACTTCTATTCAGCTCGTCTGCAAACAAAATATTATCTCGGGAACGGACGTGATTGTTTATTGTAGATAATACGACAACGTTTTGTAAATTATAATTAATTGGTGGATTTATCGAATTATTTTTATAAACGGTCCGCGTTCGTCGACGACGCGCTTTGTTTGTAATATTTGTGCCGCGTGGAAGGCAAACCGAATGCCGTCGGAAAACGACGGTAATTATTCGGCGAATTCCGCAATGTGTCGGTTCGTTTGTGGATTTCGAACGAAATTATGTTACAATATTACCGTCGTCGTCTCCGTGGTGTAGTACGTACCATCGTAAACGCCGTTTTAATTTTCGATTTCCCGGAATACGATTGCGTTTTCTACGTACACTACGGGACATTTTACGGTCCGCCTGCGGAACGCGGCTCGGGAAACGCCCGGAATATTTTTGAAAACCACGCCAACAGTGTAAATAAACGCGCCCCGGTGTATCACGTCCGCAGAAAGTCGTTGTTCGATGTTTCGCCGCTAAAACACCGCCGAAACCCACCCCCGAATTTCCCCGCCCAAACACGCATTGTCGCCCCACTTGCCGCCGCTCATCGTTCACCCGTCCGATTATTCGATTTCGAGACGATGTTATTATTTATTTGATAAACGCCTCGCGCCCGCGGTCCGGCGGCGGTGACCGGATGTCGGCGGTGCTCGGCGGTTTCGATTGCGCGCGCGTACCTATTTTTAGGCCCGCGCGATATGTTACGACCGGGGAAACCGCCGCCGGTCGTTAATCGACTCCGTTCGTTCTTTGCGATGATTTTTGTTCGATTATTCATCGACGGTATTATCACGCACGTGACGCGTGTTTTTCAAATATAATATTAATATCCGGCGCGCGTCCGCGCGTTTAATATTATAATATTGTAAATTTCGGAAAAGGGCCCGCGGACGCCGCCGCCGCCGACCGATCGTAAATTATTTCGCCCGAGTATTTGTATTTTATTTTTTTTTTTCCCCCGGCGACCATCCGTGTGTCGTCTCGACGCACGACGCCGGAAAATAAATAATAATATATTATACCGTCGTCGTCGTCGTCGTCGCGGTCGTAAAAAAAAAAAAAGGAAAAAAGAAACTATTCGATTATTACAATTTACAACGCCCCGGTATACATTACATTTTATTTTATCGGTCGCGTGTTTCTCTCGGGTCCGCCAATTTAGCCCGGGCCGGTGGAGAGGAGTGGACGTTTTTAATCCGGTTTTTCCGGCCCGTGATAATTGGGATGTGCCCTCTACTACGCGCGTCCGTCGTCTCTTCTCGTTTGACGTTTGAATGCGTAGTAGTTTTTCGGTTGTTCTTTGTTTTTTTTTTTTTTATTCCGCAAACCGACTATTTGGGCGTGTTACGTAGTGCCGCCGCGTAATAACATCATTACAGGCCCGCGGGCGACGCGGTGCAGCCGGCCAGCAGGGATGTTTTGGTTTCTGACCGAATCTGCTGCTGTGGCAACACTGCCGGACGGAACACGGTTTTTGCAAACACGGCGCCGCGCGGTACGGTCCGACGACGGCAAAACGGGTTCGTCTCGACTCCCCACGCTCGCCCGCCCGCCGCGCGACACACCCCGCGCACACGCCCGTAATACCCGCCCGGCATATTACAGCTGGCCCGACGACGGCTCGGTCCGCGAATCGGCAATACCGTATTGTTTTTGTTCGCGTAAATATCCGGTCGGCCTGTCAACAGACGAGGCCTACAAATAATTGTCCGTAGTGCGAGGAAAAAATAAAAAGGTTTTTTTTTTTTTCCCCTCTGTAAATTCGGTCGACTGCCGCCCCGGCCGGGGAAAATAAATATTCTTTCGCTTCTGTCCGATCGCAACAAGTCGAGTGGGATTACCGGAGTTGTTGGTCGCACTACGCGAACGGTGTCTATACGGGTCGCCGCCGTTCTGTCGCCTGTTATTCACTACCGACGACGACGCCCTCCCCTGTTGCTCGCCAATACATTGTGATTCGTTTGTCGAGTGCACAAATGCGCAACGGTTTTTTTTCTTCTTTTCATGCGAAATCGATATTTGTTTTTTTTTTTTTTTGATTTTTTTCAAAACGTTATCCTCACGCCGTGTAACCGTGCGGAACACAGACACACCACTCATTATATCGACTTTTGATTTTCAAATACAGTGTGTCCCACCGTGGTGTTCGACGGATTTTTCTAGCGCTGTTAATATTACAATTTATTCGATAATTTTTTTTTTCAATTGATTTGTATGAGAGGGGGAGATCGATTTGGAGAAAAATTCAATTTTTATTTTCATCCCCTAAATACAAAAAAAAAATACTATTTATTCACTTTAAACAATTTTCAAAATAGCGATTTCGGTAACACATTATTCTTAAAATTGTGTTGTATCGTACATTCATATCCGATAAATAGTTTATTAATTATCTAGAAAATAGGCGTGAAAACAATTAATATTCAATAAAAGGCAAAAAGAACGACCCCGGTGATTGTGATTTCTAATCGCATGACCTGTTATTTTATTGAATCCGTGTGAATACTAAATTCAGCAGGTTAGTCCGTCGCTAGATTTAACTGATCGTAAACTCAGCTGCTGACTGACCGATCCGTTGGAGGGGAAGTGGTCAATCAGATATTTTGTGGATGGAATAGCGTTTAACCAGATGGATGTGATAAATATTTTACTTGCTAAAATTAAAACTAATTTACTAACCTATAATTGACAAATAAAAAATTTAAAAAATACGTTGCGTTAAAATTTGTTGTTTAATGGTACCTAACGTGTTTCCGAATTCCAATTCCAACAATCGACAATTATAATTCAATGGAAATACGGTTTTTGTGTGCCGGAAATATTTGTATAAAACGTTTAAGGAAAAATGATAAGAATAAAATATCGGTGATTAAATAATGGTATTAACCAATATGTTCCAACCGAATAACAAACAGCGTTCCTTCTGAACTCTATCAATATGCTGAGCAATCCGCCGGATTAGCCGATTGATTTAGAAACGCACGGAATTATTAATCGTTTTCGCGTCCATTTTCTAGAAATTAAAACGGCTTTAACTAAGAAATTATTCGTCGGGTATGATGAATGCGTGATAAATCAAAATTGTTTACAAAATGGCTGTTTCGAAAATGTTCTTAAGTGAATACATCATTACCATGGTAGGTAGGTGTTCGCTTTCAAGAAGTCCGTTCGCCCGTTCGCTTCTTTCCGCCGGGCGCGCCCCCGCCCACACGAGAACGGTGGTCGCGACGCCCGTCCCGGCAAAATCACAACACGCAAAACGCGTTACCGCCCGGTCCCGACGACATTATCGTCCCCGAGGGGGTCGGACCGCGTTTTATTTTCACGTTTACGTGCTGCGCAGCTATTCATCCGGCGCCGTGCTCACGCCCGTGCCGCGCGGGCGCGCGGTCGATCGATCGATCGGTCGATGCGATGACGAAAACCGTCGTCGGGCCGCCGCTCGCGCGCTTCTTCCCGAAACGTTTATCGCGCCCGTTGTCCGGGCCGTGGACAATTCTCGACGGCTTAATAATAACAACAGCACAACTGCGTTATGGCCGTAATAACAACACCCGGTGTTGTACACGATTGCCATTGCCCGAGACGTTTTTACACCGTGCGTTTTCGGGGCAGCCAGTACAATGACGGAGATATACAAATACGGCGGATTGAAAAAACCGACCAGACGTATTCAATTTATATTTTATTCGAAACGGAAATCGTCAAGAGCACAGTCGGTACAACGATAAAATGTAATATATCAAACTCGTGTCGACGACAATTATACTAGTTGAGCATTAATTATCACCGTTCTACAGCGGCCGATATTTCTTTTTCCTGTTCATAAAAATATATTTCATTAATTCATTACTTTCGTTTTACCATCGACGGATATTGCGGATTAGAGATTTTTTTATCTCCTCACCAAACCTAACGGTTTTTATTTTTCGTATAAAACGAAGTCAGCCGGAACGACCGTACCGGCGCATTTTCAAAGATTATCTGTATGGACACGCAGTAAATTCCATTTGACACCCGATTACGATGCTGTGTACTTTCGTTTTGTTTATTTTTTTTTTTTTTTTAAGTGATTTCCACTAAAAAATAATTGGTTACTAGTAAATTAGTCGAATCTGTTACAAAAATATTACATATTATACAGAAAATACTGGTGGAATATTAGTCAATTGGGGAAGTTTGGTCTATCTGCACGCAGAGCTTTTTTAAGAGACGTGGAATGGACACAGTGGATATTCGTAAACAAAAAACAAAAAATGCTCTGAATCGTACTTTTACGCACTTTTTACATTTTATAATCGTAAAATAATTTTATCCGAACAAAATCCTGCGGTCTTCAAATCGCTAAATAATGCATATTTAGGTATATTCATTACTAAGTCGTATGGTATTTTGCGAATTAACCTAACACAAATTGTTTTTTTTTTTTTTTCTATCGTATAATTTGTGTATAGGTACATATGTATTTGTAAAATTCCAAAGGTATTAAAATGTTCGCGTATCATTATTTAGTTATTATTATTAGTATAGTACATAAAGTAATAATTATATTTATACACTCGACGAAAACAGGAAACTGATAAAATGTTTTGTGGGTAAATGTGAAGGGAAAAGGGTTGTATTAAAAATCGTGAAAGAATTTATATTAATACCTACCTATGCCGAACACAAAATATTTTTTGCGTTCTTTGAATAAATTACAATATAATGTACGTTTGATATTTATTTAATTTGTCCGGATACCTAGTCTAATAATGACATTTTCATATATTATGCTGTGTACCGCATTCCCGTCGCGACATAAACACGATTTTGCGGGGTATTATTTGAAATTTAAAATTAAATTAGTTTGGGTATTTCGTTAAATTATTTTTGAACACCAGCAGAATAATAATATGTGCTGCAAGTACGGATAGTATTGTGACAATAAATTACGTTTAATTCGCTCTCGTATTCGTGCTTTTCATACAAATAATTCGCAACGCACGGACGTTTCATTCGGGGGGGGGGAGTAGTAGTGCCATAAGAACAATTCCAAATGAATTTTGTATCAAATTTTCTAGCATTATGGCCGAAAAAATTGTTTTCCCGTAAAACAAAATACCGAAATAGAAATGACTCAAAAATAAACGGAATATTTTGAAAAATTACACCACGTTTAAATAAAAAACATCTAAATTATATATGTATTCGGTGAAAACGTCATGTTTCTGCGATTCTACACGATTAACTGAATTACAAAAGAAAAACAATCGAATTCAACGGAAACCGTGATTGGTACTGTTTTCCCCCGTTTTTCAGAAAACTACTACCAGGCAGATCCAAATATGACGAGAACGTCGTTAACGATATTAAATACGGCTTTTATTTGTACTGTAAAATCGACAACCGCGCGTGCGTTCTCGTTCCGGCGCGTAACAATAATAGTAATGGAGGCGATGTGAATTTTCTCGTAAAAAATCCCCGTTTAAAATCCGGTCCGTAAATAATAACATCGCCGCCGCGCGGTATTGTCGAGTTGTTCTTTTTCGCGCGCGCGTTTTGAAACAAACGGCGAACGCATTCAACCCATTTGATTGTTATCGAACATGATAATAATATATACGTGCGCCGCATACCAGCAGCCGCCATCGTCGCGGCCGCGAATTAAGTAAGATACGCGGGATACGCCACGAGAGCCCGGTTATCAACAAGCTATAACGATTGTTCCTGGAAGTTTTGTCTCCGTCGAATAGACACAGAGCGCTGAGAATTAATTAGCTGCGAAAATTTTAACCAATCAATATTCGACGGTCTTCTTCGGGCCGAATCTACTCTACAAGAGTTTTCGCCGCCGTCACAACTTCGCGTCACTTCTCTCCCCATTTTGAATTATGTTTCTCCACCGACGTTCGTGCATATTTGTACTCGATGCATTTATTTATTAGTTCCGACTATAATTTCCAAAAGGTACCGGAAACTGACAATACAGGGTGTTTAATGGAAATTCAAATACACCAGTATTATAATAATACTAATTCGCGCATTCATTATGAATGGGGTGCGATACAAATCACGAATTTAATATGTCTTTATTCGTGGTATAAACGATCTATTCCTAATCGAAAACTGCCACTGGCGCCATTTTTTTTGAACGTTCGCTTTTCGTGAGTCAGACAACAGTACGGATTTCGCCGTAACAACATTTGAGCGCTGGCTGTTGGTTCACGTACGAAGAAGTTTCTTGTGACATTGATTAACGACCGTGTTGCGTATCCTGTGTGTTTTAACTATTCGCGGTTACGGCTCAATGAATATTATTTCGGTAATGTCGCGTAACGAGTAGGTATTTATTTATTTAATTTCATATGAGCACGACTACTGGGGCCGCTCTCCCTCCCCTCCTGAGACGACTCGCGTGGGGGTCCGGGAAAATCGAATCGTCTTCAAAAATAGCGCCTCTGTTCTCGACGAGTATAATGACGCGGTTTGAATTAAATAATTTTACGTTGATGACAATAAATCAATATAAACACGAGATTTTCACTATAATGTTGTAGTATACCGGAGATTTCAGTAACCGTTGCAAAATGCATTTTTTATTACAGGCACACATACATACCGACAACGGTATTTGATTTATAATATTAAATATTTTTTCTTATTTATTTTTTTTTTCTTATCGTACATAATAAAGGGGTCACTGTCATTTATGCACCGCGATTTTCCTCCGGGCTAGAATCTTTTTTTTATTATTATTATTTTTATCATAAAACAATTAAAAGACGCGCCGAAATGTACGTTATTATTTTCACGATTATGACGTTATATTATCCACGCGCACACAATGATATCATAATGTTATATTATAGCGAAATAAATAATAACTCGGGTTTTTGACCCCGGTAACGGATTTCAATAGGTAATTTTTTTTTTTTTTTTCTAATTTACCGAATGACGATAAATAATACTTAATGTCACGTTATTATAATATTATAATAATGTCTAGGTGGTGCCTGTTGTAACGTCATATTGTTACAATGATTTTTGGTCGGACGGCGGCCGTGCCAGTTGCCGGGGATTACCGCGAACGGGACGACGATTCGTACAAATATCGTGTCACGTCACCACGTGTGTAAACAACGAAAGAATTATTTTTCCGTATTTATTGTTTTTTCCTCCGCCCGCGTACCTGCACCCGCGAAATAATAATTATCATGATGACGATGATGATAATAATAATATTACAGTAGTCGTCGCAGTCGCCGTTGCCGAGTGTTGTTACCGCGGTATACGGGTTTTAATCGACTTGTACCAATAACCGCGTACAATAGCGCGGCGACCGCTTGGTAAAAACGAGGTGGTCGCCCGCTGCGGTGGGTGGGTGGATGGGTCCTTTTGAACGACAATCGCGATACGGCTATTAATCGGCGGCAGTGGAGTGGGAGTTTTGATGGGGTGACGACGGGGTGTGTGGAAACGCCGTAGGATATAAATGTCCGAGAAAACGGGAAAACAAACAATAGCGGCGCGCGGTAAAAATAGTAACAATAATGTTATCATCAAACAGCGTGGCGGCTCGCTTTTGCGTCCTCGGACCGCGGCAGCGAAACGAAAACGCGGTGGTCTTATCTCGGTTTTACTACGCAGCGTCCAAACGATAATAGTAACAATAATAATAATAATAATAATAATAACAATAATGGGTTGTATATTTTTGTTTCCTCCCTCCCCTCTCTCAGTTGTGTCGGCGATACGCCGCCGAGTGGAGTCTGAGATAAACACGTCTGTTATAGGCATTATAATATTTTCAACCGTGGAAAAATATACACCCGAAATGCTTTTCCGGTACGGATTGTCACAGACCGCGGCGCAAAGAGAAATCCGCCGCAGCGCCGTACGCGAGCGAGTACCGTCGCGTAAAATTGTAAATTTAAAAACAGGAAAAAAAACCAAAGGGAAACGAGAAAAAGTCACGGTTACCGCGCACCGCGTACATATTTTGTAACAGCATAAGATTG
Source organism: Cinara cedri (assembly GCA_902439185.1). NCBI lineage: Eukaryota > Metazoa > Arthropoda > Insecta > Hemiptera > Aphididae > Cinara > Cinara cedri. The sequence continues at coordinate 946,882 of CABPRJ010000013.1, forward strand.
TCTTGCAATTATTTCGTCGTTCCGGGGCTAATGCCGTGATGCCATTCTCCGGGACGGATTAATTTTGTTGTTTTTTTTTATAATTTCTATTTCGTCATTCGACGTTATAGGTTAGTGCGGATATAAGGTCGAATCGCGTTTATTTCGGTCTAACAATTGAACTCTGGTTAAAAACAAAAAAATGTTCGAATTGTTGCGCTCGCGGGTATGTCGACAAAATAAACTTAATTTATAAACGTTTTGAAAACACTAATTTCCCTTCCCAATTACAATTTGGCAAGGTTAGACGTATAAAATTAAAAAAAGAAAAAGAAATCGTTTTTCGAACTCTTCAAATTATTATTGTTATTATTCGTTTAAAGTGATAAAATAAAATTAGAAAAAAAAAAAAACACAATTTTTATATTCAATACATCAAGCATTTTTCCCGGTGATGTTGTCTGAAATATAATATGTAATATTATAATAAATATTATTAAATATAATATGTTTCAAGATAGAATTACTAAATGTGCGCACTGTAAACAGTTGTTGTATTTTTAAGCCAACGGGCAAGAGAGTTATTACCCCTTAACCCTAACCAAACCCTGCGCGCGCCACCGAGTCGCAGAATGAGAATATAACGGCGCCCTGAAGAGAGGGGGCGGGGTGGGGTTAACCGTCGTCGACGAAACTCTCGAATGACACGATAATAATAACATTGTATTATCGTCGTTATAGTCGTTGAAATCTTTTTGACGTTTTCGAGCACACACACGCCCCGTACATTATTATTATAAGCTAAAAAGCTGTCGGCGCTCGCCATTATGGTGACTGCTCTCGTCACTTAGACGTCGTTAATCTCCCGTCGAAAGTCGGGACCGCCGCAGTGTATAAAGTGTTTGTCGTCAAACAGTTTGACGGGGGAGAAGAAGAAAAAAAAAAAAAACGAAATGATTTATGATCGCGCTCGCGACGACGGTCGGCCGGTGTAACGCAAATCCGAAACGGCACCGCGTCGTCTAAAATTACTTTACTCGTGCGAAAAATAATAATCCAAAGGGAGCAAATGGAGCGCGTGACGTCTCTTATAATATTACGTCAGGTGTGTTTGATTTATCCGTGTAGTGCCTATATCCTATACGTTATAATACAGCGACACAAAAGACCGAAAACACCCCGAACCTCCTAACATCCATTCTTTCCACTTTTATATTTCTTATTTGTTTACTTATTTATATTTATTTATTTTCTTATCTGTACCAGTTCTGAAAAGTATCGAGTATCTAAATACTCGTTTTCAGCATTTAGATCTCATTTCTCTCTTAGTTTTTTCGAAAAGTACATTAAAAACTAATGTGATTGTACAAAAATATATAAAAGGAATTTCTAATAATAGTAACCGCCTCATTTTTTTAAAGATATATATATATATATATATCGATTATCTAATAATAATCTTTAAGTACATAAAATACAAGCATCTAGTGTTTTAATGTATTACAACACTTGTTACATAAATATCCAAACTCTATTCACCATAAGTCGACCCACTCGTTCGACGAAAACCACTCGAAAAAACCCTCTGTATGCACGGTTGCGGCGACAGCCTGCTGCCTACTACGACGAGCAACGGCCGTCGCCTAAAACCGCCGACTAATCACAGACCACAGCAGCCCGGTATACACGTGTGGAAGCGGGTCAACTTACGGTGAATAGAGTATAGTATCTTGTATAATCTGGATACTGGAAATCAAATAATTGGATAATTGTTTTGAAGTATATCTTACCCATCCACTTAGAAATATTATAACTAGTGATGTTGGCATTATCGAATAGTTTATACGATTGATAGCTTTCGTTAGTTTGAGTGAACTATGGAATATTTCTTTCGAATATTTTTTCTGGTGACCGGATACTTATGTTCGGAAAAAATATCGATTATTCGGTCACGGGAAAAAACTATTCGAATATTTTTTATTGTCGTGTTTATTTTTGTCATTTTTATTTACTTGTCAATATTAGTGCTGTTTAAAATTTGTATATGTAATAAAATGTTTCACATTCGAATGAAAACTATTCGAATAGTCGAATAGTTCGTAAGAAGAATACCGAATAGGTTAACTATCCGAATAGTTTTTAATCTATTCAAATAGTTTGAACGCGACCTAACCTATCGAATAGTTCGATAGCGCCCATCACTAATTTATAACGTCTAGCCACTTTTTCTTTTTTTGAAAGTAAATTTGACTGGAGTGGTACTTTAGGGATGTCGTATTCATAGGGGTTTTCATAATAAATAGGAAAAACCGTAGGGAAAACTGTAAAATTTACGAAGCATATTATTTTCAAATCGTAAATTTTATGGCCATTCAAAACATGTATAATCGAACTCCGCTCAGAATAATTTTTTTTTAGCAATCATTAATCGTTGCGTACTAAGATACATTAAATTTCCCCTCTACCTTCCCAACTTATCACCTATTACAGTGGCCCGCATGCAAAGTATGTCCAGTTTTTTTTTTTTTTTTTTTAAATATTTCATCCAATGTCCGACACTGGACTCGTTAGTTAAAACATCGGTTACGTCAAAACCGAGAATGTTATAGAGAATCCACAAAAACAGATGCGCTCAGGAGAAGTCGCAGAAGTCCGTGTTATCGAATCCTATTGCTCCATCGACGCACCGTCGGCGGCGCCCAACCCAAACCGTCCCAATACTTTTTGTTCGTATCTCGTCGTGTAACGCCGTCGTCGACATCGCACTACCGCAGATCAATCGCTTCCCCACACTTTTCGCCGACTTCGTCTACAACGCTGCGCTGCGTACACTCCGCGTAGTTCCTCTGTTCTCTCGCGCCGCTGAACGCATTACATTTTATTGTCACGCACCGCACACTACACGTATGTATAATACCGTCACGTATTATAACGCCTAGTGTACGCGTAATAATAATGTAAGTACGATTGTACGGCGGGTACGTTATAAATAGAACGCGGTCGTTGTAGTAATGAAATAATACCATATAATACTAGTACGTGTTATTAATATTATAATGGTATGTATATATGTATTGTACGGTGTGGGTGACGTGTGTCGCGCGCGCGACGCCGACGGTTGGCGGCAACCGCGTTACGTGACTGCACAACACGTCTAGACGAGTCGGCGTCACAGACGAATGGGGTTTTTATTCCGACCCCATCCCCCCACGCACTCGTCGACGCCGCAGCCGTATGCCGCCGCCGGCGACGACCCCTCCGTTACTACCATTATTATTACTACTACTACTACTACTACGCCATCCACCCCTCGTAAAGCACCCGCCCCTACTACCCGCCGTACAGTAACGGCTGTAACTACCTACCCATATTATAATATACTGTTGCTACTGCCGCCGCCGCCGCCGCCGCCGTCGTCGACATGCTCTCGCCCCTTCGGCGTCTACTACCTATAACTACCGGCGGTCACGCGACGATACCGTCGCCGAACACAAACCGACGCCGTCGCGTCCCGTTATATTTCATTGTCTCGCGTAATAAAATAAAAATCGGGCCAACGCGCCCGCGATACAACTCCGCGCCCGGCCCCTCCGCGTCCCTTTCGCGATAATAGTGTTGTAGCGTTTTGTTGTGCGCGTCGCCCACTCCTCGATTTAGTTAAAGCGCCGTGCTCCCAGCAATCCGATTACGCACCGTTGTGCGGCTGCTATTGCTCACGACTCTGAATCATCGCCGTGCATTTCCTCCCCGTGTTTTGCACAACGTCGCGCAACGACCGCGACCAAGATAGTACCGGCAATCGTTGCGAACACGGGTTGTAAAATATCCATGGGCAGAGTTGAACAATACAATATTGCGAATTGTTAAATCGGTCGGCAATTCTAAATAAAATAAAAAAATAATAAATAAATAAATAAATATAGCCCTTGGAAAAAAATGTCGCGACAATTTTTTTTTTTTTTTGAAATTAGCACCAAGTTTTTGTAATCAATGTTTTAAACAATAACCATTTCGGGACCGGGGAAATAATTATATGTTTTTCGAGATTCGGTAAAACGACAAACGACTGGTGGCGATATTGGTAGAAATCTGTGTCGTCCGGTCGTGTATGGACCGTTCTCCGAGTTTTCGTTTTTGTTTTTCTGTTCGTACGCACGGGAAAATTGAAAAATGAACTTTCCGAATAGCAGCACCAGCGTTCAATATCCTACACTTAGAAGTATTATTATTATTATTTTATACATGTATAAAGTGGGTGGATGCAACTTTTCAAGCATTTTTATGCTTACGTCGAAAAGTGTTTTCCGAGGGGAAAAACAATCATCCATCAGTGTAAAACTAAATAAACTAAATTACCGTTTCTCCGTTCTGCTCCGAAACATACAAAGCCAATACGGTTCTTTTCCCCTCTCCATAAATCAACGTCGCATGTCGTTTTTTTTTTTACGTCCGTACATACGGATCGATTATTATCGCGCCATTTTGCATTATCATTACGTTTTTGTACGCAAAATAATACTAGTCCAATATATATATATTATTCAAAACATCCCGTATAAATAGGGGAAACCGTTTGAAATTCTCTCGGGAAAATAACGGTCGCGTAGTAAACAATAATAATAATAAAAAAAATAAGTACACATTTTTTTTTTTTTTTTTTTTTTTTTTTTAAAAAACGTCGTTTTAATCGAATGAATCATATTTTAAATATGCTTGTTATAAACATCAATGCTTAACACGAAAAATCGTCGAAACAAAAGTAGAGAAAAATAATCTTTTTGTCGTCGGCGGAATGTCTTTTGATGTCATGCCGGGGTTGTGATACTTGAATTAAATCGTCGAGTTTTCGCTTGCTACGTCGAAAAATACTGTGTTTTTTTTTCATTAGTGCTGACGCAAATAAAATGGGTATTGTATCGTTTTATAGCCCTCTAAAAAGCAATACGGTTATCACATTTCGAATATGGACAGGGCGGGGAATTATAATACGCATTATTAATTACCCGACAAAATGAAAACTGCTTATACGAATAAATTAGCCGCTGAAAAAAAGCTCATTTCGTAAATACCGAATATCGTTTTGGTCTCGTCAAACATTTTCAGATAAAGTAGAAGCTATTAATCTTATTTTTTATTTAGACGATTTTTCCGTCTGTCCTATTTTTTACGTGGTACTCGCTTTACTAAAAGTAGCGGCATTTACGGTCCGTAGTACTAGTACTTTATCCGAAAAATCTATCGATATTTTCAACAGTTTCCCCCTTTAAGTCTTTTTTCGATGATTTCTGGGTTACGCAATTGTTATTATATCACTCTGCTCAGAATCGTTTTTCGGTTGCAATGATTTATTTTTGTTGTATACAGTGTATACTGTATATAAATATATAAGTAAATTAATCGTCCCACACCCGGTGGTGAACTTAGAGGGGCCGAAAGAAGCGAGTTCCGTGGGTGGCGAAATTTCAAGGGGGGTGCGATTTAAATGATTTTAGGCGTCGATTTTCAGAAGGAAAATGCAAACTTGGTGTTTGGTTAAGGAAAATAAACAAATTATTTGAGTACGGATTTACCCATGTAAAACGGTGGAGGGGAACGAACATTTATTATATTGTCCCGGGGCGTACAAATCTTCGACGTCCAACTACCCCCCCATTTATTGTAATGGCGGGCCTCGACTTTTCATTTTTTTTTTTATTTTTTTTTTCTCGTCTAACAATTAACCGTGCATTTATTGTTTTCCAGCGGTTTGAACTTTCAAGATTTAATGGCCAGACAAGGGGCAATCGAGTCGCTGCCAAAAGCCCCGTTCATATTGGGTTTCGAGTGTTCCGGTGTAATCGAGCAAGTCGGTGAAGGCGTTGAAAAGTTCAAGGTGAGTGAATCTCTCGGCGGCAGACGAAAAAAGCGTGTTGCTATTATTTTTTATTATTATTATTATTTTTTTTTTCATCGTCATCATTATACGCACAGTTGTAGTGGTACACGTGTATATAAATTCGTGACCAACAACCGTGATATGCGCGATCTCTTACACAATATATACACAATAATATATTATATCGGATGTTGTTGTGTCGTTGGCGGGGTTTTTTTTTTTTTACCCCGTTACCACCGTTATTACTGAGCGTGTCAAATTTTTCAGTTGCTCTTGATTTCTACGCCGCGTCCGTTTTATAATAATAATAATAATATTATATTATCAATGCTGTGCGCGTTTCCCCGGTGTCAAATTCGCCTATTTTAAATAAAGACTAACGAAATTTATTTATTCTCGTCGGCGTCGCCGCCGTCGCCCACACGCCCGGTTTTTTACGAAGACGTATAATAATATATCCTATACCTGTATAATATAAATTTATATAATAATAATAATAATAATAATTTTTCTATGAGTCACTCGATCCACGCGAGCAAACCGACCGGTGATTTAATTTAAAAACTATTCGGTAAGGAGGAGAACGCGACCGTCGTCGTCGGTCTGAGCATCCGGTGCGCGTGCGGCAATCTTCTTCGTAAATTTATTATAATACACGCGTTTTCCGTTTCGTCCGCGGGGTTTTTTTTTTTTTTTTTCTAAAGACCGAACGATAGATAAATTAACGATCGGCAGAAGAAAGAATAATTCGAATTACGCGTTGAAAAATAAACGCGTAAAGACCTCCGGGGCCGTAATCGAATATGATCGAGTTGGTTTCATGAGGGTCGGGAGTTTTACCTACTACGCTACCTACTTGTTGGTTCAAACCCGATGTTACTCCTCCGAGAAAGTTGGTAGTGCCTTATAAATGTAAAACTATACTACCTGTTTAATATACCTAGTCCGTGAACAGCCACCGCGGGTTTATGTATACCAGAAGGGGGGTAATGGCATCTATCTGTTAGTCCGAACCGGATAATGGTCCTAGTGAAGGGGGGACAAACATAATAAACGGAAATTATAATATATTATAAAACTATTATATAAAATCTTGGTTATTTTGCAAAAGATATACAATTGCGTAACTATTGTACTCGTTTGATGTGCAGATTATTTAAAACATTTTAACACGGCTATTAAACGAAGGGCCCTTAGTCTCTACCCATGGGCACCTGCGTCACGACGCGAAAAATGTAATTGTCAGTATATAGTTAAAATGCCGGTTTATTATAGGATACTGTATAGCAGATTATTGTATTACTATGGGGTCTTCCAAAATTCATTGATTATTATTCTTATTCTAAAACTCAACGATTAAAATTAAATCTCCATCGGTTTCAACGTTTATTTTGCCGATTTTTCTGATTGATATTTCCTATCAGTTCTGATTTATTTTTATTTTCGCTGCGATTTAAATTTATTATGCCAAGGACGTGCTTATCGTATTTCATAATATAGGTACAAGCAAAATGTAATCGTAATAACTGTGACGGCTTTTTCAGATCTTTTAAATAGTGCATAATAATATAATATTTCATATTGCGATTTTGTTAAGCTAATGAAAATATCAGTAGTAAAATGAAATTTCTTTGAAGTTCGAAATTTGAACTAAGCAAAGCGCATTGAAACAGTAACGTGCACGAGTCAAGTATATTTAAAATCAACGTTCCCGGGCACGACAGCGGACCACTGTCCGTACATTCCTAATGCGCTCGGAGCGGTAATAAAAAATGTCGAAGACCCCAGTTTATTGAAAAAAGACGACGCTGTCGTCGAAAGACACGAATCCCTCGACAAAATATGTTCGGTTCTCTCTCGCCGACGCTGTTAATAACGTACGAGACGGGTATTAGGGCATTCGGGCGATGGAGACGCGGATGCGGATGACCTTACAATAGGATCGTCTGTGCGACTGATTTAGATATTTAAAATATTTATTATTATTAAGTATACGGTACGCGAACACAATGTTATCATAATATCGGTCTGTATTATGTAGACCGAGTGGCGTGGCAAACGACGACGAAGAAGATTGAATATTTTCTTGAATAAGTGACGGGACACGACCGTCGTCGTCCTATATAATATTATATTACACGTCGTCGTCGTCGTGCGTGTGTGTGTGTGTGTGTGTGCGTGCGTGTTTTTTTTTTTTATAAAGGAGGGTTCGGTGTCGTTATATTTACACAAGGAGAACGATGGAATAATTAAACTCTATACAACCCGCATTATGTATTATATACGGATTATAACCGATGTGGTATGCGCAAACGTCGTCGTCTACATAATAAGAAGAAATTAAATTTTTAATAGACCCACCGATTTTTTTTTTATCTACGACTGGCCTGTGGCCGGAACGTGTGCGTGCCCCAGAGACGACTCTCGAATAATATAACGAACGATAATTGAACATTTTATTGGGTTTAATTATTTAATCGAATATTCCACTGTAACACGCGCACGCACCTATTATACCTAAAATTGTATCAACGGCGTATGGCCGTTATTAATTAATATTGTTCCGTGTATATTTTTGGGGGGAGGGGGCAGATAACGTCGTCGTCTGTCGCCCGGACGTCGGAATCCCAATTCCACTCGCATTCGCTGTCTCTCTCAGCGGTTGACCGTTTGCAATCGGTCGAGTTTCGTTTTTTTTTTTCTCTCTTTCCCGTTTGGGATGTTGGTTTTTTTTATCGCTCACGATTCGCGCGCAATCGTTTTTAGATTCCGAGCGTAGCCGGGGAGCTATTGGTTTACAATGCTGTTTATTTGTTCTCTGTTTTAGTCCGTGGACACGTTTTTTCCTAGTAAACCTGCTCCGATGTATGCGTGTAGCACCTTTTCTGAAAGCTCAAGTTGTCTAGATTGTACTTCGCAAAGTAACCTTCAAAGGTTATTTTTTGATTTTTGACGCCATTTTTTATGTAAATGCACTTGAGTGGGTAAAAACGTACGATTTCACGATTTCATTATTTTATAAAAACACGAACGACGTTTTCTATCAGAAAAATCACAAGTCACATATTTTGTTGCCTTTTTGATTTAATTTCTTACGTTATCATCGCCAAAACTTTTGAGCCACTTATGAGCTTTTAAGGAATTTTAATTTTTGGGAGTTTTTTGCTGTAATTCGGTTATAAATACACGTAGAGACTGGAAACTTGGTAATAATACTTATATTGGCCTTACTTAGACGTGGTAAAATTAACCAAAATCATCGGACTTTTTTTTTTTAATAAGCGTTTAGAACAATAATTTAAACGAAAATCGCAAAAAAAAAATACGGCACTTCAAATTATATATTACAGAACTGCGCTTGGAATCGTCTTTAAATTAGTCAAGCAATGTTTTATCGTTACTTACAGATATAAATGAAATAACCCTATGTATCCTACCTTCCCAACTTCTCACCTACAACAGTGGCCGCTCCCATCCCCAGTATCAGCTCTTTTTTTGTTTTAAATTTTATTATGCATACTTAATACTAATACTATATAATATCTCTGTCGGACGAATGAGCCGATTCGTTCGCCGCACGTCACGGTGATTTATTATATAGGAATACTTAAAATGGGTAAACCCGTTTCCGACGAAACAAGCATCAGTGACCCGCGAAGTGAAACACTATTGTCAGCAGAAAAAAAAAAAAAAAAAAAAAGGGGTCCAAAGTTCAAACATATTATATAGGTTTTGAACAAAATCCATATAATATGAATCACTGATCGCAGAAATTTCCATTTTTTGACGAAATTTAGTCTGATTTGTATTTACCTACCTTAAATATATTTTAATATATTTTGTGTGAGAATAGGGCTACTTCATCAAACCTTTATGAAAATATTTAACCGTTAAAGTTCGTGTTTGCTACAGAAAGGGGACCAGTCCAAGAAAGGAGCCAGTTTTTTTGTGCCTCCTGTAGAATTTGGTTTTATGTCCCTCAATTAGTGATTTATTATGGATTTTGTCGAAAACCACTATACGTATCGTCATTGTATTGTCGGTTTATTACATTTTTATACTAACCGAAATATTGTCTCTACTATGCGGTACTTATTATCTCTAAGACTGTTGGGATTTTAATTTTGGACAATATTATAAACAGCTGTGTTCTGTTTCTAATAAATACGTCTTTCCCTAGCGTTCATCCAGCGGCATTTAATTAAAGTCAGAATTTATATGAACGAAATTAAAAGGAAATAGTACTCTTATTTTTCTACCCCTCGAATCGAACATCACGCCGCTTGTACTTAATATAATGTACCGGTTAGGTCATTAGTAAAAGTGTGTATACGTTAAAAATGTGGCTTTTATTATTTTTTTTTTTTCTATTTTTTCCCCCGTTGGTTTGTCATCGGAGATTTATGCGTACCAGATGCGAATCGTTAACGGGGAAAGACGACGACGACTCGAGATTAAACACGATATTATTATACCGCCGCCATAGAACTACTCCTATTATTATTTTTGGTTTTTTTTTTTTTTTCAACTGTCTCGACAACCGGTTTCTTGGTCTGTGAAAAATAAAAAAGACGCGTCGGTTTACTATTGGTCCACGTGCAAAAATCGATTATACACGACAATACGCAACAATATTATAACATTCGGTACGGAAAAAAAAAAGAATACATTTATTACGTAATAATAATATATATTACGTCACACCGGGAATCTAATTCTGTACCGTCAAAGTTGCGTCACAAAAAGTAATTCTAACTAGAAAACTGTTCAAAAACTATCGCGTTGGACGTTTCAAAACTCCTAACACAGTTTTGGACTCGTGTTTAATAATACCTCTATCTATTATTATCTGCGGATTCATTGTATTTGTAGTACGCTCGGGTTTTGGATACGTTTGAAAAAGACATAATAAAAGTACTGCCCGGTGGCGTGCTCAGGAGAGCTGAGCATACGTTAGGTCCACTCAAACGGGGGTAGACGTATACCAAAACGAAATATCGATTCTTCTTCAATTATAACCCTGCAGTGGGAAATTAAATGCGGGATACAAAACGGCCGATTTTTGTACAATAAATCGAGCTTTTCTTTATTGTAATTTAGCTATGGGGGGAGTGAGGGAGGGGATATTATTAACCCCCCCCCCCTCACACAATCCGCTGTATCGATTGTGGAACTTATCTGACGCGTCTTGTAGTAAAACCGATTTGCGTTATTCGACTTACGCACGCGGAACAGATATCAATTATATATAAACGTTCGTCGTTCTCGCGCTTAAACGATCTGGACCAGAATCGAGGAGAGTGGGGTGGTAATGAACTCGTCCGTATGCGTTTCACGAGTTTTGTCTCAATTTTTGTTGCCCGTTCAAAAAAAAAAAAAAAATACCGCCAATTACGTCCCGCGTACGATGAAAATTAGCTCTCCTCGCGTACATGCCAACAACAAAAATCGATTATTGTGTAACACGTTTTGTTTTTTTTTTTTTCTCCCGCAGGTCGGCGATCGCGTCGTAGCGTTGCCCGAGTGGCGCGCGTGGTCCGAGCTAGTGGCCGTGCCCGCCAAGAACGTGTTCGCCATCCCGGAAGGCCTGAACTACGTGGACGCCGCGGCCTTGGCCACCAACTATATCGTGGCCTACGTGCTGCTGTTCGAACTGGGCGCCGTCAAACCCGGCAGCAGCCTGATCCTGCACTCGGCCGGCGGCGGTGTGGTGAGTGCACTCTTATTGTTGATTACCTAACCAACACGTCATTATATTATACCGCGGCGAGAACGTCTTGTTTTCACGACGCGTTCCGTCCGCCGGCACTTCCAGTGTTCTTCGACGCACGAATAGCGTTTTCGTAATTGACCGCAACTATTATCATTACTGTTATGACTATTACAAACTTGGTCAATCGCCGCGGTGTTTGATCGGATTACGGTTGTGCAATATATATTTTTGGTCGGAAGAAAAGAAAAAAATTAACAACCGGACAGTTCCAAATACGTTAAACTCGCCCCCCCCCCCCCCC